>VZSF01003480.1:1315406-1489310 GCA_013398295.1 Chionis minor | reverse complement strand
GCTGAGAGAGTTGGGATTGTTCAGCCTGGAGAAGAGAAGGTTGAGAGGAGACCTTATCACTCTCTTCAGCTACCTGAAAGAAGGTTATAGCGAGGTGGGGGTCAATCTCTTCTCTCAAGTAACAAGTGATAGGACAAGAGGAAATGGCCTCAGGTTGTGCCAGGGGAGGTTTAGGTTGGATATTAGGAAAAACTTCTTTACCAAAAGGGTTATCAAGCATTGGAACAGGCTGCCCAGGGAGGTGGTGGAATCGCTGTCCCTGGAGGTATTTAAGACAGGTAGGCGTGGTGCTGAGGGACATGGTTTAGGGGTGGTTTTGGCGTAGGTTTCTGGTTGGACTCGATGATCTTGAAGGTCTCTTCCAACCCAAGTGATTCTATGATTCTATAATTTAAAGTTATTCTATCGCTAAGGACTTCACTCAAGGCTGATGTTATGCAGCTGACAATGCAGCAATATAGAATAGACAATGATTTCTACTGAATTTGGTCTCTGAAAAGTCAAGGTGGTCTAATAAAAACAGACAACATATAGAAAAATAGGTACAAATGAATTTCTGTTTGAACCACAGCCTATGCCAGGAAAAGAATAAAGTGTTCTTCTAAAGTATTTATTTCGTTCTTCAGTTGAGGTAATAACCTTCATGTGTGCAACAGCTAGGGATTTTCTTCTAGATATAACTCAAGCAAAAATTGCAGGAGTCTTTTCCATGTCAAAACCACGTTGTTTAAGTGTACGTTAAATGTAGTCAAATGCTGTCTTGCATTCTCATTTTGAAATATTAACTAGAGACTGTTTAGACTTGTTTTTAAAATAGTGTCATAGAATATCTGTGCTCAACAAGTGTTGTTCAGAGGTCCTGAGTTCCAGTGAGTTAGCTCTGCTCTTTGAAGAAGGAGACGGCATTGACTTCAGCAGAAAGGGGAATGGCCCAAATGGACTAATAAATTGGGATAAGTGGATTACAATACCAATTCTTGATTTTATTTACCACAGTATGCCTGCAGCAGACGTGGACGCTAGTGGAATTAATCTGGCAAGGCAGAATCCATTTTCTCTAATAATTTTTTTTTTTTCTACTTCTAATATAGATGCTGCATCTGCAAAGAATATGGTGAGTGTAACTGCATTTCAGTGGCTCAAGAGATCTGTATGTTTACAATCTCAGAGCAAAGATGAAGTTTATAGAGCTATAAAAGAACCTTCTGCTGGACCAAGTAGTAGGAAAAGTATATATAAAGACTGGCATGTGGTATTTGAGGTCTAGGAAATTCTGGGCAAATTTCATCTAAGAAAAGATCTTCTTCTAGTGTAGAACAGAATTATAAAATGATGTTCTGGCCAGGCTCTGAGGTATGGTGGAATATACACGTGCAAAAAATAATAAAATGTGTCCACAGGATCTCTCATTACCAAAACCCTCGAATCCTATGCTTGCACTTCCCTGTCTGCAATATAATTTATCTGATCCATCATATGGTCTTGTAGAAAATTTCTGGGTAAAAGCAAACAGCCATTATGCAGCTGAATGAATGAACTAGCCTAGACAAGCAACGGACAGAAGCTGCTGCTCATTAGCTGGGAAACTTTCACCTGAGAAGTGGAAACGTGGACTTGCAAATATGGACTTGAGAGCGTTTTCATCTTCTCCCTGTTTTTACCAAACTACTAAGTTCTAAGGTGTGTGTCGGCTCCGTTCTTCCCCAGCTGTTATCTGCTGTAGTAAGTACCATCTACACCATCTTTCTGAAGATGTAACAGAAAGGTAGGCAAATTCATAGCAAAATCTTTTAGTTTTATTTAGAAATAAGCTAGTGACTTAACTGTGAATTGCAATGATCACTTTTGAGTATCTTGTTTCTGCCAAATTAATAGAGGGCCATATTCACTGGTTCACGATAGATCAGTGGATATAGATTGCTCAGGATCCTCTACCCCGATGTTTATATATACTCACCAGCTTCTTCCCTATCACATAAATTACTCATATCTATGGTGAATAATCAAGATCCTGACAGCTGCTAAATCCTCATTAGTTGTTTTATGTTATGAGAGCTACATGGGTGATATTCAGCACGCTGAACTTGGTCTGTGGTCCCAGTGTCTGATCTTAGACAAGAACAAGGTGGCACTTTATCCTTTTGCTGGCTCCTGCATGACAGTCCCCCCATCTCCAGCAGGTCTCTGCTTCTAACTTTTGTCTTCATATCCCTCCGATGTCTCCTGAGCAATCAAGTCTCATCTTCTCCAAATCTTTTCACAGCTCTCTTAATTTGCTGATGTTCTCTGCGGGCCTTTGTAGAAAAAATGTGGAAATGCTCTGGGTCAACCATATTTGTTTTATACCACCTCAAACTCCACTTTATCTGAAGGGCTATTGTTACACAGAGGTCTATGGTTAGTACACGTGCTGTTTTTAGCTAGTCTTACGCTCCTGAATTTTTCATGAAGAGCAAAGTTGACATTCAAAGCCTTATTGTGGGGCACGAAGTGACCCAGTGAGTCAAATAAATTGAGTCACCTGTTGAATACACTCAGCTCTAAATATAACTCTTTTGCTGGTGCTGGACTTGTCATAATACAAATATAAGTGGGTGAATTGATATGGTATGTCTGAAATTGCTTTTCTACTAAAGAATATTGCTCTGGGGCTTTTATGCATGTCTGATCTCATCAGGTCTAGGGGATATGTAAGTATCTTGGCTATTATGCCATTTACAACACTATTTTTTGATTCCTAGTAGAAGTAAGTGGAGTATCAAGTTTGAATATATCCACTGTGGGGAAGGATTCTAACTTTAAAACTGAATTCCAGTGTCACTACAACAATAAAGTTGTTAGGAAAAAAATAACCCAGAAGTGTCATAGACTAATAGCTTGTTTTCCAGTACCTTAATAAATAACAATGCATGAATTCTGAAGGGTTTAGGGATCGGCTAGTTATTCATATTTAGTCCTATTGTGTAATGTATATGATTTAAAGAACACAGACATACAATCAAGTGATTTGGGTAAAAATGCAAATTATAGTACAGATCAATAGGAGGTCCTTTCTTGAAAACATAAAATTTTCATGCTATCCATGAAAGGAATAGGAAGGAACTTTTTTTATTACTATTAAATTTTAGAGATTGTGGAAGGAAGGCACAGAGATTGTAAATCTTCTTCAGGGTCATAGATAGAGCAAATATTGGAACTTGGAAGTTCCTATTTCTTGTTTCTGTGTTTACAGTATGAAGGTATCAACATCAAATAAGCTTCGCATTCAGTTTCTTTTTCTTTCAGAACCTTATCCAATTCCTTCTTTCTTATCTGGTGTTAATTTGGGGGTTTTTGTAGATAAGGGGAGCTGTTCTCAGTGTATCTTCCTTTCCTGCTAATAGGATATTGGTGAGATACTGTCTCTGATATTGCCCTGCTTTCATGCTTGACACTTTATTCCACAGCGGCAACCCAGAACACGTGTCAGTTAAATGAGTCTTCCAGCTCTTGCCTGTTTATCGCTCTGATCGGATTTTGATGGAGAGTCTGTTAGCAGCTGGGTTCAGAGTCTCCAGATGTATCTGTACTCTTCTTGACCTACGAATCTAGGACATCTCTCAAATATTTATCTGGCTTCAGTAAGGAATCTTGCGCAGATGTTTTTCTTTTAATATAACCTTATTGCAAGCTCTAAAAAAAATCTTGAAAATGTGTGTGATAAGCTATGAAACATTCTCCTAGAATAAGAATGCTTATGTGTAAAGGAAAGAATATTAAAAAGGAAAAATTCAGTGACCAGTTCCCACATTTTGAGATGTGTTTGAATTTTTAGGAGTTATATTGGCAGTGTATTCCAATAGGTTTTCTGTTATAAGCTAGGATAAGCCAGAAAGGCAGAATGACTGGTGCTTACACTGAACCTATTTTTTTAAAGACACTTTTATGCTGCTCTTAGCTGGATTATTAACAGGGTATTAACAGAAGTCTACTTTACATATATGGTGTGCCAGCAGACCCTGACAGAAGTGAGTGGTGGTGGTGGCTCCAGGTAACCTGGCAAATGCTGAAGTTGGAACAGAAATTTCTGAGCTACTTTCCTCAGGTATAGTGTTTCTTCACAAGGAGTATAAGATTTCAGGACTCATTGGACAGAAAAGTCACAGAAAGTTTGCATGGTAAAAAATGCAAAGGAGTGATGACTGTGGGCTACCAGTGGACTGGAATCTGTACTATTGTTATGAACAACATCAAATGAAAATCAGTATCTTGAATTCTGAAGCCACCAAAACTAAGATTCGTCTCACTCACATTTTATATTCTTGTGTTACAATAGTCACGTAGACTCCCCAAATTGTTGGAGAAACAGATTTGACTGATCCTGACAAAGGCTGTGAAATGCTCCCAGAGGAGCTTGTCATTTAGAATTTAGTTTTGGGGAAGTCTATGTGCCCAGCCTTTAAACTATGTGGAATGCATCCTGCCCCAAATTTCAGTTGCTCGTTAAACTCAAACCTGGTTGTCTATTTGAGGTACCCTTATACTGAGGGATGGGGGGGATTTTCTCTAAGGTGAAGACTGGCATTCCCCGCAGCAGTGTGGGTTGGAGGGCAGCTCAGAGTGGATGGTGGAGTGTAGTTGTGCTTTGTGTAGCCCCTCCATTCCACCATGACCATCCATCTCACCTGATGGCCAGAGCGCTCCCTGCCAGGCAGTACAATCATGCATTTGTTAATCACCTGCCTGAAAAACCTGGTGATGATCAGGCACGGTGAGTGAATCATAGTGAAAGACATGTACAAAAAGGTGAAAAAAAACCCCAGGTAATTGAAAAGTTTTACAATAATCATTTGACGGATCACAGCTTAAATTGTAAAGCTGGAAATGCTGTTGAAGGGAATTAAAGAAGCTGGGAAGGGGAAAAATATCAGATTACCGGTATGAGGAACGATTACGTTAATACCTTGCTAAGCTTCCAAGCATACCCTGTGGGAACTAGATATTTACAGACCCCTGAGCACGCTCTTTCTCAGCTAGGTGCTTGTCAACTCAAAAAAAAAAAAAAAAAATCAACACAACTGTCTTCCCTGAGCCAAAGCTTCTCATTGCTCGCTAAACAGCACAGATGGGCAAGTTTCCATGGGGACTTGAATTGAGGAGTCTGAAGGGATGGAGGACAGGAGTGGGGAAAGTCTTGATTGCTTGAGAGATTCGCTCCAATAATCATTCCTTTGATTGAAGGCGAATGAATGTTCCTACAGTTGTCTTAAAAATTGCTGTTCGCTTTCCCCATTTCTTTTGACTGCTTTGGTGAAATTCTGCTCCCGAGCTTCAGACGTGCGTGTTAGTAAGCCCCATCTTAGCCAATCACCCAAAGCTTTCTGCAGAGACCCTGGCAACACGTGTGCCTTAAGGTGAGATGGGTTGTGTCCTAGCACTACCTATTTTCCATCCTTGGCTGTTGCGGGAGCCCAGTTGTCCATCATCCATGTCCCACTCAGAAGACCTTCAGCCTTTATTTGGATAGCTTAGTTATTTGGCCCAGTTAAAGTAGTCCTTTTAAGCACATGTATATCTATGTTAAAACAATGTCCTAGGCTAATGTTTTGCAACATTTCCTTTAACTTCTCTTTATTTCCATGTCTAATTTAGGCTGTAGGTTCCTATTTTTACTATCTGAGCATCATGAAGGCCTTGTGGTGTGCTAATAAATAGCTCTAATTCCTGCTAGGGCAAACTTGCTTTATCCACATAGCTTTAAAGTCACTGTTGGAGGCATAGCAATATGCAACAGTGTGTCATATTGCCACATTTTTAGATCAAATACCTTCTCTTTTTAGGCAAAAGTCTGCATATTGAATGCCTACAGGCACTCTGCCAGTGTTACAAGTGACCCCGAGCAGCTGGTGGAAGAGATTTCGGCAGAAGCTTTGCTCAGCCTTTGTGGCTCTGGGCTGGGGATGCTCAGTCCAGATGGAATCTGCAAACCTTTCAGTTGCCAAACTCAAATAAGCCTTTCATGGTCATATGTAAAATGGGACTTTTCTCAGTTTGGAAACTGAAAACTTGCAGTTTTTCCTGGAAACAGGAAAATTCAATACCCTTCCAAACCCAAGCTTCTTAAAAGTGAGAAGACTTTGGTTTTTGGTTTTGGTGGTTTTTTTTGTTTGAGGTTTTTTTTTTGAGAAAGCAGGACTTCTGAATGTGTCACCTTGAAGGCAAGGGGTTTGTTTGTTTTGCTGTTTGTTTGGTGTTTGGCTTTTTTTTAAACATGGACAACAAAACAGATTTTGCTGGGAATTTTCCAAAATTCAGCCTGAAGCAGACATTCATGGGGAAGTGCCCATAGCCCAAATAGACTCACAAAGCAGGCTCTACAAGGTGACACTTGAGATACAGGCAGCACAAGCACTGCTGTCATGATTTAACACCGGTTGGCAACTAGGACCACGCAGCTGTTTGCTCATCTTCTCCTCCCTGCCTGCCCCCACTATGTTTGCCCCCCAGCAGGGTAGGGAGAACAGGGATAAAAAAGGGGGAAACCCTTCCCTAGTGGGTTGAGATAAAGACAGTTTAGTAGAACAGTAATGGAAGAGAAAATAATAATAATGGTAAAAGAATATACAAGATAAGTGATGCAATACAACTGCTCACCACCTGATGATTGATTGCTTGGTCCTTCCCAAGCAGCGATCGCAGATTCCTGCTCCCTGGCCAACCTCCATTTATACACTGAGCATGGTGCCTATGGTACGGAATATTCTTCTGGCCAACTTGTCCTGTGTATGCTCCCTCACAGCTTCCATGGGAAGCTGAAAAAGTCCTTGACTTCATATAAGCATTACTTAGCAACAGCTAAAGCAATGTGTTATCAACGTTATTCTCATACAGAATCCAAAACACAGCAGCTTCTGGGAAGGAAATGAACTCTACACCAGCTGAAACTAGGTGAGGTGCGTATACTATGGGTGATACTGGTTCTGGAGTTGCACGGATCATCTATTACAAAGTTTTTGTAGATTAAACTAAAGCCAGGCTTGAGTTTAATTCTGCAAGACACAGGTTCACACCCAGGAAATAGGGCTTTTGAGACTTTTTCCTATATGCATAGTAACTGCTGGGTAGCTGTGTGCCCTGTGTAAGTGCTAGGCCGACTGGCGTCTTCCAAACCAACCCTGATCTTTTAAAAATGTACAAGCTGTAAATACCGACAACCCAGGAACACCCCTAAGAGAATGATCTTTATCAGATCTTGAGGCAGCTGCTGTTAATACGTGCTTTATGTGTCTCGGTGTGCTGACACTGACCAGACCATTGTGTGCCGCGTGGAGCTGCATGTGAAAGCTGGTGGTGCAATGCAGTTGCGTTGCCATCCTGCCTTAGACAGACGGACGTCCACGTGCTGTGATGACAGCGGGGATTGCACCTATGGGCGAGCAGGGCCTAACACAGAGGAGCTGCCCTGGGTTTCCAAGGGGATCTGGGCACCCAAAGGAGAAGCTCAACCGTGTGTCTGCTGAGCTGCTTTCTCTTTGCTGCAGTGATGTTTGGTGCGCGTGTGTGATTACACGACTGGTGGATCTGCGATTGCAGAGACCCTGCAGACAGCTGGCCCAGTGTAAGAGAATTTGAGAGTGCCAGCAATGCTAAGGAAGTTTTGGAGACATGATGGGGCTCTTCTGTTAGACTGGAGTGGGAGTCTTCCCATTGGGACGTTAGTCTGAGGACAAGATAAACGCTTGGTCTGAATGTTCAGTGCAGGATTCAACGTAGTCACCACCTGAGATTTCTCAGCATGTCTTTAAGGGGGTGTGCTTACAAATAAGGAATAGGGAGACCCTGTCTCCTGGGGCCTGTCTCTCATCCCTTCTCTGCCTTAGAACATGTTTCTTCATGCAAAATATATGCATTATAAATGTCTTCTGGCTGTATTGCTTAGCTTTTTTTTCTTCCTCTTTGTGTACAACTGTACCAATTTTCTGTACTCTGGGAATGGTGATCTGCCTGACAATTACTTGGCTGCTCAGGAGATTCAGTCAGACTGTCTGGTGGAGAAACAACGATGACGTCTAGAAGGAAGGGGCTATGTTTTTCTATCTATGTTATTACCAAATCTAGCTTTTAGTGGAAATAGCAAGTAACAGCTTAAGGAGAGATCTGCCTTCATGGTCACTAAGTGTAAGTCCAAGCACTGTGTGCACCCTGAGGCGTGGGCTGGCCCTGTTGGCAGCCACCCGCCGTGCGCTGGTGGAGAAACTCCAGGTGTTTCTAGCCACGCTGTGTGCTCAGGAGCCCTGCTCCAGTGGCACCCAAGGCCATGCTTACAGATCAGTGGCATTCAGTCTCATAGGATGTTTCAAGGGCCTCCCTTGCATTCAGAAGAGTCTCCACATGACCAGGGTCCACCAACTTCAAGAGAAGTGCTCCAAAATCACTTACCTATTGATTCTTCACCCTCTCGCTGATTCAACTTAAATTCTGCCAGAATTATTTTATGGGTTTGGTTTTGTTTTCTTGTATTTTCTTTTCTTTTTCCCCCTCCTTTACCCCAAGCAAAATCACTCTTTATCTACCGTTTGGTTGCTTCCAGGGCGGCATTGGCACCTGAATGTAAACAATCTCACATGTCTCAGAGGCAGTTTTGTGGTATATGTCACCCCATTAAACAGTGTACAACAAAACCAGAAATTTTAAAAAGGCAATTGTAACTCGAAGCAAATATCAGCCTAATTATTTGTGATAACTTCTGTCATGTATTTAAGGCAAGCCCCTGGAATAAGACAACTTTTTTTTTCTTTCCCCTCATACCGTTCTCTTGATATTCTCGACCCCTGTGGTCAGAACCAATGCACTGAAATCCTATGAAAAGCATGGCAAGAAACATGTACTTAACATTTCATGCTATCACTGGGATTCTTCTGTAGATTGACTTTTAAAGGTGTTTTCCTTTAGGCTGATAATACCTAAAAGTAGCTCAGGTTCTACAGTAAATCTCACCTGTATGGGTTTATATCCATCCACACACTGAGGCTTCACTCTGAAGTGGTAGGTTTTTGGAAGCTTTTTATAATGAAAAAGGAGGCCATGTAGTTCTATTGCCACGACCCAACGAAGCGTGGTTCCATCAGAGCCTTTTATCGGGAGTTTACAAGTGCAGCGTTACAAATGAGTTTGCTGGCAGGGAGCTGACGCCTCACTGTGGAAAGCAGAAACTAGTTGTATAATTCAAAACACCGACGTCTGGCCTTCTGGGACTTCCACCTGAAAAAAAAAAGACTCTGAAAAGGGCTTGAAGCAGATAACAGTGGTACATGCAGAACAGCAAGCCCTGCCTGGCGAGCAAAGCTCAGTAAACGCGCTCTCCATCAGCGCCACCATCCTTGGAAGTTTTACCCTAATAAGCTGTGCTTTTCAGCAAGGAGCTCCTAAGCGTTTAAAAGTCAGCACAGAGCGCTTGCCAGCTGGGAGTGGGAAATGGCATAGCCGCATCCGCGCAGTGGTCTCCCTGCGCCGATAAGCCTCACTCAAAATCACGGTTTGGTAGCTCAGCCCGGTGCCGCGGGGCTGTGGCTGCAGTGATCCGGACCTCTGCTGGCTCAGCCACCCCTGCTCCAGCTTCCCTGGCCCTGGAAATCACCCTGCCCGCTCCCACCAGCTGGCTCCCACCCAGCCCTTAGTCTCCTTTTCTCCTAGTGTGCCGGGCTAGGGGATAGAGCGAGTAATTAGTTTTTCAGTTCACCGGGAGCTTTGAAAAAGTGTGTGTGTGATAGAGGGGGATAGAACATCTGAATTTGGGTGGGAACTCTGAGAAAGGGGGTTTATTCTATTCAAAATGGAAGGACATGCTGAAATGAGCGGGAGCTGTAGCAGAGAAGTTTGAAAATGTCAAAACTAAACGTGTTGACTCCTAAAATGGCTGTCTTTTTAAGGAGACAAATTGAATTTAAAGGTTCTGGGGTGTTACTACATTTATGCTTTCGCTGGAGAAAATATGGGGGTGAAAAATATCATCCATCTGTGGTGTGCAATTGCAAGAAGAAAGGAAAATATAGGCATTAGAGAGGAAATGGGAACAACAAATGTCTTTCTGGTACGCAATAAAGACATAGGAAAAGGAAAAATTAGGACCGGTGAGCCTGAGTAAAAATGGTAGTGTCAGGCGTGGGCTAACTCTTAATAGTAATAAACATAAACCAGGGAAAACAGTTATTCTAATTTTTCTTTTCACCTGCTTTGTACTGAAGTAAAGGACTACACTTAACAGAAAATGGAGCATCAGATCTTCAAGCGTCGTAAAGCCAACAAGCAACTATGTCTGTTTACAGGGCACATGTGAGTTAAGGTATAAGGAATTGGGAGTAAACTTTATCTCAGAGAAGGTAGCTAATGCTCTTCTAATGCTCCCACAACATTGGCCTGTTTCAAGGTTTCATCAAAAATAATTAAAACCAAACAAAAACCTTGGCTGGGAATTAGCTAGTAGTTCCCAAGGGAAGCTGTCTGAGTCGTCCTGTACTCTGGACCCGTGTGTTACTGCACCTTGGCTCTGGTCAGCTCTTGTCACCAGCAGGCAGCAACCTTGATAGAGTAATTCCTGTCTGCTTGGAGGCAGGTTTGCCGTGCCCTCCCAATGGATGGCCTTTGGGCTCCGGTGTGGCAGCAGGCACTGACCGCCAGCACCAAAATTCAATCTCTGCCAATGTTGTTTTCTCACTAGTAAAGAGCACGTGGGTCTGGGGAGAATACGATAGCATCGAGCGATAATTCCTCCCCAACAGGAATTTTCTTCATTCTAACACTGAGTTTCTTTTTCAAGTAAGTTACTTTTTTTCTTAACTTTTTTTTTTTCCCCCAAAGACTATCTTGAGCCAGAGTTTTTAAGGGCGGTATGGGTATCCTAAAGGAACACCAAAAAAATGATTTGGCAGGGTCCCTTTGCATGGGAAGGAATACAAGACTTGTTTTAAAATTTGTATTTGTTTTGAAAGATACTTTTTTTTTTAAATGTTCAAAGACTTCTGGGCACAGCGTATTTGTGTGTCTCTACATTCCTATGAGCTGAACAGTACATGTGGAGCAAGCCTGAGTGTGGCACATCACTGACTGAATAGCGATGTCTGTATAATTCTCCTTGTGCATGAGGCAGGGATTTCTCATTTCATACATCGGTAGAAACTTGCTGCTGCAAATCTGCAAATATAGATAACTATATCCCGCCTTTAATGTTCATTAGCACAGAGAATTTAGGACGTTCCTTCCCAGCCCAGGCTGTGTAAGGTGCAAAGGGTTTCTAGCCTTTGCATTCGTGATGGGAGCAGCTTTGGATGCAGCCAAGGTGCTCGCTTAAACCAGCTTTCCACACTGTTATTTGTAGAAAGACAATGGCCCAAAGACCCGCTGTGGCAGTTCAGCCTTTCAACAAGGATTCTGATTTGGAACTTGAGCAAGGAATTTATTTTTGTTGATTGTATAAACTGGATCCTCATTAGCATCACTTTGAGACTTAAGGAATCTGATCTTGCAGAAAGCAAGGGCAGCTTTTACTCACAGTCCATTTGAGACCACAGCACGTGCTGTAGGAGTGGCCAACATGGATCATCTGCTCCTTCCCCAGCTCCTGGAGCCTCTTGTTGCTTTATGTGGTTATAGCTGCATTGAAGTGTGTGCTTCTGCCCCAGTCGTGACACTTTCTTACGGGCAGTTGGCCTTTGGCAGACTTGTTTCTTGTAGCAACTATCTGCTGCATGCCTTTCAGTACTGCCAGCTCTTCCAGGACAGGGACTTTTGTCTGCTACTTGGAAAAGGTCACTAAATTATTTCGCTGTTGGCTGTTTTGCAGGATGGATGCAGGTCAGGAGCAGTCTGGTCTTCTAGATGATCTCAGTTCAAATGAAGTTTATTTGTTGCATAGTGAAAATGTTTGGGTTTGGTTTTGGTTTTATATTGAGAGAAATGATCAGTCCTAATACTCCACGCTGAGTGCCTCTCAGCTCAGTTTCTTTCTAGCTTTCTCTGACTCAAGCACCAACAGGTCCTGCCACAGTTCAGCTTCACAATAGCTCTTTTCTGGGGCAGTGATGACTTCCAAAACATGGTATTATAGCCAGACTTTTTTCATAAGCTTCCTTCAACTATTCCTTCTTCTTCTGGCAATGGCTGCTGCTCTGTGTTCTAGTTCTGAACGAATTAGTTTGCCACACTGGTTTAACTTATTTCAGCTGTCTCTTCTCCAAAATATCACCACGTTTCTCTCCTGACAATCCAGTTCTGCACTGGTCACTTCATCTCACACCAACCAAGACCTGCATTCAGATACTTCTGGCTTATGGAAAGCAAATACGATTATGACCTAGTGGGTAGCTGGGGCTGACCCGACTGCAATGCTTTGCTCTTGTGTTCATTCCTGGAATTTTCTGTCCGGTTATGAGAACCGACATCATTTATATTTACCCAGCTGTACGGAGTTATCTTCTGTGCTATGCCTCTTCCCTGTTGTATATTTCTGTGGGGAACATTGATATTTTTGTCCCATCTAGACAATCATGAGATTAAACGACAGATTGATCTTGGAGCTTTCTGCATTTTGAAGGGTCATATAAACATCCTTAAGAAACCAGTAGCGGTGCTATATTTCATTACCATTCAAAATGGATCTCAACTAATGAAAATGGATGCTTTTAAATAAATTCTTTGCTTTTTTTTTTTTTTAAACTATGAGAGCAGTTCAGCTATTTCTCCAGTGCATTTGAGATTTAAAGTCTGAACAACTTCTCTTATCTCATGAAAGTACACTGCTTGGAATCCTTAATTTGACATTTTAAAAAGACCTATTTTCTTAATTTAAAGGGGGAGACGCCACATGGAGGAGGTGTGCCAACAGCAGCCAGGAGAATTACACATTTCTCTAGTGCTTGCATTGGTTAAGTAATTTTGGATGAGGTATCTTGTGCTTCAGTTTCCCTCATCTGTGATCAGAGTTAATATTTACTTTATTAAGAATTAAGAAGCCTTAACTTAACTTCAGAATCTCAAATCCCTATTATGTTATTGCTTATTGTAAATCAAATTAATGCACTTAAAAGGACTCATATGCATGCAAGAGATTACAAAAGGGCTGCTCACATGGTCCAAATGAAACACATTAACAGTATATCTACTTTTCCCAGTAGTGTGGTAGAATGCAGAGGCGTTTGCAGGACCAGTACTTTATAATGGAAAAGTACATAGCTTTATATTCTTGCAGCAGGAAAGTTTTCACTCTGCTGTGCGTGATATGGCTCAGAAGGACACCAGACCCTTTGAAAGCCTGTTAAAAGTTAAATGGCTAAAGGGAATGGCAAGAGAATGCGTTATTATTACTTGGAAAAAAGCCATCAGCTCACATGCTGCCTTGCAATTAGGAAAAAAAAGCCAAACTCCTGCCCTTGAGAGAAGGTAAGGTGGGACACCAGTTCATCCTGAGGAGACGAGAGATGGCTTCTCTTAGGAAGGTGGAGAGAGGGCTGCCTCACAACAGAAATGAGCTATAGAGACCTCAGGGAAAAGGCTTATGTTTGAGGGATAAGAAAAGATGGAATAGGTTTTGATTATACAAAGGAAGATTTAAGTTCCTCCTAAGTTTTGACCTCCTACTAATGCAAAGGTAGGGAAGTAGATGGCTGAGTACAGCAGAGTCTCTGTCTCTGGAGAACTTCAGGTACAAAGTAGACAAACTTTTGTTTGTTTTAATATAATAGGTGGTTTATATCCTGTCCTTGTGCATGCGTAGCAATCTCTTGAGGCCTTTGCCTGCCAACATTTTATGATCTTATGGAATATCAGCACCTCCTTCACGCATGCTTGTTCTGGCTTTAATCATCTCTGGTTCTATGAAGATTTTGTGTTGTTTCTCTTTGCCCACTGCCAGAGACAGCTTTCAGATTTTTGTACTTCCTAAAATTTCAGTTTGGTATTTTCATTGCTCAATGGAATGCTAAACGCTGGCTGGCCACCAAAGAACTCACTTCAGTAAAATAAACGATATTTGGCTTTAAATGTAGAATGTAGGGCTCTTTTAGTGAAGTTTTACCCTTGTCATAGCACTCAAAAAATCTTTGCAGGTAATGCTGTATGCCATGTAAGTGATATATGCAAGAACACACACTCTTCCCTGGCGCAAGCTACTCTTTACTGTCAAATTTTACTATATTACAAAGGAGGGTTTCCTGTGCAGCAGCTGACGCCTAAGAATTTCTGTTAGAGCTATTGGCAAGTAAAAACACTGACTGCAGTGGCTGCGCTCCTGCCTCCCCAGAGATTCAATCGTTCACCCCTTCACCCCTGTCCCCATCCCCACTGAACTTCATCATAGAGAAGTTGAAGTTCTTAAGCAAATGAGGTGAACCCAGTAAGCAAGGTAACAAGAAAATAAGGCCTCTTACTTGACGCTGCCTTGGGTACAAATTTCCATTCGAAGACTGCTTCTGTGCATAAAGTGCCACATCACAATCATTGCTCTGAATTTCCCTGTCTTCCAACACTAATCTTGACAGTTGCTCGATAAACCCTTTTTTTTTTTTGGTGGTGTTAGTGTCTTCAGGTACTTCCCACTGCAGCAACAAATACAACTACAATATTTTAACCCTCTGCTTATTTTACACACGAGTGTATGGGAGGGCTCAGTTTGGGCTGATGTGCTGACTTGTGCTGCATAGTATCAGCAGATGGCTTAATCTTTCATTGCTTTGCCTTAATGAGTTTTTGTCCTGTTAGGATGTTGGAAAAACAACATTTCTTTCAGATGCATTTTCCTAATAATAATGGCATTTTAGGTCTCATTACTTATTTCAGGGCTGATTTGGCCCAATGGTTAAATAATAACTCCTGTAGAATACTGAGAGGTCATTTTGGAAGAAGCTGCCATAAATAGTTGTGATGAAAAAACTGACATTAATGGGAATTCACTAAATAAAGTGACTGGAGAAGTCATCTAATATTTCCAGGAAACTGTGATGAAGTTTTTATGTCAGAACTATGCTAAGTCTACTGTTTAAAAGTTTTATGCTGTACATTATAACCCATTCACTTCCATTTGGCTACAGATTCTTCTTATTCATATCCTGCTTTATGCGAGTGAAAGGCTAGTGTTTCTCTTCCTTACAGGATTGGGTAAAATGAGGGGTTTATCGTTTTGACTAAATCTTGTCCCTAGTCAGATTTTAATTATATGAAATTCACATCTTGCCACTTTTTAGGGTGTTTTTTGTCTTCTAAAAAAGTTTTCTCAGGGTGCATGGTCGTACTTAAGATTCTGTGTATCCCAAAATACTCCTGGGTACTCTGGAATGAGATGACTATAGAAAAACAGATACTCTTAGGTCACTGTTTTCAATCCAAGATGGGAATGATATTCCAGTTCTGTTCACAGTGACTAGTAATTTCTTGCTTTAGAAACCCATCTGCACCATGCAATTAACTAGAAAACGTTATAGTATAATTATACATTATAGTATAACATATAGTAATAGTATAAATGTTATAGTATAAATGTATTCAGGGGTGACTGTTCTAGAATAGCTCTTCTGTAAATGCTCTTACCGTATCCATGTGGGAGACATCCTGCAATAACTACTGTGCTACACCCCCTTATTCTCCTTTAATCTGGATTAATTGTTTCTCGTATACGAGTCAAAAGTGCAGCTTATGTATTGAGGCTGGTTGGTCTTGGTTTCAAATGCCAGTTTATGGCATTTGAAATATTTCTTTGTAGTGTTAAATGCAAAAAATATAGAAGCGAGCCAAAATCCTCAGTTTGGATAGTTGAGATCTTTAAATGTCTGACTTCTGAAATGCAAATGTAACTCAGCAACCACATTTCGAAAGTGCTGCTGTATTCCTTATGGGTTGAAGCAGAACCTCCCAAAGCTTTTTGGTCAGGGCTTTGGCTCTTCGAATGACCTATAACCTAGAAAGCTAAATCTTGATGTGTGTTAAACCTTCTCCCAAAACTTCCATGATGACAAACCACTTGGGGGATTCTGTAATGCAATAGCTCTGCACTAACAAAAGAGGAAAACTTGGACATGCTCCTGTCCTGTTCCCTTGTGTGGTTGTCTAGCCAGACACTTGTTACACAGCGCTCCCTGACTTTTTTCCCTTTTGGCCTCTGTGGTGTGCATTTGCAAGAGTTTTGCCTTTATGCGCCACGAGCTTCTCCGTCTCCAAGGTTGTTTGGTGATGGGAAGCCATTTTGCATTCACCTCTGCTGCAGAATAAACACAAAACTATATAAACACATGTATGCAAAGACTTCCACCTCTTCACTTAACTGTTGTGTCCCTACACCCCTGCAAGACCTCGCCCCGGCTCCCCAAACATCAGATTGAAAATATTTGTGCATTGCCATTAAAGGAGGGGGATGGGGTGGAAATCACCCAGTCAAACCTGTAAAGGTCCCAAATCCTGAGTAAAGGACAAAATATTGTGATATATATTAGAACACGGCTTCAAATACTGGCCCGTTAATGCATGAAGGTGTATAGGGCTTAAGACAAATTCAGCGTTATTGACAAGAACGCCAAAGACAGCCTGATTGCAAAGCTGACATCTTGATTTAAAGTCAACTTAAGCATGCTTAAAGCCCCTCTTGATAGTGCTGCCAGGAGGAAGGCAAATCCTGGAGCTATTCTAAATGTCAGCCTTGTATACTTGGGTTGCTTCAGCTGACAAAAACTTGATGACCACTTGGAAAATTGACATGATAGAAAACACAGGAAAGGATACAACCGCAGCTCAATTAGAACTATGAAATCTTTCCTGACGTGGTTGCTGTCTGTCTTTGTGCTAATACAAAAAATAAAGGCGGGGGGGGACACACACTAAAGAAAAAAGTCCCGAGTTTTGTATTCACTAAACTACCGGTTCATCAGTAATGCTGGAAATAAGCCAAAAAGGCATGGCGGCAGGGCTTTTCTGTTTTCAAAACCAAATTATCCATGAAAAACTTCAAGGCTACTTCTCTGTGTGTCCCCCTGCCTGCCTTGTTCCCTTCCCCCCTTCCAAATTGCTAAGTTTTTTGTCATCTCTCAACTGTCATTGTGTGGAGGTCATTTTAGTGTTGGTTTTTTTTTCCTCTCTTTCTGATGTTCCCTTCAATTTAGAAAGTTCCTCTGGTACAATTTGTACCTTTCAATTGCTTTCAGTCAGAATTAAACACACAGCTTTGTACCTCTAATTTGTCTAGTACAAACACCTCACGCACTTGTCAGAGGGGATTCGTTCCTTTGTTAGCTGCATTTATAAAACCAGTCTTGACTCATGCTGGAAGGTTTTGCTGGTCCTTTACCCTTCAGCAGGAAATGACATGAAGTCCTGTTTGAAGCATTTTATCTTAAACCACAGGCTTATTCTTATACCCGCATGCTGGGAAGCCAGAGTGGTGTCACAAATCCTCACCCAGAGAAAATGAAAAACCCATAAAAGTAAGGCAGAGTCTGTTTCTGAGGTTTCTTCTCCCAGTGCTCCCCCCTCCCGCCTACGCTGGCCCAGTCCTTGCAGAGGGCTTGACTCTGTGCTTAGACTCCACTGCTCCCTGAAGCCTCTCTGAGCCATAAAATGAGACAAATTCAGGGCAAATTGAGTACAAACCAAAACTATGTTTAACTTACAAATGTAATTTTCAAGGAATATCTGAAAATTGCTATAGAAATGTTGGGGGGTGGGGTGGGGGAAATGCCAGCCAGCTAACAAAAAGTTAAAGCTCTTGTAGCTCTATAATTTCATGGATGAAAATATTTTTGCTCTCTTGTTATATGTTCCAGTTATTCGTCACCATCTGATTTTTTTTTCTTCCAATAGTTATGATGTATTAGTCTGTATTAGACATAAGCAGTTAATACGGCTTTTATGTGTCTCTTTTTTTCTTTCCTTGTATAACTACTTGCAGAGTAATTTTAGAAACAGTATTTTAAAGAATCAGTTTGGGATCATCCAAACAAATTGAGAGGACTCTGTTGGGAAGGCTACCTCCAGTCACATTCTTTTCTTTGCAAGCGTGCAGCTTTATGTAAATGTGGGGTTAATGTTTTCCTGTGGTGTAAATCCAATTGTTCAGATTCTGTAATGTGTGTGTGTATAGTAAATCGCTCCTCCTGGAGAGTTGAATTTTCTTTGTTTGCTGAATATTCCTGCAGCATACAGAAGCTGTAAGCTGATCCAGCAAGCAGAGCAATGGGACTACAAAAAGCTGAAGTCAACCACCAGCTCTTATGGCTGTTGTGCTAGTTTTTGGGGTAGGATTCCTCTTGCTTAACTCAGTTATTCAGATCTAGTGGTTTAGTCTAACTCAGTATCTAGGCTTTTTCCACAGTCAATGTGGAGTGACTGGCATGTCCAGAGGGCTATTAAGCCCATTCTTATACCTCTTTTGAAGCATATGAATTGCTATCTGCAGGTCACCATCTGACCAGAGAGTATAGTTCAGGCAGAGAATGGATGGAGAGCAACCCTGAGGAGAGGGACTTGTGGCTGTTGGTAGATGAGAAGCTCAACATGGGTCAGCAATGTGCATTCACAGCCCAGAAGGCCAACTGTGTCCTGGGCTGCATCAAACTAAGTGTGGCCAGCAGGCTAAGGGAGGGGATTCTCCCTCTCTACCCTACTCTTGTGAGACCCCACCTGGAGTACTGTGCCCAGCTCCAGAGCCCCCAACAGAAGAAGGACATGGACCTGTTGGAGTGGATGCAGAGAAGGGCTGTGAAGATGATCAGGGTTTAGAGCACCTCTGCTATGAGGACAGGCTGAGAGAGTTGGGGTTGTTCAGACTGGCGAAGGGAAGGCTCTGGGGAGACCTTATTGCAGCCTTCCAGTATCTGAAGCCTACAAGAAATCTGGAGAGGAACTTTTTAGCAGGGCCTGCTGTGATAGGACAAGGGGTAATGGTTTTAAACCGGGAGAGGGTAGGTTTACATTAGACATCAGGAAGACATTTTTCACTGTGAGGGTAGTGAGGCCCCATCCCTGGAGATGTTCAAGGCCAGACTGACGAGGCTTTAAGCAATCTGGTCTAGTAGGAGGTGTCCTTGCCCATGGCAGGGGGGCTGGAACTAGATGATCTTTAAGGTCCTTTCCAACCTAAACCATTCTATGATTCAACAACAGCTTAGAGTAGATATCTAGATCTTCCAAGACTGAAATTAGGTTACTTGAATCTCATCCCTAACATTTAAATATGCAGCTAGTCAAATAGCTAAGCTCTATTATGAGATTATTTGGTCTACAGATGTTCTAGGACTTAAACTCTTAGACTAAACATCTGCCATTACTTATTGTAGAAATAAGAAAGGGAACCAGACTCAAAGGCTCTGTTGTCTGGCTACTCTTTTGTAAATCTGTCCTGTAAATATCTGCAGTCCTTAGGGAAACAGAATGTATGCCTAGCCATGGAAAAGGGGAGCTTGAAGTGACTCGATGTGCTCAGATTTAGCCACAGAAATCTACTGCATGCATAGTAAACAATTGGAGAACGCAGCTATGTGCTGAATGGTCTCACTGATTTTCTTTTTTTCTTGTAACTGCTGTTTGCATGCCTGTGTTACGAAGGATGGTACAGAACAGATCCTCTTGTGACCAGTCACATTTGCCTTTTTAAGGCAGAGAATGCTTAGCGGGCGATGTTAATTCTAGAATGAAACGAAATGAAATATTTACATAGCCGCTTGATGTCCTTGTTCTCAAAAGCCCTTAGATCAAGTTTGACTAGAATAGAACTAATATGTTTTTGAGCTTAGACTCTCACAATGTTAACATATTCTTGTTTTTATGCAGTCTGCCACTAGTAAGATTGCTAGTTGTGATTGCTCAGTGCATGGCTGGAAGATTTAATGCATGCTGTATGAATTCCTGAAAAGACAGTGTCTTGGAAGATTGACAGGAAGTGGCCAACATTTACTTTCTACTTTTGCCAAAATTAAGCACTAATTTTTTTCAGAAAAACACAAATACTTTCAGGTCTGTTTAATCATCTAAAGGTCATCTCTGCTAAGCCAAAACACCACAGTTGGCCTGAACCATTTCAGTCTCATGCAGAGAAAAAACAATCTGTCACCAATGTCTATTGCCCAGATAATGTCACAAAATGAGATGTGCTGAGATAATCTTGGCAAGAGAACCAGGGTGGAAAAGGGGTTCTGTTCACCTTGGCAAGAGGAATGTTCCATTTTAGCCCAAATACGATGACTGCAAAGACCCAGACCACGTGAGCTGAATATTAAACCACGAAATTTCAAAAAGATCTCTGTTGCAGAAGGTTCCGATTCTGCCATGAATGACTGGGAAGTAATTGAAAGCTGTTGCAATCTGCTTGGCCATCTAACACAGATTGAGTTAGGCTGTTTCAGGTAGTTGAAATAAATTTGTCTATGCAACTAAGCCATTGCCACAGAGAACTAGTTGTCTCTGCAATTTATCACTTAGTCTAAAGCTCAGAAACCTGAGATACAAGAACATGACTCAAGCTGCAACTGAACTGGAGTGCACCCCAACCTCACCGCATGCACAAGGGGATGTTTAGGAATTAGCTTCTGAGAAAGCTTTCCTTATCCCCACCCTCCCACCTACGTGAGCTGCCAGGAAAATGGGTGTGAGGGATAAAAGCTCAAAAATGGCCAATAAGCTGGTGTTAATTGTTGCTAAAATGGTGTTAATGGAAATTCACAATTGCAAAAGATGAAGTACATGTTGATGAAAGACCTTGCAGAGTTCATTTTCAAGAGGTAGGTTTGTTCTTTTAACTATGTAGACGGAATGTTACATTCATAGTCTGAAAATGATTAGCAATCTTGTGTTAAAAACATATAAGAGAATAACAGAACCTTTTGTAGCAATGATGTGCAAGTTCCCAGGGAAAGACTGGGTTATACTAAAAGTAGCCCATTATTTATCTTTACGCTCTATCTTTTGCACTTGCGTGGCCTGCTGTCCCCATCCTGTTGTACCTTCTTATGCCTTATCTCTTCACCAGTAGAGTGGCGGTCTTATTGATCTGGTTTTGTAGTGTACAGAAATACTATACAATGGATACTGTTCTTATTTACTAATACTTATTTACTTATTTACCTGTGATTCTAAGATTGTTGGATGGCCTGGCTATTTGCAAGGGTGTGAATCCAGTCTTTGAGTGCAAAAGCAAGGTTTATGACAGTTGCATTACCAAGATCTACATTTACGACTGTGACCATTGCCTGCAATGTTTTCTCTGCATGTGTGATTTAACATGTCAATTACTTTAGAACAAAAAATAGTTATTTGGTCAGCTTAATCCCTGACTCATCATGGACTTCAGTAGCATACGATGTGGAATAACTTATCCCATCCAGTTTCACTGCAGTGAGGGGGCAGTGAAAAAGCACCCTCTCCCCTGCTTTTCTACCACATAGAAGCCAGGAAAGTCTGGGCAGTTCAAAATCAGCAACAGAAGATGATTAATGTGAAAGTGTTTCACCTCTCAGTCAAGAAGCTTCTCTCATTGTTTCCTGTCTTCCACTTGTTCAATGCAGCCACTGAAATCTCGTGTGACAGGGTTGTCTCTTCAAATAAGAACCATCCTGCAAAATCTCCTTTTCCAAATGAAATGGGATTAAACATAGACTGTTCAGTAAGGATACCCTTACTGACAGTCCTTCGTACTACGACTGCTGATTCATTCTGGTTTGCTGTAAAAGTTATTACGCTCAGTCTTGGAAAGTTGGTGGCTTCAGTACAAAGCTGGTGTCCTTATGGCTGGGCTGATGTGTGGTGCTCAGTCGGGTTCGTGCAACACCCACTTGGGCTGCTCCCACCTCAGCTTGCTGCTGTCTTGAGGATGCCATTTCAAATGCATGGCTGATCTGGTCTCCCATGTCGCAGAGGGAACCTCCGTAGGTGATCAAGGTCTGATGCCTCCACTCTGGGGCATAGGATTGTAAATATTTGAGACCATAGTGTGGTGTAGGTAGTTGTGAAGTTACAGTGATCGAGTCTGGAGACAACTACCTTTGACTGCATTAGTGAGGTGCCTTTGGGTCGGTCAGAATATGGACTGAACAAGGTCGTCTTTAGTCACAGTGCAAAGGGAGGCAGATCCTTAATCACTGCAGCACTTAGTTCTCTGTGCTGAGCTGTGGTGCACCTAGTGCTTAGCTCCTCTGTGAGAAAATGGAAAAGTCCATCTCTATCTCACACTCTTTCAGAGATGCAACATCTCCCAAGTGCTTAGAAACTTGTAGAGGTGTACAAAAGAAAAAAATTAGATGGATCGTGAACTTACAGGAAATAGAATCAAAAAAGTTAAACATCCACTTGTTTTCACATCTTTCCACCTCTCTACCTCTGCCAAAACCAGCCCATCTTTACCTATATAAATTGGATGTACATTTTAAAGGCAAGCATCAGTGCTAGATCCTACAGTTATTTATTTCCAAAATCCTTAACCATTTAATTTAAATGTACAATTACTCTAACTTACAGTGCACCTTAATAACCTTCATTATGAAAAAGAATTAAAGTAATAATGCATCAATTACACTGCTTATTCCAATAACAGCAACAGTTAAAGTGGCAGGGTGCCAGTTATGCTGATGTGTCGCCAGTCACACCATTAAAGTAACAATGTTAAATAGGTGGCTTTTTTTAACATGGTTATCTCATTATGCTACTCAGAAGATGATGATCATTAATTGTCTTGTAATTTAAGACTCCCTTCCTGGCAGAAAAGGATGTCTGAGGGCCTGAAAAGAGTTGCTAAGTTAGATCTGCTGGAGGACCCTGTGTCTCTTCTCGCCTGGGGAAGTTAAATTCATGATGCTAAACCTGGCCTTTGTGACTGCCATGGATGTAAATTCAGGCTGTGGCTCAGAGTCAGAGACCAACTTCTCTCCTTTGGCTAACAGCCCTTGCTCTTTTACCACCAATTTGCTGTCTATTTCTGTGCAAATACAAATTGACAATATTCACCCAAGATGTTTTCACGAGTTTTCTGTGAACCAGAACCCTAACCTTTTAAAATCAGACTTGCTTTTATTTTCTTAGTCCCTTAGATTGAGGTGAGAAAATTTCATGCTTAGTTGTGGATTTCAGTCCTCTGCTGTTGTACTACAGTGCTGCTCTTTCTAATACCTGTTCGCATATGACTTTGGTGAATTACATGCTACTAAAAGACTGCCTTGTTTGCTGAGTTTATAGCTTCTATACTTTCACCTAAAGCTTCATGTTGATGAATAGTTATTTGCAAATCCCTGTTCTTGAATGAAAATTGAAGCATCTCAGTGTTTATACATTAAAGAGCAGGACTTTAGTATGTAGGGTTTGGGGAAAAAATGTGAAAAGATTCTAGGGGGGTTTAAAAACAAACCCAAAAGAAACAAACCCACAAGGCAAGTCAGAAACCTCAGAACTTTTTGGCAATCTTCTAATTTATTTTGAGTCTGGTCCATGAATTTTGAGTGGATTGGGTTAAACCAACTATTTTCATTTGCAGAAGTTGAGCTGAAACATAGCTCAACTATGACGTGTAATATTCATGTGAAATGAATTCATCTCATGGGGCCTTCATAGACTGTAAGAGTATAGACAAAAACTTAGAAAAAACTACTTGGTGTTACTGTGACTTGATGAATTACCCTACATTAGCTGAGCTACAGAACCTACCAAGGTCCTCTTCCTGGCCTGATGCAGTCGCAAGATATGTGGTGGGTTAAGGTGATGCACTTTAATTCACAATTAATGTGCACGTGAGATCACATGCATAGCCAGGTAACAGATCAAATGATGAGTGATAAGCAATTAAGCCATCACAATACATTTTATTTGCAGCTGGGGTGAATGAGAGACACTCAGATGGGCAGTTACCAAGGTTTAGCTGATGCATTAAGTACCTATTAGGAAGTGGTGATATGATTATTTGTGATCACTGTCCTTAATTTCAAACAGTAGAGTACATCACCACTAATCCTCAGTCTGCAACCCTGATCAAGGGCAGCACCAAACTTGCACGTATTAAAAATCTTTTTAATGCAGGAAATGAAGACATCTCAAGCAGTATCATGCTCGGTCATGTCTTATTTCTTTTGTTATTGCTGCTGCTATGAATTTTTACTGATATCTCAAGGAAAATAGAATATTACTTTTAAGTGCTGCCCTTTAAAAGTTGCTTCAGAAATATGAAACAAATTGTCAGCAACCTTTGGAAATGTTCAGTAGGAACTCAGGTCTCAGCTTCTTTCTATACAAGCCTGAAGTAAAGTTTGGTGTTTCCCAAGGTAATAAATACACCTTAATTCCCAGGTCCTTGAACTTACCAGCAGTGTGGAAAATGCCTGAGAGTCTGTTCAGGAAAAAGGACTTAAAACTACAAGGTATGCTTTGAAATGCAGCAGCAAGCACAAAGTCACTCGAAGCCTCAGCAAAGTGAAGTAGTAAACGTGATGACTCTGGCTTTCTTGTACAGCATTTTTGGAGCTAATTTGAAGCTGTGTGTTCCCAGTGCAACCAAGGGCTACAAGATCTTAGCCAGCGTATTTTAAATGAGGCCCTTCCAATTGGGATAGTCCCTGTGTTGCACTGAACTGCAAAAAGATTGACTACATTTACATCATTAGCTTGGAAGAGAGCTCAGACAGTCAACTTAATGAATAAAATAATCTAAAATTCTTGCTACTGATCTGATCCCACTGTCCCACTGGGTTCATTCCTTGCTATTTTGGTTTACTTAATATGAGTTAGATCAGTGTGTGTCCAAAGAACAGAATGGTGTTTTTTGGATGGACTTTGGAGATCTTTCTGGTCTGTTCTTTTTCTGGGTAATTTTGCTCCAGCATTGAATGCATTTGAATATAAAGGCAAAGTTGTCTTTTCTGCCACTCCTTCCACCCCCTCCCTTCCTTCTCTCTGTTTGACCCTGTATGTGGTCTTTCACATGCATGTTAAATCTGGACCAAGAGCTTGTGGGAGGTGCTAGGGGGTAGTCCCAATCATCCATTTCCAAGAATTGTCATTCCACAAGAATATAAGGTAACAAATAATAATTAGAAAATTACCACCTCTCAGAAAAGATAAAATGTCCTAAAAAATATATACCTCCTCATAAAGACGTCTTAGCAGCCACTATGAAAGCAAAATGCCTGATGTTTCTGTGCAGAAGTACAGCATTTATAAATGTGCCACGGGTATCCATCTACATAGAGAAGATGCCATTTACTCGTGGTACTGAGAAAAACAAGCATCTCCCGCACAATGAGTCTGTGGCTGCTGTTGTGAGACTTAAAGAACCAGTTAATCAAGAAAGCTTTCAGAAGTCATGGGAGAACTGGGCCTCTGTTGTGCTGAGCACTGTACAAACGTGCAGTCTGTATCCCCTTGCTGTTTCCAGTAATGATGTACACACACACACGCACAAACTTAAAAGCATCTTTTCACATGCATCTTGCTGTATTTGAAAACATGAGAGGAGATTTCGGGGCTGAATGGCACCTGACACTGTATAAATAGCTGCAATTCCTTCCACAGCAGTTTTGTTTGTGCTCCTCTTGTTCCAAAATGTCCTTTTTGAGGGGAGATGGAAAAAAGGGAGGTGGAGGTAATTTTTCCAGAGCTCCTGAAACTTTTCTGAGGAGTGTCACAGAGGCATGTTCCTGTAGTTTGAAGCCCAGTCTGTTGCCTGCCCTCCTAGTTGGCGTGAAAGTACATGGAGGTTCAAAGCCTGGTGGCAGATGACTGCGTGGTTCTGTAGGATAGAGAGATCCCAGCTGGGCACAGTCCTGCTCATCCTGCCTGAAGCAACCAGTCCCTGGAGTGAAATAGTCTCAGAACTACACTCTAGTTTTGTCTTGGAGGGAAGTAATTGGTTCACTTCAAAATAAAGTCTTGGAGTAAATTAATATAATGCAGTAAGATCATCAGACGGAGACCTGGGAATGAACAGGTCTTGGACTTGAGAAAGTAGACACTGTCAATCAGCCACTCTCTCTGTCCCTCCCTTAGTCTCTTTCCAGCAGTAAGAACTAAGGTGCAGCGTAAAATACAAGGAGTTCTGTCAGCTAATTATTTCCTGACAAATATCTGGAGATTATATTAGGTTACACGAAAAAGGAGCTCAAAAGATGAATGTTTTGTGAATGTTATGATTGTTTGGCAATAGGATTTTATGAATGATATTTTAAATTACTTTTCAGTTTTTTGTTGACCTAATACTGCAACACAATTTGCCTCGTAGATTCCCTGTATTGCACACATATTTTCTGGCTTTACATTCCAATAGATGTAAAACAGCAACTGCGGACTGTCACTTCAACCTGATCTCCATAAATCTCAAAGGAGGCTTTATGAATGATTGGTTCCAGTGTCCTGACGCATTAGGGAGAGTAAGATGTCAAATTTAACATATCGCTGCTACTTCAGCATGTCGGTTTTACTATCACTCTAGCCGTGTTTGCCAGATGCATTCGAAAATGCAGTTACGTTTTTATTACTGTGAAATACAAGAGAATTTATCTCTGAAAGAAGTTGGTGAGGCTTTTATTTCGCATCCACTCTCTGTTAAAAAGCGTAATCCAAAATACACACTTTTTCTGCTGAACAAAGTGATGTTCTGTGTGCTACAGGTACCATGTAATGCTTATTGTTCATTAATGAAGCCCTTAGCTTTAGGGCACGTGGTGCTGTTCCACTGTTACCGCGTGAAAACTGGCAGCCCAGTGCCTCTGCCAGCAGTGGGGATGGGGAAACCTAAAGTGGGGGGAGATGTTCTCCAGGACATGGCACACCGCATCATCCTTTGCTTTCTGACAGAGGATGGCTCAGATGATATGGAATGAAGTCAGTGGCTGTTCTGGGTAGGGCAGCCACCTTACAAGCTGCCTCTCCAAAACTGGTTTTGACCTCAAGGGTTGGTGACTCCTCGGCGTTACTTGCAGAGAAGCAGAAGTGGTGCAGGAAAGGAGAGTGTGAAGAACATGGTTGAAAAAAGATGAAGGGGAGTAGAAGATAAAAGACAAAGACAAGCAAAAACAAAAAGAGGAGTAAAAGAAGCAAAGTGGTGAAAGAATCATGGGGAGGTGGCTTCTCTGTTGAGCTAGGCGGACCTGGGGGCTCTGAAAGCCACAAGTCCGTGAGGCTCTAGTTCTGTCCCTGGCAGCAGGAGACTGCTCCACATCACCCATGCAAGAGATGCTGGCAAAATGTCTGTTTAATTGCACAGCCTCAGCAGGTAAGCGTTTTTTGGATGAGGTTATTTATGCAGGGTGGAATCCCAGGTCTCTATTAATACAGGTGCTGGTACCTGTTTCTATGGTTACAGTTGCAAAGCACAGCTCTCTGCTTTTAACTTGTTTGTAAGTATATGAAACTGTCATCTTGGGAACAGAAATTTCCTGCGCTTGGTACCTTCCCTGAGGTAATACCTTTCCTTTAAGAACTGTTTTGAAAGCAAGTTTGAGAAAGACAATTCTGCTGTTTTGACAGGAATGGGGTAAAGTACGATTTTCTTGCCTGCTGAGAAGGCGTACGTGTCATAAATGAGACATAGTGCAGACAAACAGGAGGGTGTGATAGAATGTTTTCTCGTTTGCTGAATACTCAGTGAACCTCCTTTTCCCGAGAGTATTTCTTAGTCAAAATCCTCTGGCCTCCCTCTTGCTTACTGTCATTCCCATTCATACCAAAGCGAGGTGCTATGGTCTATGTGTGCTGTTCCCTTCTGTCTAAGGCACAGTATAGAGAAATGCTAGGTACATAAGTCTGAATAATTTTCTTCACAGGTTTTGAGAGAAAAGGAACCATAAAATGTACACGTTAATAGAACTGGTGACAAAGTGATGAAAGGCTCAGTGAACTGCTAGAGTGTCATGCAGTGTTTTGAGAACTACGCTTTTTTCTCCAAATAATTAGTGTCCTATATTTTAGATTAATAGGCTCTCCTGTCCCATAACTTTTTCCAAATTAAATCCGCTTCCAAAAGAAAATCTAATCCTTTTCAAAAACCTTCTTTGAATGTTGACTTAGAAGTCAGTGACTGAATTTCTAGCTTTTGGGTTAGGCAATTTGCCAACAAGCACAGAAGCTGTAACAATATTTTCTCTCCAAATTGAATTTGAGTGGAAAATGGAAAATGCCAGCACACTGTGGCAACTCAGTAGTTGGGTTTTTTTGGGGAAAACTTTTGATGGATAAATATACCTTGATATGTCTCTCCTAGTTCCAGAGGCTTTCTTGTCTCTGTTTGCATTGACTCACAGTATATACTTACCTGACATACTCTTGTGTATAGATGCCCTGGCTTCATCAAAATCAAAGTGGGCTTTTATAATGAGGTGGTTTTCCTTCTGGAAAATAAGACAAATCATGATATGGCTTCTCAAAGACATGAGGTTATATAAAATAAGTAAAACAGGAAAGAATTTGTCATTGGTAAAAACAGACCTTCTAGCGCTCT
This sequence comes from Chionis minor, assembly GCA_013398295.1. Taxonomy (NCBI): domain Eukaryota; kingdom Metazoa; phylum Chordata; class Aves; order Charadriiformes; family Chionidae; genus Chionis; species Chionis minor. Next base: position 1,460,890 of record VZSF01003480.1, on the reverse strand, counting down.
CCTAACAAGGGTTGTAATTACAAATGCTGTGATTGTCTAATTTTTAAATTTAACGCACACACATGTACATGCACAATTCCTGCTTAAAAGTTTACTGAGTACCTACTGTGTTTATAATGTTGTCCTAGTTTGAGACAGAACAGAACTGATTTTATTTTCAATAATTTAATAACTTAATATGAAAAGGTATGCAGGAGAATCTGTACTTAAAGACACAGTCAAAAAAGAGGGGAAAACAGAATCATGAGATGTCAAGTATGATGCAGAAGAGCTGAGCTGTGGAGGTAGGGGAAATGGAGAAGGACAAATGAGGATCCAGAAGCAGTAATACTGTATAAAGAATTTAAGGTCAGTGCCTGGTTACCAAACCATATTTAAAGAGTGTATTTTTGAAACTTATCATCTATGAGTCCTGCTCTCCCTTGGTACTTCCAGAGGCTTTGAGGAGTATCTGAAATTTTAGATGCATAGAGGGATCTTAGGTTCTACCACAGAAGTGTCTCTGCATAGGACAGCAGGAGCTTTTGATTGTTGCCTGTACAATCAGACTCTCTGATGACTTCTGCATATCAATGCATGGTAAACGAAGCCATAAGAACATAGTCTGGGAGCTTCAACTCTGCTCTCTTTTGTAGAGAGAAGACTGGAGCCCAGTAATTGCAGAAGAAGCATTCTTAAGAAATGCTTTCTTTTTCTTAAATGCACTGAAAAGAATTACAAAATGTGTCAGGGAATGTGGCATTTGCCAGTTGTGCTACCAGCTCAGTTCAGTGAAACTGCAAGAGGAAAGGGAGAGGTCATTTTACAGGCAGATTAATTCTCCTGTCTGCCAGAGAGAGTCTTTGGGACTCTGACAATGTTCTTTATCATCCAAACTTCTTTTCTGTTTTTCATCCTGAAATATGAGGGAAAAAAACAACTTTTTTTTCTTGTCCTTTGACTGTTTTGTTAGATATTTTGGTAGCTCTTTGCATGTTGGCTTCTCTTACTGATGTCTGTATACAGCATGTAGCATGCTAGGACCATCATCTATGTGTATCTGGGAGTGCTTCCATGAATATAGATTTAGAACCAAATTCAATAATAGAAATTTGCCCTTCTTGTTAACAAATGTCACTTATATTTGAGTTCTGTTTGCTAAAAACTTTCAAAGTTTATTGTAAATAAGCTCCAATGAAAACAAACTGAATGATTATAATCTGGATTCCCTTCAGACTGATTTCTGGCATGCAGGAAATAAATTATAGTATATTCAAAAAACCAGCTGCTTCCATTTGGGTAGAATGTATCATGATTTAATGAAGACAGCCATCTGCTCCTGAGCAAAATTCTAATTAAGCAATATATGAACCAGAACAAAATTAGCTATAAAGCAATTAGTATTTTATAAGTGTTGCCAGCAATGTATAGCAGCTAGTATGTAAAAAAAATTCTTTAAATATGGCTAGCTTTCATCATATCTTAATATTCTGAGAGGACTATAAAGCTTCTGTTGCCTGTAGCTGATACCACAACAATGTCTCTATGGTAGTATTTAGATTTCGTAGCAGGAGCTACAGGATTGCATTGAGAACTGGTGTGTCCATCATGTTTTAAACTTGCTAGTTTGGGTTTTTTCTGTTTGTTGCTTAGCATCACGTTTAATGAGCTATGCTGCAATTCCGATGCAAAAGCATCTGAAAAAGGCTGTGGAAAATATAACCCTGCAAACCTTACAGGTAAGCCGGACAGGTAGTTGAACAGGCTGCATCTCTGGGAAAGCTTGCCTGGGCACATCGGCATTTCTGTGCCAAAGTCAAATTTCTGAAGCTGACAATTAAAAAGGGAAACCTCCTCATTTAGCTTTTATGGCAGGTCTCAGGCGTGCTTATGCAACTGTGCAAAAGGACACAGAAAGCTGGGTTGAAAGGATTTTAAAACTGGCGTTGAGATTGGCATAATGTGTGGACACCAGTCTCGGAGGAGACAAACTTTATAGTTCACACAGCCTCAACACTGGTGCTTAAACTACAGGGAAGCTTAGAGAAACAATAATGGGTCCTATATGCTTAATATACGTTAAGAGAAATGAACATGGGTCCAGTGTGGACCCAGAGACGGCTGTGGAACCCCAGCATCATTTCTGGGCTGGGCCAGGCTGTATTTGAGTTTCTGTGCCATGACTTCACCTCCAGGAGTGTGAGGATTGCAGAGAAATGGAGGAAAAGTGAAATGAGAGAAGTGGCAGGCAACACTCGCGTGCTCTGACTTACTGAGATATATAGGAGGTCCTCACGCAATGTTTAATGAAAATAAAAAACATTATAAACAGCAGTACTGTGTATAAGCACTGCTCTATCCTGTTTGTGGCAAATTGCTTCCTTCCATGGGTATGACTTTCTTTCTTTGCGGTGCTTTCATGAACTAGTAAAAGCGAACATGCAAAACAGAAACTACAGCTTGCTTGGCACAGATATAAAACTTAGTATCCATGAGAACTTTGTGTCTCTCCTTTAAGCTGAAGTAACTGCCTGGGTCAAACGAAAATGGAGTAGTTGTTCTACGAGGGAAATTAGGTAGTCTGTTCACAGGTCAGCTCCTTGCCTTTTTTCAGTCTTCAAAGAAGGTGTAGGCAGACTAAAACCATACGCTTCCCTTGCTATTTCCCGGTGTCCGTTGAAAGGAAGAGGGATTTTTCTTGGCTATTCAGAGCTGCTGTAGCAGGGTTTTATCCTCTGGGTTGTGGTGGCACAGCTGTCCGTATGCAGGCGGTCCCACCCTGGGAAAGCCTCGCACACAGGCTGTCTCAGGCTGACACAAACCAGACCTGGAGCGAGGTGCTTCCATCAGCTACTAGCCAAGACTGGGCGTGATAAGGGAGCAGGACACACACACCATACATCTCCTATCTTTGTTATCAAAAGTACCTCATCTATGACGCAAACCAAAAGGAATTAAAAAATTACATTGTTGTTGTTGTTTTTCCTTGCTTATCTCCAGGAACTCTTCTGGTTTTGTTCTCCCTGAGCGAGAAATCAGCTTTTTCAGTTTAGTCTCTGAATAAAATGTTCCAGTGCTGTGCTGAGCTCGGCTGCAAACACTCCAAGCGTTTTTCAAGGCAGACCTGAAGCTGTTCTCCTTTCTCCTTAGACTGTTCAAATTAAACTTCATAGGCAATTGGTGGGTGCTCTCATTTCACACCTAGCCTATGCAACAGGACCTCTTTAAGGTGAAATCCTCTGAAAGAACAACTGACTAGATATCCCTCGAGGATGCTCTGCTGGCTCCAGAATAGCAGCAGTTGCAACAAATCTAGAAGTTCCTCAGCAACTCTCAGCTAGAACGCCATTACTGGATAGACCTCCATCCTCCATGGTCTGCAAGCAGCTGTTCAGCTCTGGATGGGAATTTTGCACTGCTTTCTCCAGGCATTCGGCTGCAGCGCGGTTTTGGAGAGCAGAGTTAGCAACATCAGCTATGCAGGTGCTGGAGGGAAGCAGCTGCCTGTGGGGGAGCAGTTTGGAAGGCCAGGGACAGATGTTTTGAGATGGCTGTGCACGTTTCCTCTTTCCCATTAGGGATTTTGCTCCTTTATTGCTTCCACTCAGATGATCTGTTCTGCTGCTGCAGGTAGCCAGAATTTCTGTAAGGGCTCTCCCTTTTTCATTTTTTAAATTTTCTTTCTCCTTTCCAGTCCTCAAAATCAGACACTGTTCTGAATCACTAGATGGATTTAGCCAATACAGCAGCAGTCTTCACTTGTGCAATCTAAAGCTTCTAGCTACGCTGAAGCAAATTTTTTTTCTAAAGAAATGAGACTCTGCATTAGACTGGTATAAAATGGCAGGAAACACAGTGGGGAGAGGTACCATGATGAGGAACTTGCTCGACTTAGTTGTTTCTGAGCTCCGGTGGGAAATAAAAAAAAAGATAATGGGGGATTCCTTTTCTTTCCTGATGTAGTGGGTACCTGTCAGTCGGTAGCGATGCAGAAGATGAGTCGTTAGGCCTGAGTATGATTAACTCCATGAAAAAGCAGGTTACAGCTTTTGTCTCAAGTTCAGTAGAAAGGAAAGGCAAGCCCTGCAAAGGAAGCCAGTTTGTGTTGTGTGAATACAAGGTTGTACCTGCCGTGAACTTGCAGACAGAATTTTTGATACATACCTAGAGATATCTTTATCTAAGAAAACATGAAAGCAAAATGTAGATAGCTGCATTTATTCTGCCCTTCCAGCTCTAGCTTCTAACCTCTTTCCATGATATTCCTAAGGACCTATAGTCTTGTCCTTGGGGCTGTCCCTCTTTCCTTGTTTGGATAGTCTTCATGACTGCTTTTAAATGCAGTCTTGGCAGCTCTGGAGAAACTGTTTAGTGATAATTGCCCCATGTTGATACTTACAGAGAAGTTGGGTGTGTTTCAGATATCACTTTGCAGAAATGCAGTATGTGGCTGACTTTTTCTTTCTAAATAAGGTTCAACTTGGTTACTAGAACAGTGTCTTTCTGCCCTCAGGTCTGAGTCTCTGGGCAGGCTGACTGTCCCTCTGTTTGTTCTCCTGTCTGGAAATAGATGTGTTCTGAGGCGGTGGGATTTTTTTCAACACCCAAAGTATCTCTAAATAAAGGGGTTCAGGAACAGCCATAGCAGAGTTGCAGAAATGTGGGGGACCCTGGTTTGAAGAGCCGGGGAGCTGTTCTCTACCCCAGTGAGTGGGCTGAAGGACAACAAGCCATCATGGCGTTCTCCCTCACAGGAGGCAACTCCGGAGGGGCAGGGGATGGCCGGGGCAGCACCTGCTTCCTCCCAGCACCTGAAAACATGGCCAGGGAGGGTCTTCCGCCTGCCGCAGGCCCCCTGTCGGGGCCCAGGGCCTCTCCCCTCAGATCCTGCTTAGATTTGGACAGGAGCCTTGTGGGTGCCTGAGGAGAGGGGCTGGCGCTGGCCGGGATGGTCCCTATGGCAGAGGCCACCGCCCGGTCCCTGTCCCCTCGCTACGCTGGGCCTGCCAGGCCTCCGGGCTTCCCTCCCGCTCTGCCCTCCCTCAGCACGGCTTTGCCTCCGCCGGCTGCCGTCTCCCTCCTTTCTGCCACCCGCCTGCCCTTCGTCTGAAAGGCCGCCATGACGGCCTGGCAGTCTGCGGGTGTCTGGTGGGCAAGGTTTGCTATGGGGACATCTTGCTTGGTAGGCCTGTGCAGGGACGGGGTACGGTTTGGTTAAAGACAGGCCTGGAGGACAGCACAGTTGCGTCCTCGTAATTTGTGGCTGGCAAATGCCTTTTTGCCTCCCCTTGCTCGGGTGCTGGGGAGGACTTTGCGTCTTGAGGGGTTTCTCAGCGTCAGCATTTCCATTTTGCTCAGGCCTGTCCCCACAGTCACAATTAAGTCATCAGCCATCGAGCTGCTCTGTGGTGGTACTGAGACATGGGAGAATTAGTCAGAATGACGCGTCCCTTGTTGCAATCATTTCTTCGTTCAGTGTTAACAGTGCAACCGGAACAAAAGCAGACCTGGACGGCCTCTGTGGGCACCGTAGGAGAACCAGGCCGTGTCCTGAACGCAGCAGTAACGGGGCCCGATGTGGCTGTTTCTCAGAACACAATTAGTCCTTGGAACACAATTAGTCCTTGGTTCGTGCAGCCACTGCCGAGGAGCGTTTTGGGGGGAGTGAGATGAGGAGAGTGGGGGGGGGGATGACTTGGGCAGGTCTTGCATCTCGGGGAAGAGAAGAGGTTGAGGAGAGGGATGCCATTGCTAAGGAGGGCGAGGGGTGGTGGGACATGTGTTGGGAGCTTGTGGCAGCAGTCCGAACTAGTTGTGAAAGCCATGATGGGAATTTCAAACTTGATGCTTTAAAGTTCAAGTGGTTCTGCCCCCGCCTCATCGTCCCCCAATAGCATTTCCCTGCTAGTACGCCCAATTTTCAGTGGGACTACTGGCAGGTATTGCTTCAGGCAAAATCTAACCCTCACAGTTGAGGGTTTACATCAGTGATTTTCGCACTTGAATTTGTACAAGTGATTTTTCCAGTTCTTACCTAAGTGTTTTGTGGTTACATTGCTTCTGCTATGAACGGTATTTAAAAATAACAGGACTTAAAATTGGATCTAGTATCTACTTTCAGTATGCTTCTTACGAAGGAGGTATCTTCATATGTCTATGTCTAGGATTTTGAGGCATGAAAACACCAGTCTAAATTTAATATCTCTTTTTGCAGCTCAAAAAATGAGGAAATGTCTATTTATTGGGCTATCTTACCTGCCTTCTGCTGGACTGTGATTGATAATTTCTGCCTGCTATCAATAGAAAAGTCTTGTAATTATAGTGTCAATTTGCCTGTGAAAGCAGGTCTGGCTCCAGCACTCCAGACAGAAAGAGGGTGCCCACGTGTCACTCCTGACATTTTCTCAGAAGTATTGCTGCCTCACTAGCTCACCTATCAAGCATGGTGAATTGCATTTCTTCTCATTGATTACTAGCTTTCCTGTGCAGCTGAAAGCATTGCCAGCTATTCCCTGACATGATGTAAAATCAGTTGAACACTTCGGCAGGTACATTCTGTTAAGAAACTATATTTTTAAAATGCCATTAAGCAGATGTTATTAATGTTGATTTTATATTTTTTTTTTTAATCTTATCCCCGGACTGGCAATATCTGTATTTTAATACCTGTGCATGCATCAAAGTAGATGTGTCTCTATACCAATATTCTCCCATATTGTAATGATACGCAGTTTTGAACAGAGCATTCATAAACGATATTGAAAAATATTGGTTGGTTTAGAGAGTGATTTTATTTATCACTGTCACAAATCTTTAAAATCCACAGGGAGGGCATTTTGGCCAATGGCATTATAATTTTGAACACCTTTCCTGACCAAGTTTTGGAAATCATGTCTTGTCCCTGAATATCCTGAGGGTTACATGTCCCCTTGCCAAAGATGGCACGGTCATTATTCACTCATATAGTGCCCGTAGTGTTCAGGGGCTGTAATAGTCTTGTAGTGATCCATGTTATTAGATTTCAGTGGACTGACAATTTACCAAATGCCATTTACAATATCAAGAAGGGCAAGAAAATAAACCTGTCCTGTCCTGTCAGGCTCAGCACCAGCACACATGCTTGCTTCCTGGAACACCCAAGGCATGAAAACCATCAGGGCTATTTCTGATTCATCTCAGTTTTAAATAAAACCAGGTATTTACGGAGAAAATACTTCGTGTGCCCATTCCGCTATGCGTGGGAGTTCTGTGTGGGACCCGGATTGTAAGGGACACCTGTGCAACCAGACCAGTAATTCCCTTCTCCTAGAGGACTTGGAGCGCTTGCTGCAGGGTGGCTGGTTGATTCTCAAGGGTCAGTGGACACGTTTGTTTTCTCCTGCAAGCGAGAAACTCTGCTGAGGAGCGAAGCTGGTTGGGACCGTGCAGTTGGTTAGAGCTGGCACAGGGGGGGTCTATGTAGAAAAGGGCCGGCTGCCCTCTCTTGGCCGTCTTCACAATAGCACCTAAAACCAGGACAAAATGGGATCTGGGAGCGAAGCGACGTGACTGCTTCAGTAATGGAGAGAGACTTCAAAACTTGTGAATTAAGAAAAATGTTTATTTAAATGCAGGAACGGGAGCTGAAGATCCTAATCTAAACCCGCAGTGCCTTTCTAGCTTTGGGTGAGACCATTAACTTTATGGTCTCTGTTGGTCCATCCCAACAATAGGATTAACAAACCTCTGTGCTGTTCCTTGGGTACTGATTAACAGCTACAAATGAAAGTCAGAGTTCCTTAGCCTGGTGTTATGGACTTTCCTGTTTGTCTCCTGTCATTTATCACAGCAGTCTTTTGTCATGTAATTTACATTTTGATGAAACACTGCAGCTATCATTATTTCAACAGGATTGCATTTGAGTGGCAGCTGTGGGGTTGAGGCACACATGTGCCTGCATGCTGATGCCAGTACTTTAGTAAAGCTTACTGGAGACCCCCATAAAATTTCTAAGGTTGTCCAGTTTATCAGCAGTCCAGCCTACCAGTTCAGGAACTACAGTACGTCAATCTTCTACTAGAAAAGCATGTTATGATAGTAAATAGTGGTTTCTCTATGTGTAAGACAAATGATCATTGAGACCATATTTAACATATGAATAAAAGTAGGCTGGATAAGTAAAAAGAACATTTGATCCGCCTTTTGTCAGGCAGATAAGAATGGCTGTGTTAACTAGCAGTTCGACAGTTTAGTGAAGGAGACTTCATCTACAGAAAGTCCTTGTCATCCTAATAAAAGAAGGTATTCTACAAAGGATTTAAATTATATTTATATGCCTGATAGAAAAGCATAATAATCTTTTTATTTATACTGAAGACCAAGCTAGCTATTGACTGTAATGGACTTCAGGTGGTTAATACCTGCTGAGGATCCAGCCCCATCCTTTTTCTGACCTAGATTTCTTAGCAATTTAGTGATGAGTAAAAGGGAACATGGATTAGAGCAGAACTGGGTCTGAGCACTGAAGTTGCACCCTGCTGCTGTTCTGGGCAGCTTCTGGGGCTAAGAAGACAAGACTGCTAAGTAGCAACCACAATGTTAGGAGTTGAATGTGTGTACTCTGTTTCCAGCTCTGCTATGGGCTTGCTACGTAACTTTAAAGATCTCGCTAAACCTCTTAACTAATAGAGTTGTTATCTGAAAATTACAAACTCTCACAGGGCTGTTTTTGCATCTGTATGTAAGCAGTGGTTTGTGAAGCACCCTTAAATACCTAGTGGAAAGACACTATTTGAAGGTTCCTTACTGGTTTGCTGCTGGCATTGTTAAAGATACAGCAGTTACCATTACAAGGCAGACAGCCCTCACTGGTGGGATGATGCTTGCTCTTCATGGGTACCTCCCATATTAATTCTTTCCCCTGAGGTAAAACTCTTCAATGCCTGGAGTTAGGGGTGGAGCTAAGCACTTGAGCGCCCCTGAGTGTTTTGAAGAAGTGCATGACTGGGTGAATTTCCCTAGACTGAGAAAGCAGAAGGATTCAGAACGAGCTTCAAGCCCAACAGAATGTATGTGGAGGCAGAGAATTATCTACCAGTTCGAGGCAGTCACATCAAAGAGGTCAGAGGAGAGACGGGCCACAGTGACAAAAAGGAAGCTCACAGCTGAAGTATCTGAGGGGTCCTGGGAAGAGCGGCCAGCCGTGAATCAGAACTAGTTGCAATGCTCCACTTCTAATGTAAGAACCCTTCACATCTTTGTGCTGCAAGAGGCTTATCAGATCTTATTGCAAACCAATTCTTGTTCCTACTAATTAAAACCAGAATATATTCAGTACCAAAATGCGAAATTCTCATATAATTTACTTGCGTTCTTCTGCTTGAGTTGGCAAATCAAAACAGCCCTGCATGAAATGGGACTGCAATATGCTCTGACAGTGTTCATCGATCAGACAAACATTTCCTGAGATGCACGATAAAAAGCCATTCCTAAAAGCCTAGTCCAGTCCAGTACCTAGGACGGACTGTGCAGTCTGTCCACCCAGACTACCTACTATCGTCTTGTATGGAGCTGGTTTAGCTTATAAACAGTGGAGGGGGGGCACTGTAATATTTACATGTGTTTTTGTTATTAAATAACAGAACCAGGAACAACATCCGCTCAGCAATCCCATGTTTCCAAAGGTACACGCTTCTGGGACGCATAGAGTTGACAGGCCACAAGGCTATACCTCATTAGTTTACTTACCTTGGGAATCTGTGTATCTCTGGGAGTGGAGTAGGTGTTTTACATACAAATAAAAGATGTGGGTGGAGGAGGGAAAAGGGCTGAATTATTCACTTTCCTGCCCTGCAGCTTGTGTAATCATGCGTGCCATGGCAAAGTGAATGTAAAATGCCATAAGCAAGGTTTGGAGCTGGTATAAATTAGCACAGCCCTGTTGTAGTTGACAAATGTGTCCTGGGCAGCTTCTGGGAAGGGTTAGACCTGCTTTATATTCACTGCTGTGAATGACTGTAAAGAAGAATCAGGCCTGAGGTTCCAGGCCTTGTTTATACATACTAAATAGCCATGGGAAAGCAGGGGGGAATGACCTGAAAGTAAAGGTCTTCAAATATTATTTTGCGATTTACAGGTTTCTAGACATACATACAGGTAACTGAACTCCACTGAAGCAGACCAATGTCAGCTGGCTGCTCCTGGAGAGGATGGAAAATTGTGGGCACAGAAGGATTCCTGTTTCAAGCCATTAATTGGCTCTGTGTTTTGATACTTCATAAGCAACCTAGATTCAGAATAAAGCTCTCAGTCTATGTGACAGTGGCATGGGTTAGTACACAATGCAAATATGAAGAAAATACCACAGAAAAACTGAAAGCAGTTTCTGAGTAATTAATTGCTCGGCGCTGGTAAAGCAATGTAACCATTTATTAAAATAGACAAGGTTTTGTGTGCGATTCACGGCTAAACTGTCTGCTAATTAAGAAAGAGCTAATACTCATTTACATAATAGTCTTGTCAATAATTGTGGACAAGAGGAAGAGAAATTTTATTAACTGGAAAAAAATGGGATGGATGACTTCTGGATATTGATATCCAAAAAAAATACTGAGCATGAGAGATATTGTTAGTAAATGGTACCGGACGCTTCCTGTTGAGTGATTATATTGTATTAGACACCTGCCAGGACACTTTCCTCTCATCACTCATCGTTATCATTGGTTATGGTTTTATGGTGTATTTGATAATGTGCTCAAGGGAATACTTAAATATACTGTGGGGGAGTAAAGAGGATGCGAATAAAAATTTGATTATATTATGTTGTTTGTTTACCTACTGACAGAAATTTCTGACTTCATAATGTTGTACAAAGACACAATTTTCAAAGGCCTGTAGACATCTTATTTTAAAAAGTCAGTGAGGGGGAGACCCCAAGTCCCACATGGGGTTTGGGTTACATCCAGTAAAGGGCTTGGATCTCACAGAACATACCTGGTGAGGTAAATGGTTTGCAGTGTGGGATTCAGAGTAATTTTCCCAGGGAGACGTGGTTATCCAAAATGAAATACAGGAATAGGAGCTCCCAGTAGTAACAGTAAGTGCAGGGACATTCTGAAATCCATCCTAATTTCCAGCACTGGTGGCTCCATCCTCATAGGTTTCATGGGCCAGGACCTTGCTTCTGTTCTTTCAAAAAAACTGATCAGCATTGGCTGTTTTTGTTTACATGACCAGGTGGTCTCTGCCACCACCACCTTAAAGGATTACCTAGAGGTTATTGCATTTGCCTGGAAAGTGGGAGACTCAGATTTGGCCTTCTCCGTCTTCCAAAACCTTCTATTTCAGACTTATGTTTTAGGGACACACAAGTGTGTCCCAAATGCCTGGGCTTTGCAAGAATTGGATCTGAGTTCTTCAGGTCAAATAGGTAAATTGCACAGCATGATCCAGATATCACCTTGATCCCAAGGCATCAGACAGAAAACTATATGGGTTTTTTTCTGACACATTCCTGCAGTCTCCTCTGGCAAAGCCTTCTCTTTTTTCCATGACAGAAAAGCTTACATGCTTTATTGTATAGACCCTAAGGGTAAGCTTTTGCATATCTAATCTTAGACATCTGTAGTGTAAACTTCTCATTGAGATTCCCTTTATAGTCAATGTAGAACAACAGGGCTCTCTTGAGTGAGGTCTTATTGTCTTGTTAAGCAGATGTGCAAAATAGGTTGGATCCTGCCTAAAGATACCGGTTTCTTTCCTCTAGGGAGCTTAAGGCAACTAGCTAGAGTTGCCTAGAGAGAGGTGTGCGTAGTATCCCTATAAGATAAATCCCTCTCTAGAGTTCAAGGTCTCCCACCATAGAAAGTCAGTGGAGGAGTTAATACAGGGTGAGAAATGGACACTGCTCCCCATCTCCTTCAACTTCGCTGTCTCAGGCTGCTCCCTTCAAATTTACAGGAATTATACATGGTTGTAATCAGATGTCCTGTTGTTATAATCAGAAAATCAGTCGTGTTTCGCTTACTGGCCTTTTTGCAAGGATCAGTCTGGAAGCTTGCATGTCTTCTGGTTTCCTTTTCTAAATGGCCTCAATAAAGAGCATGGATCATTGTAACTTACTTTGAGTTACAGCAGCTTTGCTAGGAAGCTTTTTTGTATGTTTTAGCTATCCCCCTTTTCTGAAGTTCATTATCGTGTTGTCTGTATTTGGAAGAATTTCGCTCTTGAAAACACTGAGCATAGTGTAATCATAGAGCAACTGGTATTCGCATGGTACTGTCCTTCTCTTCTCCACATCTGCTTTCAATCTGCATTGAGAATGTTCTGGATTTAGGGACTTGTTCCTTGTGGACCCAGTGAACTCATGGTTCATTGACCAAAACATTGATTAGTGAGAGGCGACCCGTTACAAATGTAATTACCAGTTAACCTGGCTTTAAAACATATTTTAACTGACAGTTTTAATTTTCAGCATTGTTAGCGGAGAAATACAATGCTATGTTGCAAGATGCTGGCTATCCCAGAAACCCATAACATTTACAAAATAGAATGCAAATGGAAGGAATTAAACTGGTACCTGAAAGTTGTGGCCAAGAGGAGACCTTCACTTCAAATACTGGAACATGCTGACTGTATCATCAAAAAGTTATGAATATATGCGCTGATAGAGAGGTCTCAGTCCTGAATGGCTATTACTACACAGCTTTAGATTGTTTTTCGTCAGGTCTTTTCAAGACTGGAACTACTCTGTATTCAGGTAGTTCTGCTGAAAAAACCTCAAACAAACCCAAAATAACTTGTGTGCCCGATCCAGTCTTTCCAAGGTCGTTCTAATGAGTATAATGTGAACCAAAACCCAGCATGTGCTGTTTATCAGTTGGACTTTTTGGAATATGAATATGTATGTCACAATTTTAATTTTCAAGTCCTTTCTGATGAACTCTTATGTCATCACTGACTGCCATTAGGGAACCTGTCAACAATCTTTATGTGACGTGGTGTATTGTTAAGGAGGTTTAATGGCTAACAATCCATAGGTGAGGCATGGATAGCCCATTGGTGAGAAGTCACTATTTGCCAAGCTCATTCCAATAAGCGCTCAGCTGTCTGGCTTTTGTTTGCAGTGCCCAAGCTGAGAAATGCAATTTTCACCTGGTGGTTTATTTTGCAACTTGATGCTAAATCAGGAGGGAGAGGCCTCTCTTGGTAAGGGCTGTGAACACTTCTGAATCCAGAGATGAAGTCTGCTTGTCTATGACTGTACTAGAAGTTTTTTGATTACTGGTGCTGATGAGCATGAGGGCTTAACTGATTGCCATATCGTGAGGACAAAGGAGGTAATTTGCTCAAGGGATTTAACACAGACATCTTGAAGAGAGAGTCCTTGGAATGAATTCAGCCATGCACTCGTACCAGGGACATCTATTGCTACTTATTATAATTTCAAAAACCTACCTCTTTAAATGTTTTAATAAGCTTTGTCTTGAACAGTACAGAAGACCTATGTAAACCTTATCATGACAGACAAGATCTTGCAGGGGAAAATGTATTATCCAAAGATGGGAAGAGTTGAATTGCTGACGATATGATTCTTCATAATGGTAAAGATTATCAGGCATAGGTTTACCAAGAGTGTGGGGACACAGTACAGGCTCTTAAATAGTCCACTGGGTTAGACATCCTAGTATTCAAGTGTCTCTTGTCTTCCTATACTTGATCACATTTATGTTAGACATGGAAATTCTTTAGATCTTGTTATGTCTCTGTATAGAGAAAGTGTACACGCGATAAAGTCTGGTAAAACTAGTGGACCATAGAAGTCTGTGACTTCACACATTCTGAAATTTACTTTGAATTAGGGACATGAATGAGCATCAAACTTGCAGCAAAATTCAACCAAATTCCCTCACAGTTTATTCAGTGCAAGAACAAAACTTTGAGATTCGGCTGCTCTCTGTCTCAACCTTTGCCTCTCACCAGGTTCATTAAAGCTTTTAGGAAAGCAGCAGCATTTTGATGAAAAGCGGGCCAGATCTGCAGGATGATAGTGAATTTTGATCTTGTTTTGCTCTGCAACCTAGAACTTTTTTTAAAACCAAAGTACACTGGCTTTTAAGAGAAAAAAAGTGTGATTGTAGACGGTTCAAAGTAGAGCATCCAGAGAGGAAAAATAGTATTTCATTTCGTTCCTCCAAGCTCTTAAAAGCTTCTGGGAACTGATGAACCTTTTGGTAGCAGGGAAGTAGGAGGTCAATGTTAAATGGGAAATGTCATTCCAGTGCCAAATTCCTTCTCTTTTGAGGGATCTCACAGCTTTTACCTACACTCTGGCTTAGCCCTTTCCGTGAGGCGATAACGGCTCTGAAAGGCATGAATGTTTTTATTTTTGTTACCAAGTAACTTTTCCTCCCTTTCATTGCTAAGTTAAAAATAGAGACAAGGAAAACTAGCCAAGCAGTTCTCCCCCTAAATAGCCTTGATGTTTGCTGTTTTTCCCAGCTTTGCCTGCCTGTTTTTTCGGCTGGTAGAGAGATGAACGATGCTTAAAAAAATGATTTCTGCAGAGTGAGACTCAAGGAGAAAATACTGAAAATGACTTTTCAGCTGTTTCCTCTTTGATTACTGAACTTCTTTTTGTTCAGTCAAGGTATTTGGACAGCTGCTCAATCAAGCTCTTTCTTAGGGGCCATTTACCCACAGTATAGGGACCCCTCTGCCAGGGTCACCTCACTCCATTTTCATGTTCATCCTAACAGCCTCGCCATCCCCTTGTATCTCACTGCACCTCAAATCTCCACGTAGAGTCCCCATAGCTACATATCTCTCACCTCTATGCCTTAGGTTATGCCTCTTCAACAAAGTTCCTCCATACTATTTTATTCCTAGTTCTTCCTCCTTTATCTTTTTGGCTCCTTTCTGGGCTGCTTTGCCTCTGCCTGCACCCCCACCACTTGACTGTCTGATGTGTCTTGATGTCAACAGCTGCGCCCTCAACACCCTCTTTCTATGCTGGCACCAACAACTGACGCTAGATTTTAGATCAGGAAAAGGGTGAATTTCAGGCTTAGGGTCTGAGAAACCTCTTCGTTTTGTCCTCATTTTCTGCACTGGGTGCAGGACGGCAGCAAAATTCTGGGAAAACTCCCAACACCTTCCTTTTGCAAAGAGGGCAATTAGCTGGCAGTGGCCTCGATTGCCACCTTTTAGGGAGAGATGCCCAAAGCGCAACAAACAGGCTGAAATTATAAAACCATTGCTGTCGCGCAGTTTACAAGTTCTTAGCTGAGCTGTTTGTGCTTTGCTGGTTGTTTTCATTCTGCATGGCAGCATGTAATTAAAATATTCATATGCAGATTGCAGCCCATTGAGGGCTGAATCCTGTTAGATGCTGAGCAAAATGTGGGTAGTACTGAGACATCCCAGCTGCCGAGGAAGTGAGAGGAGGCTCGAAGGAGTCTGAGTTGCCCAGCATCTGGCAGAGTGCCTTAACATTGATTTGTTCTTATGTTAGGATAAAACTGGCAAGGAACAGGAAAGCAGTTTAGGGCTCAATTAACAAACAGCCTTTAAAAAATGTATTTCTCTTTCTGCCTTAGGCTTCGCCTTAGGGCTAGCTCTGTTCTCAGAGATAAGACTAAAAGAGCAAAACTGCTTATATACACAATAGCCTGTAAACAGTCACCCCCTCTCTAATATGGGCAATTCAAAACATGTTGTTGTCACAGGCACCTCCGGAAAGCGTGTCAATCAGGATGGTATTGGGTCAAATTATTCAGTAGAATATCTAAGATTGATTTTGAATTTATTAAATTTTTTTTAAAGTTTTTGTAGGGTTTGAACCAGAGCAAAGTACAATAGTATCTTTTGGATTTAGGCATAAACTCAGCTGGACTGAATGAGTCATATGGCTCCCCTCTAAGACACAAGGAGACTGTGTTGCTTTGTCCTGGGCAGGGAGAACATTGTGGTGCAGAGATCAGAGCTCTCCTGTGGTTGGAACCTACATTAGATACATCTATTAATTATGACAGTGGCCACTTCTTTCCTTTTGCATGTCACAAAGGTCCGGAGGGCCTATGCTGTACCTGTGGGTGGGTTTGACTAACTCACTTGTGTATTCTTACCAAAGGTTATGTTCTGACAGAGAGGGATGTTTTTGGAGAAGCGTTTTTGGAAAAGCAGTGGAAGTCATCTCTGCAGAGTGACTGTGACTGGGGCCAGGATCCAGTGATTCATGTTCTAGGAGGAGCTAATGCCTGGAGAAACGATGTCCCACTGCTCCTCTCCCTATCCACAAATCCTCTAGGAGACTGGGGAATTAAGACTCTTCAACACATTATAATCTTTGTACTCCCTTAATGGTGTCAACTGCTATACCACCCTTGGCTGAATTTTCTGAGGTTTTGCAGGTGTCTTTGTGCAGAAGTTAAAACTAAAACAATAAAAGGGTGAAACAAGCATTCATCTGCTTTATCTTGCTAAGTTTATTTCTGATTTTCTGACTTTATGAGATCTTTTTGCCTCTCTCTCCATTCAAGACAAATTCAGCTGGTATTAAGAGAGAATAAATCCTTCCAGAGCAAAGTGATTTGCTGTGAGTCTACATTCAATTTCTCTGTCCAGTTCCCAAAGTTATTACGACAGTGCTGAAATAGGAGATTGACTTAACTTTTATATTTATTTTTTTCATTTTGGAGAGTAGAGAAAAAGTGTGTATGATCACTTTCTTTGCTCCCTTTGGAGAAAGGTACGGTGTAATCTTTCTAAATGAAGCTGGTTCAAGGTATCTCAGCACTCTAAGCAAAACTGAATTTTGCTGCCCTGAAGATGGAGTTTGGGGCCGCTCCTGCCATGGGGAAGAAAGGGATAAGCAGAGAGGATATGCAAGATGTTGCACAGTGACAGAATGAGCCCTGGGGAACCAGGCTTGCTGTTTCTGCTTCTGCAGGAGGAACAGGGTGCAGAGCTGACCTTTGGGAAGGAGTCACACCACTTTATTTCCTTAACAAGAGAAGCCACAACAGCCAGCCCACAGGGAGTTTATACAGGTTACCATAATTTTGAGCAACCCAGCCAATCATCCTCTAAGAAATACAATAATATCCTTGCATTACCTCTGTCTTAATGAGAGCTTCTGTGCTGAACTTACATGAAAGGCACAGCATGGGATGGAGGCTGAGGAATGGCAGGCGTTCTTGCGCTGTTTTCCACTATCTCACTGTGATATTCATCTTCAACTCTGTAACAGAAGGAGCTGATGGTAAGAGACAAAAACATTCAACTAGGTTCTTACAAAGGTTAGACAAAATGTAATTTATTTTTTTAAATTGTATATCAACTGCACAAGTTGAGGCTTAAAAAATAAATTATTTTTGTAAATCCTAGGAGTCCCTTTGAAGGTCCATTTGAAGGTTAATTGATCATAAACTTGTGAATAACATGCCTGTTTCATGACAGGTTGATTAATGACTTTAAACAAGCACAGGATCTCTTAAACCTATCCAAGTGGTAATAATGGATCTAAGTACAAAAAATACTACAATAACTAGCATAAGTGACAAATTCTTAAAGCAAACTTCTCTTGCAATCATACAGTATTTTTTGATATTCATTCTTGCTGAGGAATTGAAAATACAGTTGTTATCTAGATTATGCAAATTCAGGTTTGCACTGGAAATTTCATTTTATTTTTTAAGATGTGTGATGTGAAAACAACACTACCGTATTTAAAATTTCCCCTTGAAAAGCCATTCAGATTTTAAAGAGGAGTCACAATTAAATATTGTCAGTTAAAAACAGATAGTAATTTTTTTGTCTTCGCTGAGACAGGATTTTTTTCCCCACAGTCCAGGATACCCGAGTTCTTTGTGTTCTGTGTGGGTGAAGTCCTTGATTTTCTTACCGCGATATATTTTGATGCGTCACCTGCTGCTGTTCTTGGTAGACTTATTCATAATCTAGTTTTACCTGCAGATCTAATAACAGGGGCATTGACAGATATTTTTTTTCTCAGTTCTGTTTAATTGTCTGCCCCTATCATTTCACATCTGAAGCTGATCGGGCATGAAATTTTCTACCAGTTTGCCTGTGCAGTGCCTGGTAGACCTCAATTCAAATGGGATCTCAGTATTATGTCAATCATAATTAACTGTTCATGTTGCATCAGCAGGAACAACTCTTTGAATTTATGCAGAATTTTCAAACGCTCTCATTTTATGCAGCCCTTTCAGTCATAGACCGGCTACCTTGTATTTTGCTAATCATGCAGAGATGTTGCATATCTTTATCTGTGATGCCTTTTTCAGGCCTGCCTGTATTATCTGCTCCTTTCATTTATCTCCTTTTCTCTACCCTTCTATTCTGGTCTGCATGTCCATTTATCCCCTTCTCAAGCAAATGGGTCACAACTTTTTGTGATATATTCCACAAAGTCCCTGCTGACAGCCTGCATTTGGCTTTTATGCTTATTTAAATGGACCTTGTGCAATTGGACAAAATCCTGACTGGTTTTAGTGGAGTTGCTTGTGGTATAGGTTAGGACAGAACTGTGTTTTTAAGTGTGTAAAGTCTCCGAAATTCACCACAGGATAAGGAAAGGAATGGTTAAACCCTGGTTAAAAAGGAGGTCTTCTGGGTCTCTTGAAAAGCTTTCAGGAGGCTATTTCCAGTTCAGATCAGAAATACTCCAATGACATCTCTCCTGCTACCTTGATATTTCCAAATATTGTCTCATTCATAATGGCAAAGATAATGCAAACGAGGTTGGGACTGATAAAGAAAAGAATCGTCCTGACATTTCAGCTCCTCAGGAAATGATGGCTGCTGAGTGCGTGTGGAAGGATGAGTTTACATTTAAAAGCACAGTTTGTAATCATAGCCTGTGATCCTTTTCTACCTGCACCACAAATTTCTTGTAAATCACTTAATTTCTCCCAGTCTCAGAGCCTGTAGCAATACAACTTCTTTACCTTGCAAAGAAAATTATGAGGCTCAACTTTGTTTCTCTCGCAAAGCAGTATAATAGCCATCTGTTGGGAATCAGTTTGAAACTCATGGACTGAAGGCAATTTTTTTTCTTTTCCTTTTTTTTTTTCCCTTCCCATGCAGAGTATTTGCACTCCTGACCCTTCTTTCATCCGCCTCATGTTCTACTTGCTTGTCTTAATATAAACAGTCTCTGAGTTGGCAATATTTCATGCGGGGCCACTGCACTATCTTCAGCTTCTCTGCAATTAATATTCTGTCCTGTCATTTAAGTCCAGCCCTGTGTTCCTAATGTCAGGCTGGCTTTGTTTAATATGACCAGCAAGGTAGCATATGTTTCTGAGTTGAGTCCCACTGCCATTTCTGGAGGTATCTCCCATTAATCAAGAAGGCTACTTTGTCATAGTGCAGTTAATGTTATCACCAAACTTTAAATACAAAGGTGGAATAATAATGACTCCTGTTTCACTAAATGGAGTTAACACAGCTGAATAGCTTCCCCCATGGTTTATTATATCAGTCTTTCAGAACATTGACTGATTTGTTTTTATTACCAAGAAAGCTTTTGTCTTATGAAAATGACTTAGGACCACAGGTCAATGTTTTTCATGTCACATCTCCATAGGAAGTACATTGCTTCATTATACTTTGTATTCTGCCACTGCAATCTGTATGTCACTTAAATTTATTTGTCATGATACCACTGCCAGGCTGCCATTAAATTGTTAAAGGATATTCAGGAAATGTTGTTGCAGTAACCTTTAGAGGAAGACATATGGAAATGGACTATATCTGTTAATTAACTTTTCGATATGCAAACCTTCTGAAGTGTAAGGCCTGCTATGGATCACTACGCGTGAGCAGAATGTGTAGAGTGGTGATGATGACCATGGTTTTTTCCGTGAGACAACAGGCACTCCAAGTTTGAATTACCTATCTATCTATTTAAACCAGGAGACTAAAAAGTTGAAGAACAAAAATGAAGTCCATAGAAAGACCACAATATACGTCTCGCTTTTCTCCAGCCACAGCAGTCTCCAGAGATAAAATGGCCTCTGATGCCTACTTGTCTCAACAATGTTTAAAAATTGCAGCTCACAGAAAATGAACAGACAGCATAAGGGATACATAGGAAAGAAAAAAAATGTTTATCAGTTTGAGAACCCACGGGAGAAGCTCCTGAGGTGTTTCAAGTTAAGCTGAACCAGGGATCCCAGATCTTGGACATGTCACCTTCCCCTTTGGAGAGGGAGCTGTTAGATAAGAGGTCACTCGCTCTGAGCTAACAAGCTGTGATGGGTCTCGGACATGTCCTGGGAGTCAAAAATTGGATTGCAGATAGATAAACTGAAGCTGGGAAGGGTTAAGCTTTCCTGCTTCAGACACTGTGATCTCTAACAAGATCAGTATGTTAAGGGATATTTAGAATATTAATTGTTCATACTTTGGGGCTGCTCAGACTTTCTGACGCTAGAGTTCTTAATACTGATCCCATACTAATACAGATACTTGAAGGTGGCATAATGCAGTGCTGCTGAAGAAAGATGTTTGCTGGTTTTTTGCTTGCTGAGCTTTAATTTGCGCTGGTTCCCTGACACGGTTTGCTACGGGGTTGCACAAATTCTTGTGGCACCATAAAGTAGCATAGGAACGTGCTGGTTTTTTGGAGGTGGCAGAAGGGAGGAGTTGTGTGTAGCAAACCAGGTTTGGAGTTACAGTGGGAGCAGTAGCTCCAACAGGGAGGTGCTGTCAATGTGGAATTAGGGGTTAAGGTAGAGTGAGGTTGAAGCATGACCTGTAGTGGTTGCCCAGGCAAGTATGCTTTAGTGAAAAATGCACGTGGATAATGTGATATATGTGAAAAGTATGGTGATAGACAACAGAAAGGAAATCCACAGGCTAGGGAAGACAGGATTTTTTGCTCTGGAAGGAATGATGTCGTCCATCAAACCTGGCAGGAAACCCCAATTTTGCAAGGTTTGACCTACCTGACCTGTGGTAGGGAAGAGCTGCAGCACCGTCTAAACAGCCTAAAAAATAGGTAGAGAGCGATTAAATGCAAGCTTCTTTCCTGTGGACATCGAGGTAACTAGAGGAAATAGAAAGTTTGTGGTAAACTCAGGCAAAAGACTGATGGATAAATTAAGACTTTTGTACTTTCCCGAGTGTTGGATTAGTGGAAGAGTCCATAGATAGCACTGCAAATTCTGATTCTGTGCACGTGGCTTGGAAGCGAAGCTCGCAGCATCTCTCCAGGCATTAGCCTGGTTTTGTTCTTTTGGATTATTGCCTGGCACAAACAGTATAAAGCAGGTTGCAGGAGGTCTCAAAACCAAGCTGAAAATATTCAGGGAATGCAGCTACGGCATTTCGTGTTTGAGAGCAAAAACTATTGAGAGGCCAGGAATATAGGAAGCCAATATAGTTATTGTTTTCTTGTTCACTGGTGTCTCACGAGGTAAAAACCTGAACAAAGGCATTGGAAAGAACGGCAGTGCTTTTTTCATGCAAGTTTGCTTCTCACTATGGTGTACTTTGGTATCCAAAATTACATTTCTGGAAAGGTTCTTTCTACTGAATTTGCTGTTTTCATTGGAGTTACTCTTTTTCATTATTGCTTATAAGTTTAGGGATAACCAGTAAGGCTCAAAATTTCTTGCTTTTCTGAAACCAGTTTGTTCCGTGAAGCACAAGCCAACGTATGGATACCCACAAGTGTTGCTTGAATTTTGGGGTAGCAGTAAACCCCTAACCTGTTTAAGAATTTGCAGTTTTGACATTGGTTGGGTGAAAAAAAAATGCATTGTAACATAGACATAGAAGAAGATAAAGTGCTTTAAGGAATGTTCCAATGCAGTTCACTAACCATTAAGTATCGTTCTACTTTTGTGAACTTAAATCTCAACTGACATGAATCTTTTATATCCTGCAGTGCAAGTTGTAATACTTGGATAACTAATACAGTTAAAGCAGTTTTTCATTAGAACTGAGAAAGTTTGGAACTCCTCATGATCTTTGAGTATCTGAGTCTTTATTATGTGGTATTGAAAAGTCTTTCTGTTTTAATAGATACTATTGAATTCAATATCTATTCAATAATATCTATTGAATAGATATTATTGAATTTAATAGATATTATTGAATCAATTCCTGAACTTGATTTTATTAAAAAAAAAAAAAGTAGTAATTTGAAATGTGGTTTTGAGGCCGGCAATTTCCAGGTCTGTTTTCTGTGTAGCAGCATACGTTGTTTCTGCACCCTTTTTACCTGTGGATCTTAATGTGAGTTTATTAGGATGTGTATTGTGAAAGTTGCAGAGGCAGTTATAAAAAAACCAGGGCAAAAACTCTTTTATGTATATAATCATGTGCCAAATTCAGCAGTTGTTTATGGAAATTATGTGTAGTAAAATCATGGCATGTTTAACTGGAGTAGGACAAAACAAAATTGTTAAATGTTTTATTAATTTTAAAAACATTCTTGGGGCTATCCTGGAAATAATCACATTTTTAGGCCAAAATGGGCTGAAAAAAATATGCATTTATTTTTCTTAGAACTCTAGGTTGGTACCACTCTCCTTTCGGATTGATGGCTGTGTGGTTGGGCTGGCCTCTGAGATGTCTTAGGGCTAAGTTGTGTCTCCACTGCCCAAAAGCGCTTTGAGCTCCTACCATCCGTGCAGGCCCACGGCCAGGGTGTGCTGGGGGGCTGCGGGACCCAGTTTCCCATGCTGATGTGATTCCAGTCTGCCCAACAGCAGACACAGAGGACCTCCCAGTGGCCATCCACGATGCAGGACGGGCCTCAGCCACCTGCAGTCCAAACCTGTCCTGCCAAATGCTTTTCATTTGTGTCATGTTTACTGAGTTATACGCGCCAGTTGTACTATAGCAATTGTTTTAGTACTGTAATGCACAAGGAAGGTAACCCAGCTTCAACAAGGTAAATCACCTTTAACAATGAGGTAAATCACCTTTCAGAATGAAGGTAAATCACCTTAGATCAAATTATTCTGTATTATTCTGAAGATGCTGGGGGTAATAGTCCATACGTGTGCAGTAACCAAACAATAGCTGCACTGCAGGAACTTCGTGCCTCACTGGTTGTGTTTAGGCTCTTACCTTCTGGGGACAATAAGGCTGTCTGAGGCATTTCTCTCCTTAGTTAATAGAGGTTGACTTTTTATCTCAAGCATGCCGTGGAGCTAAAAGGTTGCCCTAAGGCAGCAGGGTAGGAGGTACATCAGATGAGGAGCGGAAACTTGTTCCGGTGTGACTCCTCAGCGTGCACCCAGGACCTTTGAGCAGCACCCAAGACTGTACTTAGACTTGTGTTTTCAGGCTCATAACGTGGGCCAGGGATGCAGGAGGCAAAAGCTGGAGACGGTGAAACACCTGTGGTGGGAGGTATGAGGGCATGGAGAGCTGGGTCCTAGTAGAAGCCGTTAGTCATGTGCAGCTGGAGAATGAAGGAAGCAGAATAATTTAGAGACAGAGTTGAGAGGATGGCATGTGAAATGGAAGTACAAATACAATTCTTCCTTACAACTAATTGTGAAAAGCCATTCCTGGGTCCTCTTCAGCACGGCTTCTTCTTCCCCATAGGTTCCTGTTACTGTACTGTAATGTGGGGCTATTCCTCCCCAGGGGTAGAACTTTGTACCGTTCCTTTATGAACTTCACGAGGTTTCTGCTGTCCTAGTCCTTGAGTTTATTAAGGCATTGAATTGTGGCTTGGTATCTGCTGTAGCCATCATTCCCCTGAAATGGACATTAAGTTAGCCTTTTTTCTAGTCAGCAGGAACCTCCTCTGACTGCTGCAGTTTTTCACAGGTAATAGGCAGTACGCTCACAGTCATCTTGGCCACCTCCTTGGGCATCCAAACCAGCCCCTTAGATTTGAGTATGTCCAGCCTGTAAGCAGTTCCTGGCCTATTGCTCCCCTGCTGCTGGTTTCCCCTCTTCTTTGCAGACTACACTAAACGCGGACGTCCGGGAGCAGACTTTGCCTGTGAAGATGAAGGCAAAAAAGACATCCAGCCTTTCCAGTCCTGTTCGCTACTAGTTATTTCCTGCCCATGAGCACACCCACTTTTTTGCTGAGTTTCCTTTTGCAGGCTCAGGGACCTGTAGAATCCCTCCTTGTGTTAGCCTCCATAATTTGACCTTCAGATGGTTTTGGCTTTCCTGATTTTGTCCCAAATCATGCAGTTATACTCCTGGTTCATTGTGTCTTCTTGCTTGCGTTCCTTGTACACTCACTTTTTGCATTTTAGTCATTAGCAAGTTTCTTCCTAAGCCAGCTGACACTTCTCTTTTTTCCAGTTTATGAGATTGTGAACTGTTTTGCCTGTTAAAGATATCTTACAGATAATATCAGCTCTAGTCTTTTTCTCAGAAACGGGTAGATTAGAAAAGAGAAAACATTCTGAAAGGGAAAACTTCAGTATAAGCAATCCGTTTGACAAAATCGTAATCGATCCAAAAGTTCTTAGGAGAAATTGTAGAGCTCAAGTCTTTAGCAAAAAAAGTTGTACTGCTATTGATAAACTGAAATATTTTTTTCGTGGTCAATGTTTGTTCTTCATTAATCTCTTCTCTCCCCACTATCCATAGGGAACAAATACCATGTAACCAGGCAGCTATAAACCTTCAGCTGCAGACCACTGACAGGAGCCTGTAGACCACCAGTTTGGAAAACCTCTGCTTTAAACTTCTAAATGATTCAACATTTGTGTAAGTCATACACATTCTGGTATTATGTAGCTAAATAATTTTATAGCCATGTTCACTGCAATGCTAAGAGGTTCAGACACTGTATGAACTGTTTGCTAATGCAAATTTTCTCTCTAATAATTAGGTAATAAAAATGGAAAAGGTATGTGAGCTATAAACATGTCCTTAAAATGTGCACGCAAAGCTGAGTGCTGTTTACAGTTTGTTAAAGAAATTCTTGCTACAGTGACACATGACTGTCTTATATAGGCATTGTGGTGGTTACAAGGTTTGGGATTTTGTTTTTGTATGAAACTTTGGCTTAGAACAGTATTGCTGAACAACTAAGGTCTCATTATATTGGTATTTAAGGCAAGGCTCAGCTATTCTTGTTTAATAATGCAAACGACATAGAAAATACTGCATTGACAAACACTAAGAAAATGTTATGCTGTACTGGCCAAGTTGAGTATTTCAGGCAAAGACAAATATTAATATTTGGACTTTTACTTCTTCAGCTGTTCTGGCATTTTTTTGTGTTAGAATGAGAGACATTATGTAAATGCTAAAGTATTACAAGGGGGAGACAATAGGTTGAAATATCTTATGAATGGAAACTGAAACACAAGCTATAGAGAAATCACTTAAGTCACTGCTGAGGTGCATCCATCTCTGGTAATGCATAAAAGCTAATTAACAATGCAGTGAACTGGAGGCAATTCAGAAGGAAACATTATTAGATGAGGAAGTACAAAAGTAAGTGAAATGTCTTTCAGCTTACTGACTAAGGATAGGTGAATATCTACAAATTTCTATAAGCGACCTTGACAGAAAGGAGGAAGAGTCTGGAGATGTTCCTCGGCGTGCTGTGTCTGTGGGAGTAATAGGATAAAAGAATAAGTGATTAGGTTGTGATGTAAAAGACTGAGGCTTTTTCCATGCTAGTGTCTGGCAGCTATTGAGACTGCATCCATATAACCCCTAAATGCAGATAAGAAAACATTTGTACTGATTGAGCCCATTCTGGTATATGCCCAGCTAATGTAAATTGTGGTTTTCTGTCGTATACGTAGCATCTCTAAGTGGAGAAAAGCAAAAGCAACTGAATGCTGAATCCCAATTTTGGATATATTTCAAGGCAAGGAATAGAAAAGACATTATTTCCTGCATTTAAAACTCAGCTAGAAACTGCTGCTCCAAGCATTTTGAGAACAGTCCTGCTCTTGCAAGGAGGTAGACTTAGTGCTCTTTAGTAAGTTCCTTTGGACTGAATTTCATGTCGCAGGATGATAGTTTCCTAGTGCCAGCCCTGGCTAAAGAGGCTCAAAAAAGTCATTCACCTCGTACATCCATTTGCATAGAACTTGCTGGGTTTTGCTTTGTAGAGACACGTGCATAAAACGCTCTGTGGAAAATAAGTGTTCGGTCTGTGCCTGCTCCTGATCATTGAACTTTCCTTTCCTGAATTTTCTTGCTGTTGTCTGGGTAGGTTTAGTACATGGAATTGGTGAGCAGTAACAGGCTATTATCGGTGTGACCAAAGAGAACTAAAATGCAAGACAAGCCTCAAGTCTTCCTTGATTGCATGTCTTTTGCTGTCACTTTCTTCCCTCCTAGATTTTTCAGCATTTCCCTTTGTTGTAGGTTTTCTATGCATGTTATATGTGTTCTTACATCACTGTCAGAATTATGGGACTTTACAGCTTTAGCTCTATTTCTTCTATTCAAATGGTAAAATGAAATGGATCTGTCTTTCATGGAAATGTTTCTGCTCGTATGAGTGAAGGTATAGATCTTTTAGTTACACTGGAGTAAACAAGTCCGAGAGAGAGGAAGATGGTATGAAAATAGCAATTTGAGTTATTGTCACAAGGGAGCATTACACATGGCACCACATAATGCATGAGATAATCATCACAAAATTCTTTGGAAGTGAAATAAGAAAGTACAGAACACAACAAGAATGATAGTCAAATGCAATAAAATCTTATTTGAAAGTTGTTTACATTTTTAAAAGTAGATCCATAAATTAAGGGTAGATGAAACTGGTTTGTGAGAATTCAAAGAATTTGACAGAATTCATCCATCCAGTGAAATTAATTTCAGGCTGTTTTTTTAACGGTTGATACATTTTCCACCACAAGATGTTTGTTGATTGCAGCAGGCTCCTCCTTGCTGGAGAATACCTGAAGCCTGCGTATCACCCCTTAGGAAAGCAGTGCTAGCGAACCAGGATCAAACATATTGAGTGAGTTTAAGTATCTTGGCACTGTAGATGGCTCCTTCATGGGTGTGATTTAGAGACTATGGCTTCACTGTTAGCTGGACTCTGCAGCCGCATGACAGATTATCACCAAACCTGTGACACACAAGATGGACCCTCCCGGCAATTTTCCCCATTGCTTCTGACAAGACTACCTTCCCTTTGCCAAGCCTGGCTGGTTTACTTGGTAGAAAGTAGCCAAGTGGGACTCCCCATGGGAATTCCCATCCTGGTGCTAATCTAGAAATAACCAAGAAAGAGAGAAACAGGAGGAAAGACAGGATCAATAAAGTAAATGAGGTGAGGAAGAAAAACATGAAAGCAACAGAGACAAACCAATTAAAACAAAAAAAGGACCAAGGGGTAAATCCTCTCCCCGGGCCAGATGCATCCCTGGAGCCTCACCAGTGCAGTCTTAACCATGATGGATAACCTGGAGGAGCTAAGGCATTCCCTGAAACACGACAATTTTATACAGAATATTTCTGCAGCATGATGATGTCTTCTAAAAAGCAGTTTTGTGATGTGTGTTATCCAAACTTCGCTGAAAAATTGGGACCTTAATATTGATATGGGTCATGACGTGGTTATGGGTCTTAAGTGCTAGGAGTTACATATACCCCTGAAATTAATTTGACTGCTGTGTACCAAAATCTAATTTATTTTCTTATCACCTCCCAACCATTAAATTGCTAGAGCTGAGCTGTATAAATGCTTTAAAGAAAGGCAGCTCCTAGTCACTAAGGAATATTGCAGAAAATTTGCCTTCCAAGCATGGTTATATAACGCCCACTTATTTTAATTAGACTTTTGCTCTCAAAGTCCCACTTTACCTAAGTGGCATGATCGCTGAAACACAGTAGAGATCTGTGATAGCAAATGCATCTACCTGCTCCTTTCAACGGTGACATCGCCGTTAGTATTATGTCTCTCAGGCGTGTGAGCCCGCAGCAGCTACTTGCAGCGTGGTCTATTATCAGTGCTCACTCAGAATGGGTGTTGTGCTCTGCTATCAGAAGCGCACGGAATGTCTGTGTAAGCATTGCATAGCTTTAATTCTCCTGCAGAAGAGTGGTCCTCTGGGAGGAAAGTCACATAAACAGCAGCCTAAAACTGTACTCCAGATAGCTGAAAACCAGGAACAGGACCAAACCCAATTATTCACAAGATGATGCTGATGGTAGTCTTTTCTCAGTAGGAAACACCAAGCAGAGATCTTTTTTTTGAAGTAAGTAAATTCCAACTAATTAAAGGTTTCTCTTCCAGTCTTACTTGAGAACTACTGCTGTATTAAAGTCTTCGGCAAGCATGATAAAGGTGGTGTAGTTATTTCCATTAACTCCTCTTTTCCCTGCAGTTCTGTGACGTTTCCTGTTGCAGAACACAGAGACCTATTTGGGCAGGCGCTGAATTCAATTTCAGTGTACAAACCTAAAAAAGGAAGCCAGGTTGTACATTTGTCACATCATAAAAGAATTACTTATGTATATAGGTGGCAACAATCACTTTCTATTTTTTGGTCCAGTATTCTTACACTTCTAACTGAGCAGACCAAACAATTTATTTCCGTGTAATTGTGTTAAACCTACAGGCATCTGAAATTCCTGATTATTGTGCTGTGCTTTGTTATGATGATGAATTACTGCGTAGGTTTCTGCCACGCTCATTAGTCTTACTTTGCAGTCCTCACCCTACATGTGCACTGAGATAAATTGGACATTGATCCTAAAAGGCAGTGTCCTCGTCAACCATATTGTTTTAAAGTCACCTTTTTTTTATTTTGCTTTTTGACATCAGCTGCTCTCTGAATTCTAAAAATGTGAGACAACTTCTTTTTTTCTCTCGCTGTCTGATTTAGAGACTGAATACTTTGTAGAACATGTCATCCCCTAGTCAAAAAGCAGGAACGAATTCCAAGAATAAGTGCCTTGCAAAAACAATAAAACAATCCTACACATAGACATTGAGAACTGTTTTGGAAAAGAGAAAACAGTCTTGGAGCAGAAAAAGAAGTGTGGGCTCTGCCTGGAGAGAAGAGATATAGCTGATAAAACTTCAGGAGTATATAGATTGCTAGGGGAATTTGAACAAAGCTGTTTAAGGAAAGAGAATGAGCAAGGTAATAATCGAATGATACAACCCATAGTGAGCACTTGCAGCAGTTTATTTTATTGAGTGGATTGTTTACTTCCCAGAGCAGTCACTGCAGTCAAGCAGGAAAAGAAATGCAGTCGAGCATCTGCTGCATGTCTTCTTTCTCTCAGTGGACGCTATGGTTTTTGCCAGATGTGACGCATACACACGAGAGACATGTTGGGAAGAAGCTCAAAGACCTTATCCAGTCGTCTAGCAGCATCTAATCTAATAGAATAGCTCACCACCTAATGGATGAGTTACACTGGGAACTAGACCTGTGTAAATCTACATCCCTAATCACATTTATTATGGTCAATTCTTACAAAAATGCTGCAGTAGAGAAGACTAATTCACAGAGATCACGTGGGTAATAAGATTATCCGAAGTTTTCTAGGGAAACTGGTTTAGGGAACTGATTTTTACAGAACATTAGGCTTTTGGCAAAATAACTATTTTTTGCTTAGGTTTTCTTAATGAAAGGCAACTTCTCTTTTTTGTCAAACATGGACTTTCAAAAGCTGAAGTTCTGTTTCTGTGTAGATATACTGCCTTAGTGCATCATGTGTCTTTTGTTGCCTGACCTCTCAATTTACCACAATTGTGGTGATTTTGCAGTGAGGGGGTCAGCACCAATGTGTCTGAATACATCTAAATGACCAAAGGTTACTAGCTGATGCCATCCATGCTCCAAGATACTGCAGCATAGGCCAGCTCTAGCTTGGAGTGTAGCCCAGTTTGCCATCTACTGAGCCTGCATGAAGAAGCTGAGGGGTGTGAATTTTTAGCTCAAATACTATACTATACTAACATGGGGAGACCACAACTCGAGTCCTGTGTCCAGTTCTGGGCTTCCCAGTTTAAAAAAGACAGGGAACAGCTGGAGAGGGTGCAGCAAAGGGCCACGAAGATGATTAGGGGGCTGGAACATCTTTCTTATGAGGAAAGGCTGAGGGTGTTGGGTCTTTTTAGTCTAGAGAAGAGAAGACTGAGGGGGGATCTCACAAATGTCTACAAATACTTAAAGGGAGCAGGGTGCCAGGAGGAGGGGGCCAGTATTTTTTCAGTGGTGCCCAGTGGTAGGACACGGGGCAATGGGTATAAACTTGAACGTAAGAAGTTCCATCTTACTATGAGGAGGAACTTCTTTCCTTTGAGGGTGGCAGAGCACTGGCACAGGCTGCCCAGAGAATTGGTGGGGTCTCTGACTCTGGAGACATTCCAAACCCACCTGGACGCCATCCTGTGCAACCTGCTGTAGGTGGACCTGCTCTGGCAGGGGGGTTGGACCAGATGATCTCCAGAGGTCCCTTCCAACCTTTAACATTCTGTGATTCTGTGATATGTAACATGGAGTGAGTTAACTTATGACCATCTAAATCTGACCATATAACTATGCCTTAAAATGACCTTTAAACCCCAAGATCACTCTTCTGTAACCCTTCTGAAAGTGACTGCTGGTGCTTTCTGCTTGATTCATTCGGAAGACAGTGAACGCAATACATCCTCGTACTTTTAAGGAACATTTATGAACAAGCTTGTGCTGTGCTTTTCTCCTGTTAGTCTCCTCTTGAATTATAGGAGGGAAACCCTCATAAGCCACTCCTTAGGGGTGCTGTATGCACTATGGCAGTAACATGGCCTTTCCAGACACAGCTCCTATTCAAGTCCCTAAATTCCAGTGATTCAGCTGGCAACTGAGATACCTAAATTTGTTACGCCTACCTGTAGGAGTCTGTTTGTGGGCTACAGGCTTGCTGCAGTCGCCCACATGCAGGAACTGATGCCATTTCAGATGCCCTGGAGTATGCAAAACACCCTGATGGGTCTGGGAGACGTATTGCCAGCGGGAGGACGGGCAGGTTACGCTGCCTCATCTCAAATGGCACTGCCTCCCTCTGCGTGGGCAACAGACTGAGCCCTCAGAATCAAAGCCCTTATTAGAGTCGATAAAGATCAAGCCTGGAGTCGCCGGAGCTGAGTGAGTGATTCAGCTCAGCAGCTGCGGGGTCCCGAGGTGCGGGTGAACCGAGTCGCGCTCTCTGCTGCATTGGATAGATTTCTGCTGACTACAGCAGGCGACTGAACAACTGACGCCTGTGTGCCTACATGTAGATGACTGTGTTTAGGTAGCCTAAACACAAAATATTTTGAATGGTCAAGAATTAATTTTTAGACTTTGAAAGGATAATTGTAGAAGCTTTCTTTCAGTGCTAATACAGAGCAATCAGAGTACCTGTGAGGTTTAAAGGTCTCATGGGGAAGTATCTGTCCTATGGAAGGTTATAACTGGAAATAGAGGTATTTACCTGACATATAAAAATTAGCATATAAGGCGGACTAACTAACAAATGACCTGTCAGCAGGTTCCCAAAGTAAAACAGAGTCTATTGCTTTAAAATGAGATGTTTCCAAAATGCTAGAAGACACACTAATGATCGGTGAAATATTTGCAGAAGCTGAACAGGAACTAGATAGCATCACCACTGTTTTTGACTGCTCTGATCCTAGTAGCTTTGTGGGGCATCATTTCCCATTCCTCATTAATGAAGAGCTAACAGAGAAAAGGTGTGCCATTTCTTTCAGTAATAGATTTTACAGGGAGTAAAGGGCTGAGGTTTATGTGCTGTTTCTGTGCTACAGGGCTGGCCTTGTTGCTCTGAAGACAGAGGTGCGGTAGCATTCATTTGTGCAAAATTTAATTACTCTGATTTATCAAGCAATTATTTTTCCTACTAGTTTTATTTAACTGTGGAGAGATCTCATCCTTTCTTTGAGCGTAATGAGTGCATTTGCTCCAGGAGGCAATTTGCCATTCACAGATGAATTCTCTTTAATAGTGACTTTGCCTTTATTTTTCATTTTCAAATGAAATTACATTCTCAATTTGTTAGTAAATTTGAGTAGTAAATTTATTAGTATAAGAGAACAGTAAATTCTTTATTGCATGATGACACAGCTTCTTCAGGAAAGCGATTCCCATCCAAACCTTCCTTTTAGACAATAATATTAAGCCATGTGGGTGGAAGATGAAAATTCTGAGTTTGAACCAGAAGGCTGGAGAAGGTCTTTTATTCAGGGTTTCTATTTCCTTCATGAAAGCACATAACTTCTAATCTATAACATAAATTACAATCACCACTTCTGTTTTTCAGACATCTAAATGAATTAAGGAGTCTTCCGTTTCCAAAATAGTTGGTGTAGATGTCAACATCCAAGAGACACTTTGAGTCTGTAAGTGTCTGACTTGCACAAAGCTTTAGTGCGCAGTTTCAGCGAGGGGCCAGCGTGCCATCTTGTTGCTGTGACCTGTGATTAGCACAGTGGTCGCTATATTTAGTGATGGTTCTCACATCCATTCAGAAGCATTTAACTCTTCCTTGCATCATGGGAAGGGCTCGTTTGTGTTATGTATGTCTGTGGTTTCTTCTGAGGGATTGGATAAATCAAAAGAGGTGATTCTTGTTCTGAAAAAATGGGCTCAATGGGGAACTGGGTTAGTTAGGTTGTTCTGTTTCCACCGTCCTGGGGATAAAGACAAACCTTCTTTGAGACCCTTTAAAAAGAACCATTACTGGTGAACCCTCAGTCACAAGATGTGACTTGCATATGGCAAAACTCCAGATTTTGGTGGTGAGGGTCTAGAACCTGTCAACATCCCTCACTGGGCTGTGGAAGCTGATTCCTTCTGGTTTTGCCTCCTGTCTTTCTGTGCACACTGAGCATTTTACAGTATTTTGTCCATTTTCCTCTTAAGACTATTCCATTGTGAACTGCTGTTTTTCTCATTTGTAATTTCATATTCTATTCAAAAATATTGTGCAAAATCGGTCTTTATAACTTCCAATTCATTTGGACGCTCTCGTGATCTTCCCCTTTTTACCAAGCCTTCTTAGGCTTTTTTGCATCCCTGTTTATTGCATACATGCAGGGTGGCATCTTACAAAGCCTGTAACTTAGCTTTCACCAGATCCATTTGCCACGCTCTTGACAGCAGAAGACAGCCTAATTTTCATTAGAAAAACCACCCAGTTGGAACGAAAATAATTAGGATGCAGCAGAAAAAATAATCCATGTGGACCAAAACAGGAGAGAAAATGCTCTTCACATAAGGGTTCTTTTTGCTTTCATTCTTGAATGCTTCAGAGTTTTCGCTTGATTGATCTGTAATAGATGCATTTAATGTAGTTGCAATCTAGGATTCACAGGAGGTCGAGGTTAGAAAGGGCCTCTGGAGACTCGGTAGTCCAAACCCCTGCTCAAAGCAGGATCAGCTACAGCAGCTTGCTCGGCCTTTTGAATATCTCCAAGGATGGAAGTTCCATAAGGTCTCTGGGCAGTGTGTTGCGATATTTGATCACTGTCAGAATTTTTTCTGAAGTTTGAATGGAATTTCTTGTCTTTCAGTCTGAGACCACTGCTTCTTGCCCTTTCAGGGCCTTGTGTATAACATTGCGGTACAACATTGCGAAAGAAAAATTCAGTAGTTTCTTTGATAGTACACTGAGTGAATATTTGAGTTAATCTATTTGTAGTTTCCCAAATGCTAAGTCTAGAAGAAACCATTGGAACCATGTAGTCTAACCTCCTTCAGAAGAAAAACCATAAAGTCAGTGTCAGTAATTTCTGCATAAAGCCAAATAATCGTCTGTTGCAAGACAGTATAGTTGATATGGTGGACTTGTATCTTCTAATGCAACTAGAATTAATTGAGAATCTACTACATCCATCGGTGTTTTGTTTGAGTAGTTATTTGCCTTTATCCAAAAATAGAGAGAAAACGGAATTAGAAGCTCACAGAAAATAAAGCAGGAAGAGATTCAGGATGCCACCCCCCTTACCTGAAGCTGTGTCATTTATGTCTAAGCCTTTTTTGATAGGCGTTTGCCCAACTTTTTCCTCGGTAAACCTCAGTGATAGAGACTGAGCTCTTTTTGTGGACAATTCTAGTTGCTCAAAAGTTTTTCTAGTGCCTGGCTTTAAATTTTCCTTGTTGGTATTGAGGTGTGAAGCTTCTTGCTTTGTCCCTGCTGCTCACGGAGAATTGCTTAGTCTCTTCCTTACTGTTACACTTTGTACATCTGAAAACTGTTAAATCTCCTCTTAGATTTCTCTCCTTTAGATTAAATGACCCCTTCAACCTTCCTTGAACAGTGTTTTCTTGAATTCTTCCAGATGGCCTAGGCTATTCTTGAGGAGCCGTGCTTGTAGCTGAAAACATACTCCAGTGGATGCTGCACCAGCCCTTTGGCAACATTATTGGCACACGCTCAGATCTCATCCGCTTTAATCCTCAGACATTTTGCAGCCATGTGGATCTGTCACTCCCTATCCTCTAATTGTGTAGTGTAAGCTAAGTTTATAACTTTACTTTTTTCCTTTCCTCCCCAATATCAATTCTTGTTGAACTCTGGAGAGTTCTCTAGTCTGTCAAGATTATTTGGAGTTTTAGTCCTAGGCCTTTCAGTGCTGGAAACTTCTCCCATTTAATAAATATATTCTATCTATAATGTCATGCAAGTTACTTCTGAAAATATAGTATAATAGCAGATTATGCAGAATTTTGTTTTAAATATCTTTTCATTTGGAATGGAATAGCCCAACATAGTTGTTGATACAACTTCCAGCTCCAAAAGTCATCAAGCTGTATATTTGGTGAAACCAGGACAGCCAGCCGCAGGGAAGTGAAATATATAATTACTGTATTTTTTCATGTTCTTCCCTGACACCTGCTAGTGGCTTCTGTTAGAGAAAAGATACTCTGCTCAGTGAAATTTAGTTTGGATCACTTATGATTATTTTTGTCTACTTATTTTCCACTCTTACAGCTAGACAATTCTGATCGGTTTCCCATACAAAGAATTGGATTCATTTAATATGATTTGATATTGAAAGGTCCATGTTGGCAGTCACCTATGTCTTTGTTGTCTTTTAGGTGCTTCTGAATGATTTGTTTGACTATTTGTTCCAGGATTTTTCCGGAACTGAAATTAAGCTGAGTGTTTTTCATTTTTCTCCTCTCTTCTCTTTCCTGTCTCTCCTCTCTTTTCCTTTTTTTTTTTTTTTTTAATAGATGTAGGAGTGGCCTTTTCCCAGTTTTGTGGAGCCTTACTTATTTTTGACAAGTTTTCAAGAGATAATCATTTATCAGCCCTGGTGTGAAGAGCTGGCTGAAGGAAAATACCCACAGAGAATTTTCAGCGAGCCTATCTTATCTTAAAACCTCTCTTTTACCTGTTTTCCTATCTTTTTGTCACTGTTTTGGTTTTATTACCCATCTCACTGTCTCTGCTGCTAGTTTTATTAGCTGTAAGATCACATTTGACATTTTTAGTGAAGACAAGCAAAGATGTCATTAACAGTCTGACCTTCTCAAGATTCCTGTCAAAGAATAGACCAACATTTTTCTTACTCTTCTACTATTTATAACATAAATATGGAGTATTTTCTCCTATATTGTATTTTCTCACAAGTTATGTTTTGCCTTTCTGATGTTATCACTAGGTTGTTGATACTCTAGTTCAGGACCTATGAGTTTTCCTTTTTTTGGGGGCTTTTTTTGTGTACGTTTGTTTGGTTTTGCTTGGTTTTGTTTGAGTTCTTTTGTTTGTTTCTTTTTGTTCGTTTTTGTTTTGTTTTAACAACACTACCAGATCTCCCCAATTTCTTTTCTTCTTTTTACTAACATTATGTAAAAATCTAGCACTTCTACCTCCCAGTGTTTATTGCACTCTGCTGTCTTAAGCTCCGTGATTTATGATGGTTGTGTTCTCCTTTCTAACCATCTGAGGATGGTTAGATCTGTCATCCGTTTCATGGTCAGGCTCAGACAAGTTACTTTGCATCTGCACATTCTTAACCAGTTCTTCCAGGCTGGCCAGAAAGTCAGCCAGGAGACCTCTTCCTTTACTCGCTTTCTTCACATTTTATAGAAACAAAAATGTCACCAGGACATTTCAAGGCTTTGCTGCCAGTGTGTTCCTGCTGCCTTCCTTTCCCAGTGGTTGTCTGGATGATGAAAGAGTCCCACCACAAACCTGTCCTGTGCTCTTCATGTTTTTGCTGGTTGCCCAAAAAATACCTCATCCACCTGGACTTTGTGACCAGACCCAAAACACGACAGCATCCTTTTATCTTTAACATTTTAGCACGTCCCTATTTCTCCATCTCCTGGGATTCAGAAGAATATCAGTATACCCTCGATACACAAAGAAACACGTCCTTTGTTTTACTTTTCAGTAAGAGCTGAACAAGATATATAGACTTATGTCTGCTAAATAATTAAATTGGGCAGAATTGCAGCATTCAAACACTGATACCTCCAGAGTCAAATTATCTGTCGGTATAACTGCAATGACTTCGATACGGTTTCTACAGCAGAGAGTGACCTATATATTCCCTTGAAAAGGAGGGAAAAATATGCAAGTCTTTTCTTAAAACCTGAAGTTAAATTTTGATTTGAATTTAAGAACTCACAAAACATTTGTAACATCTTTTCTGACCTATGCTAGTTATTACTTTAAATGTTATATCCAGGATAGTTCATAGACTATAAATAACAGTATTTTGGAGACACACCCCCCTCCACCCAGTGCCCCCAAGATTATGACAGCAAAGACAAAACCCAGAACAAAGAGAAAAACTTATCAGATCTTGTGGATACTACATTAAAAGGCAATGAGGATTTCCCTTTTATATGATTAATTCAGATTTTAATAACTAGGTTCTTCTGCACAACTGCAGTCAATTTTTTTGCCACTAATGTAAAAGTTCAAAAAAAATGATCTTTCTAAAGATGAATGGAGAAAAAAAATTATAATATTATTGACTTCTTTAAACCTATCTCATATGAGGGATTTATGAAAGGGAAATAATATAGAAATTCCTTAGACTGTGACAGGAAATACAAATCATGTGAAAGGAAAGGAAGTCGCACTGAAATAAAGACCTTTCAGAAGATAATGAGTTCACTACAAAAGGGTCTTCTGTTAAGTACTTCCCATAATTCTGTTTTCACTGGAGTACCTGACAAAAGACAGAGAAAGATGCATGTGGATGCTTCACGTTTTTGTTCGCTAGTAGCTGAGGATGTATTCAGGCTGCAGGCAAACTGAATGCAGCGAGGGTTGGAAGGACAGCAAATTCTGTGTTCAACCTGGAGTTACGGTTTCCTACTAGCTACTGTTAGTGCAAAACCAAACCAAGAAAAAACCTACATACCCGAATTACTGATTCTTTAGTCCAAGTTAACTGGTTTAGCTAAGGGGGAAGATTATCCAGCCACAGTGACTGGAAACGTTATACCTACAAAGAGCAATTGACCGTGTCTTCTGGATCTCAGATATGTTCAGGAAAGGTCTACTAAGTTGTGTGAAGGTGAGTTTAGTTCTGTATTACCTCTACACTGTTTCAAATAAATTTTCTTGAAAAGAGGGCCTGGTGTCTAGGGAGAAATTGTTAGGGCTGAGAGTGATTTATTGACTGGAAATCTTGGGAATAATTGTTTTATCAGAAAAGAATGACCTAGGAAATAGCGCTTACTATGGCTTTGAAAAAGATATTTATGCTCAGTGCTGGTGTCTGGGCTTGTGGGTTTGCACATTGCATCGATAACACAACACGCGGGGATTGCATGAGAAGTATAGAGGAAGATTCTTTCTTTAAATTCAATGAGCTGATCTCAAAGATATTTACCACCGAATCCAGAAAGAGATTAGCTTTGATTTAGTATTGCCGATAGGCCTGAACACACAGTCATTTGTATTCCCTTCTTCCGTATGGCAATTTCTAAAACGTATAATCTTGCTATTAAAAGAGAAAGAATACCTTTCTTTTCTTGTAAAATCTTGGGGGGGGGGGGGGGGGGGGGGGGNNNTTTGTGGGGGGGGTGGGGGGGGAGTTGTGTTGGGGTTTTTTTTGTTTTTAAATAAAATTTGGGTCTATAATAGGAAGGAAAGGGGACAGAAAATCTGGCAATGCTCTGCTTAGAACTGTTTTTTTATTCTTCTACTCTGAGATATAAATTCCCAAGACCAAAGAATGAAAAAATAGGGGAGCATTCTCAAAGGTCATACAACTGGAGCAAAATTTTTAATGCCTGCAAAAGCGCCACCTCAGATAGGCAGAAGCGCCTTTCAAATAGGCATTTGTCTTTTTCTGTGGAAGTAACTGGTTCATGTTGTTTAAAACCCATCCTAAC
Organism: Chionis minor; assembly: GCA_013398295.1. NCBI lineage: Eukaryota > Metazoa > Chordata > Aves > Charadriiformes > Chionidae > Chionis > Chionis minor. The sequence goes on along the minus strand of VZSF01003480.1, from coordinate 1,422,638 downwards.
AGGATGAAAATTATAAGTCTCACTTGCATTCACAGAAGTTGATCTCAAAAAGCATGTTCACAGAGCAACAGATACCAAAACTGAAAACATCTCTGGAAATGTCATTGTAGAACACTTGAATACAGCCCTTCTCCGTGTTTAATCTCTGTCCCTGTTTTATTTACCTAAAGCACATCTTGTGCCTCATGTGCAGTGGAAATCGAATTCAGGAATTACATAATTGGCTACAAGAAGAATGAGTGGCTGCCTTAAGGGGTCATCTCCTGTTCTGCTACTTCACAATAAATCTGAATGAATTCCTATTTCAATGAAAGTGGTCACTAGAGAAATAGAAGAGAATTTCATCCCTAGATTTTAACACTGGAAGTGGAAAACTAGAATTCCCGGGTGAGACAGAAAAATATCCCAAAAGTGCTTTTGGTGTACCTGCCATACTTGACAATAATTTAAAAGTTTTTATATTTCCTTAAGTCAAACAATTAATATTTCTTCACCTTTTTTTTAATCCTTTTTGTCTTTTCTATTTTTGTTTTCCTTTTTATGGAAAACCCCAGATATAATAGTTTTTGAGGGCATGCGAAATATCAGACTTGAGGAAAAGAAATGATGTATTGCTTATAACTCTCCAGCACAGGCCATCAAAACTGCTAAAATGAAAATTACTTGTTACCGTGTTCTTTATAACGTGCCCTTCTGGTGGAAAACCATACAGCTTTGGAGTTTTTGATGGGCAAAGCATCTGTGTTGTCCGTTGAATTGGACTATGCATAATATGGGCTCTAAGATTGTTAGGTGGATAGAAAGGATTCTTTTTTTTAAGCGCTATTCTTTTTTTTTTTTTTTTTTTTTGCTTAGGAAGGCAATAACAGCATTTTTAACTTTTCATGCTTTTTATCTAGTAGTTATTCTTTCATAATGTATTAAGTATGGAATATGTATTTTGTTAAAACTGTAGAGAAATTAAGTAGTGTAACAATGAGATATATAAAAGGATAGAGAAATATTTATGCAGATTCTTGTGGAATTTTTATGTGTTTGCTGCATATAAATTAGCCTTATAACTTCACTGAGGAGAGACAAGAATAAATAAGTTCTGAAAGAGGAAAAATTTGAAGTTTTAAATCACTTGCTGAAGGAAAAACTGAAAAAATGGTGACAAAAGAAAAAGGGAGAAAAAAAATTACTTTCTTGGGTTTAGTTATGAATACCACTGTAGTTCATTATATACATATTTGAAAGTTTAAAGACTGGGAGATGAACAGCATTCTAAGAAATGGGCACATTAGAGAAAACCTTTCTGTAAATTTGATATGACTGTGGGTTCTCTTCTTGTTCTGGATTTCATTACAAAAGCTTTGTGGAATTCCACTAAATAATAATTTATTAAGCAAATTTTACATTAAAGTATATATGAGAACAGAATTTGCCTTATTTTATTCAGCTTGAAACAGTTTAGACCAGAAACATAACTCTTCATAATGATCACCCAGGCAATGCTATTGTATTTTATGAGAATAGGTCGGAAGAAGTTTGTACAGTAGATGTTTAGAAAGAGAAATACAACGTAATAGATGAAATATATTGCAGAACTAGGTAATTGTTCCTGGTATGTACGAATACTTGTTAAATTATTCCACAGTCTATGAAACAAAATATATTTTTGTGAAAATATTGCTAGTTAGTTCTCTTCATCTTCATGAGCATGTGTATAATATATTATACTAAAAAACCAAAACAAAGTGTTAGAAGAGCATTAAAGTTGCAAAGAAAAAACAACCCTAAACTTGAATATTGAAGACGAATAATGAAAGAATAATGAAAGAACATGAATTATCACCTAATATACTGCAGTTACTGATAATCTCAGAGAATAAGAATGTTTAGTGTGCAATTTACAGGGTTGCATTTAGGGGCTAATGCTTCCTAGTAAATGGGACTTTCCTCATAGATTATCACCCCTCTAAGATATAATCTTTATCCCATTTAAACAAAAAAAGTACCCCTCCAGTTATCCCTCCTCCCCCAAAACCCAAAAGTCACCTGCACATATTAGAAGTTGTAATTTATTAAATACTTAAAATTTCAAAATGCATGGAAAAACTTTATTCTTTCCTGTAGTTTATCTGTGAAAATATTACCTGGCCTTTATTTTGCGCTGAGTTTCACATGTACTTTTAAGATCATAACGAGATGCTATACTGAGGAAACAGTATATGAAAATGGTGTTCAAAAGTGCATATGCCCATGTCTGTATTAAGATTGTATATGAAATTATAATACTGTCACTGCCTGACTTCTGGGATCTTAATCCTCCATTTTAAGGCTATTTTATGGCAGCTGTTTGATCGAATACGTACTCGATATATCACTTGAAATACTTCACAGAGAATAATATTATTATCTAAACCTAAGTGTGGACAAAAATGTATGCAGTTGAAGGAAATAAGCCTATGCAGACCAAAAGAACCTTAATGGCTTTGTCTTTGCAGGAGATGATATTTTCTTCACAGAATGTAAAGATCTTTTTCATCCCGTATTAAGTATTATAAAGCAGAGGAAAACCGACAAGTGAAATGTGGAAACGGGATATTTTTTTAAAAAATGTAACTTTAAAACATATATCTTCTAGTACACAGTCCTTCAACGTTTATGGAACTGTGTGAGATTTCCAACAGGTCTAGGCATGTGTCTGCAATATAAATCTATTAAAAGTGATTTAGCGTGACACTCCTTGTGCACCAAGAAAGATGGCCAAACCCCTCTTTGTTGACAATAAACCTCACCCTGTTCAAGCTACTGGAACAGAGTTGGCCGAGACAAGGGGCCTCCTCAGAAGGGGTCACTGCCCAGGGGCTGCTGGTGGAGAAAGGTGGACAGTGTTTGACTGTGAAATTCCTGTGGGACAGCAGACCCAGATAGTGCTCTCTAGTGGCTTTTCTAAGTTAAGTTTTTTCCAAAACTTTCAACCGTAATATTCACAGGATCTCGGTCCTAATGTTTCCCATACATTTCAGACTCAGAATGGCATTACAGGCTAACTCAGGGGGTCTACTTGCATTTTCGAACAGCTGAAAGTATCAACCCTTCCCCATTGTCCTTTTCCAAATAATTCAGGTTTATAGTAATCAACTAAAACCATACCTTCCATTAGATCTACTGTGTTAAAAACAACGGAATGGGTCTTTTCTTCCATCATGTTAAGAATTCACATTCACACTCTAACAAGGTATCTTAAAGAAGAAATTATTTTTCATCATTTGTAGGAGAAAAATAACGAAAAAACGAAAAATACGAAGTTACCAATTGGGAATTTAGATACAGAGTTTAGGAAAATACTGTGTTAGCACCAGAAGTCATTTATTTAACATAAGATGGCAAATATAAAAGCTTTTATGTCTCCTTCAAACCCAGTTGCTAAAATACTTGATGAAAATTAACTATTTACGAGTGTTTGGAATGTGAATCAACTCTTGGGTAAAATGTTCATGTTACTGAAGACTGCCCAGCAACAGGAGTTTAAGACAGAGAGTGGAGAAAAGTACACAATTCAGTTGAATCTGCAGGAATTATTTGATGTAGTTAGAAGGCAATTTCCCGAGTTGGATTTTGTCCAAGGTTCTGCAGTTGTCACCTGAAGCTTATGGGAAAAGCCACAGGATGAGCATAAGTTTGCTTTAATGCCTCAGGACAGAAGATTCAGGATGGTTTCTCTTGACAAAGCGCTGGGTACAGTGTAGGTATGGGTAAAAATATTATTTATTTATTCCTTGTCTGTCTTAAGTTTCTGTATCTCGTTGTTCTTGGATAAACAAAAGAGATATTCTTAAAAAAATAGAATAACGATAAAATAAATTTGGTTGACTAAAGTCAAACGCTATTACTCTTTAGTGGGGATTGTTAACTAAGGAACACAGAACTAAGATTGCAAAAAGCTAGTTTGTAATGTGAATGATACTAGGATTTACAAAATTGAAATTTTCCTTCCTAATGACATCATAAAATGGTGGGCCTCTTTAATATTCCGTAGGGCAAATGTGCAAAGCATTATGGCAGAACCCAGTGTGACCTGCTTTCATGGGTAAGGTTAAAAGTACAAACCAAAGACCACACAGCAGAAGATTCTGTAGGAACAAGAACGAGCAGAGCGTGTGAATGGCAGTCTAGAAGTGGACTGAAAAGCCAAAAACTTTCTTATCAATAAGAATAGTTTGATTTCAGGCAGTGTTTTCCATCTGGGGGTTGCAAAGCATTTTACTACTTATAATGAAAGGATCACAATACCTTTTTGTGGGAAGTAAATATTATGTCTGCTTTGCATACGGGTTATGATGATACACTAGCTCTTGGTCTTCAAATACTGCTCTCGACTGCTCCCTGCATAAGCTGCAAGCTGAAATGAAATTGAGCTGTGATGATGAAAAAATAACAAGGTTTTTGGAGTGAAATCCTTTTAACCTTTCCAGATTATTTTTTATGTGACAGTCACAGGAGTATGCTTACACAGTGAGACTGCTCATTGTGTCTGGCTAAGCCATGTTAATTAGAAACAGGACTACAGCCTCATTGTGATATTATATTCCCCTTTATATGCAGCTTGATTGATATATGATGGTTCTGTTGAGTTAATGAGTCACATGAGATGCAAACATACTTCCTTTTTTGTTCAAATGGAGTTTAAAAAATTGTTACTGCACGTGCAAAGTGCTCAGGAAAGGACCGTGGTTACAGGCGCTCTGTAATGCGAACGTTACTGTGAATGGATGACTGGGCTGAATGTTTTCAAGTGCGATGTACTCTTGGTCCTTATATAGTTCATAAAAGTCTAAGGAAAAAACTGGCATTATATCCATGTATCCTGGCAGCTTATTACAGTATCCCCCCCATTTGTCACATGCATGATGTCTGCCACATGTGTATCGCAGCCTTCTCTTAAAGCCACAGAAAGACCGGAGTCATTTTCCTTTGATGAAGGAATTTCTGTCTCTTTGTGGACCATGAAAAAATGCTGTTTCTTCCTCAAGCTTGGCTTAGATATTTAAGCACTTGAACACTGAGCACAGGACAATAAATAAAAAATTGTTTCGTAGTTTAGATTCATGTTTGCACATGCATTGCCATGATCTAGGTCTGTTTACATACATGTTCTACTCTTTTGCAGGGAATATAATATACTTTGATCTCTAGGGGGCTATCTCGAGATAGCTCAATGGCAACCTGTCCAGCTCTGCAGTGTCAGAACTGATTTTGTATCTGACATGAAGGAAATGTTTTAGCAAGCAGTTGAGCTTAATCAAAACCACAGATCTTTAATTTCTTACTGCTGTTTCTACTACTAGAAGTGATCACAAACTGTTACTTTAAAATATGGCTGAACTTAAGCCAAAACTGAATCTTAAGTGTGCTGACTCAACTTCCTCATTCTTACGTATAGGGACTTGTTCTTTGAGCGCAAATAAATTTATTCCGGATGTGAATATGGATATGCACAGAGTCCATCAGGATTTATGTTTCTAGTTGGAAATAGAAGTAACATAATCGTTAAAGACACCATTTTCCACCTCGGTTTATTTTGGTGTTCCTTGTTTATTGTTTCTCCTTACAAGACTGTGCACCGTGGTAAGTGCTAACTTTTAGTAGTTGTTATGGTTCTTTAGCATTTTCTTTTAGGTCTTGGGACCATTTTGCCATTTGATTACATTTCACCAAGGAAATTGTGCATGATATATTATTTAGCAAAAATAACTTGCCAAGATGCATAGAGAGAATTGCTTTGGCAAGGATTCTCTGAGCAGGATAAAAAGAAAAAGTGTCTTTGGTGCTCAGGAAGAAGCCTGTATTACCTAAAGTGAATTGATCCCAGTCTGTCAAAGGCGTTCTTCATGCTCAAATAGTATGTGGGAAAATCCAAATGACACAATACAGCATTATATCATGCTTGCCAGGATCCTAGCTCCTTGAGGGGCTGTATACCCTCACTCAGTTCCTGATGACTTTCAAAAGGAGCTGAAGACACTTTGAGTCCTTTCTGGGACACTCAGCTTCTCCTGGGATGAGAGGGGGATACCCATAAGCCATCTGCAAGGGTAGTGTCACCTTCCTATACAAAAACAACCCTTGGAACAAATTCAAACTTCTACAGTCAGTAGCAGAAATGCCATGTCTCATGGAAAACAATAGATCCTCTAGTGTTATTAATATCCTAGCTTTGGGACATACACACATTGACCTCTATTCCTAAACTGTATCTTTGAGTGCTGGAAGTATTTTGTACAAAGTACAAGGCAAGTATTTTTACACAAGGATTATGGGACCTGATGGAAGAGGGGTAATTCAGACATTCAAAGTAATTTCTAGAGGCAGGTGCACTTTGTAGTATCAAAACATTACAGTTCTTGATGCTTAACAAGATAGTGACAAATTTCACGGCAATTGGCCTCTGTTTCTGAAAGAAGCTACTGATATTTTGTATCTCTCTCTCAAATTTTTTTCTCCTACTGACCGATGTTAAAATGGTCCAGCCTTTCAAAAGCCCGTTCAACATCACACCTCTTCAAAGATTTCTCAGGCTGGGAACCCAAAATGCCTGGCCACGCTAAAAAGGCAGAATGAAGGGAAAGCGCATTTGGAAGCCAAATGTGAGTTGAAAACAGGGTGGGAGGTTTGTGCCATATAACACCAGAGACTCTGCTGCAGTGGCGGTGCCGGGGGGTCACCCTCCATCTGCGGCATCAACCTGCCATAGTGGGAAATGCACGTTGGTGTGCAGAAAGCACCGCACGCTGTAGCTGTGGCAGTTTCTTTTTTGGGTGGACGTGCTGATTATGCTGTAATAGATGGGGCAACTCTTCAACTGCGGTTCATTGCATGTGATGCTCTGTCAAAGGTCTGGCTGGAAAGCAGCCCTGTTCTAAGTGGGAAAACTCCCAAAAGGAGCAAACACCCAGCCAAACTGCAGAGTTGACACGGAAGAGGGAAATTTTCTTAGGGCCCCATAAGGGTCTGAGTGGAGTTGACGCAGCTCAAAATGTCACTGAAAGTTGCTGGAGTGAGTGGTAGGCTGGGATTTCCTCTGCAATGCTCAAAAAGCTGTGTTCCCACCTTCCTATCTGACTTTTCCAGAGGCAGTGGGGTTGCTGAGCATTCAGGAAGAGTATTTGCCTTCCACTTCGGCATCAGATATAGAGAGGGAATTGCCAGCATATCTAATACCTGGGGACATATGAGCAAATGCTTCCACTACAAGGTCAGCAGCCAAGGCATTATCAAAGGGCAGGCATGCACATATAAGCTTAGGAGACTTGGACTGCAGAAAAAACAGAGTTGTGAATATGGCAAAGAAAGGAATATGCAAACTAAACTTAGTGCTACAGCTTTTTCAGGCAAAGCCCTGAGCTATCAGTGATTTCTTCTGTGCCAAGGATGTGGGATTTGCTGTATCTGGCGTGTGCAGTTCCTCAGAGCTTAAATGTGAAACATGACAATTTTTTTCCCCCAATTTTCTGTATTCTCAGCGTATCACGCAGATGCACATTGGCTCCAGCCTGTCTATCCTCTGGGATAATGGGAATAGAGGTTAATTTTAATTTTATTTTTTTCAAAATGTGATGTTTTTACTGGTTGGAAAGGGCTAGATCAAGCTCTGCTGTGGGGAAAAAGCCAACCCAATGGATGCCAGTGTTAATAATGGGAAGGGTTTAAATGCAAGAACTGTGTGTTGTGCAAGATTTGGTGGCACTGCAGGTGGGCAGCGTGTGTGGAAGGTATGAGAGGTGACAGCTGGACTGTAAATTCATGCGGCTGGGGAGTTTCTTTGTTTTATGCTTGAATAGCATTTGGCTCAGTGGCATTTTGGTCCGTGACTAGACTCATCGTACAAATAAATGGAATGTTTTCTTTTTGACCCTGAAGGGAGCAGGCATGCATTTGTGCTGCATACATTACCCAAGCAAATTCTGACCCGGCATCGCACTGTTATATCCAGGAGAGCTTCAGGTCAGAGCAGGTTTTGAACCAGCTCCTTCCAAGATGTTTTTGGTGCCTTTGTGGTCTAGTGGTGTAGTGCTGCCCAGGGACACAGGAGCCAGCTGGCAAAGGTTCTCACCCACAGCCTCTCAAAATCTATTTTCATGAGCTTCAGTGTGATTTGAATTAGGGTTTTTAGGCTGAAGTTCCCATTCCTTGGTGGCCGTAATTGGGTCAGTCATTCCAAAGTGTTCAGCACTTATGATTCTTATAACAGTCTTCATAGTCATGTTTTCCAGAGAGTCCAAAGACCTGATGTGTTTAGACTGTAGAAAGAGCAGTCACGAATGTGTTTATTTGTGTCTAGGGGATGCAGCGTTATTAAATGTTCATTCTCCACATATGCTCCAGACAATACTGGTAATGATAAAATGTTCCGTGGTACTGATAAACGCTGCTTTCACATACACATGTCCGATAGATTTTGGAGCTATCTGATAATGCTTCTCAAGGGAGCAGAAAGAATTACTGTAGTTATATACACTGAATTTTCTTTCCCTCTTCCTACCTGTTTGCCTCTAATGAACAGAAAGCTTCTAATTTCCTTTGCACTCTGGCTTGCTAGAAATTAATGGAGTAAGTGCACATGCTACTCTACTTTGCCAGAGACTGGCTTATACAACAGATTTTTACTCTGTAAGACAGATTTTGCTGTATTTGTGCTTTTTTTCATCTCCCCCGAGGAGTATTAACTCAAAGCAATCACAAGACGCCCATCCTTGCCTGCTGCTTCTTGAACTGCTATATCCTCTTCTGTGCTTCTTGCTTCACTATTTGAAGCTTCTGGGTCTTTTTTAAGAGGAAAGAACAACAACAACAAAAATCTAAAGGCTGTCTCCTTTCCTAAAATCATAACTATTTGATGTGAGAAAACTTAAACATGTAAGGCACTTTTGTTCCCATAGAATTTACTTTCAACAACTGTATTCTCTCTACTCAGAGGAAGATAGGTAGAGTGCTTTGTGCAGTATTGGAAAAGGAAGATGTGTAGATGCTTGGAAAATGCTGAGCTGCTCGTGGAGCTGTAGACACTGCATGTTTATGACTTGGTTTTCTAAGCAATCTCCAGAGCTCGAACGGATTACAGTGATATTTTAACAAGGCTGCTGGCATCCATCACCAGCTTTCACTTACTGAGAAAGCTAAAAGATGGAAGAATGTAATTATTTCCACGTAAGCTAAATGCTACTGGCTGATTGTCATCAGAACTTTGATGCTTTAAACTTCTTCGTCTCCTGTAAGGCAAACAGGTAAGTCTCACGGGCTTCTCTTCCACTGTTCGTTTTAGTGAGGGAGCAGGGGCTTGCGGGAGACCGGTGTCGAAGGGAAATGTGTGCAGTAGGAAGGCAAACAGTATTTCTTAAATTTTAAACATGCAGTATTGCACGTTGTCTGTCAGGTTACAAATCCGCTGCCTACAAGCTGAAATATTTCTGTGAAATATTACTGCTTTCTGTAGCCAAGATCTGAATCTCATTCCAAATTAATCCCTAACATATGCAACTATTGTATATTTATATACTATTAGAAGAGGATCTGTATGTAGTGAAATATCTGTGCCTAAATCTCTTTCTGTCATCCTAGAATTACTTCTAGATTGATTACTCTGATAAAAACAATGTTGTTCTGTGTGATAAATGCAATAATATGTATGGGATTGTACTTCCTAAAGATAATTTTTGTTAAACAGTTTTTTCCTGAAAACATGATTTCCTGAACTGAGATCTTTGGGCAGCGTACGTTTCAGATGAGTTCTGCATCGTTGTAGAAATACTGTGATAAACAAGGGGTTTCCTGCCTCGCAAGTGGGAATCTAACAGCATCAAAAATAGATATTTCTTTCCCTTTCACCCTTGAAAGAACACTTATTCTCTTTGAGTAATGGCACTGCTGTGCCTCTAGAGGTGAAGCTTCCTATGTGAAGACTTTTAACATAAAAGCCCTGATTACCATTTAGGAAAAAAAAAAAAAAAAGACCCTTTGACCATGAATAGTTTTTGTCTTGATGAAGTTTTTTTTCTTGTCCTCTGAGAACATTTGCTAGCTTTAAGTATTATTATTATTATTATTATTATTATTATTGAAGGGCAAAGATTTTATATGATTCTCTAAGTTTTTTCTTTATAAGAATGACTATCAGAAAAGAGAGTATTTTGGGCTAAAATATAAATATTCATACTTATTTTTTGGTTTAAAGTATGATTGTTTACAGAAAGCAATTCATTTAAGCTCCATTTCCAATCTGGCTATGATAATTGAAACAAAGCCTGCTGGCAGACATAATTATAAATAAACTTCTAAGAATAATTAGATGTGTAATTAACAGAAGGCTGAGTTATTATCACTTTCTCCTCCGTACAATAATTCTGCATAAAAACATGAGAAATGGCTCTCATTAAAATCTCACAGCAGATCAGTCCACAAAAGGGAGTGAGACATTAAAACAAAGCATTCAAGATGTGCAAACACTGTGATTAATTAATTAATCAGAGCCCCACACCAAGGAAGAGCCTATAAACAAATGGAATATTTAAGAAACAGATACATCGTAAAAGGTTAACATGTTTAGGCAGGTTTTGGTTTGTTTGTTTTTTTTAAAAAGAGATACCTCAGAATACCTTGTGGATCTATATTTGTATATTTTGCTTTTACCTTTTGGCTGTGAAGAATCCTCCCAAATACCTGTGCATTATTCATCTGTAAAGTTTTCAAAATATTAATCAGTGCAGTGAGTAATTACTTAGGAAGGATTTGAAAGAGCCTGGCAGAAGATGGCTGATGGAGTTTGCTTTCACCCCACCTGAGGGACATTCTCTGTCGAACTTCAGGGACTTGCTGAGCTGTTCTCCATGACTTTTAGCAGAAAGCTGCTTACAAAGGTATCTCTGCTGGTGGCAAGCAGAAAACCAAACCAAACTGGCTGATGCATCTTTTGTGAAGCAAAGAATAAAAAGGCATATTTTGAAAGGCTTTACCAGCCAAAATACTGGGATTCTGGAGAATGGCGGTATTCAGAAGAGAAATGCCAGCAGTTATTTGGATCTGGCTTCTGTCAAATTCCTCAAAGTGCGTTTCTTGAAGTACTGTGCAGTAGCATGCCAACACTCATACTCTGCATTTTAGAGTATTTAATAATGTTTAGGACTATTTTGGCCCCTGTGCAGTATTCGTTCTAGCAGCGTCCTGTGTGTAGTGCAGTAATTAAGAGCTCCAGGTGTGAATATGAAAATTCAGGTTATGTTACTTTTCTTAATGCTTGGAAGTTAAGGCAGGAAAGGAAATCTCTGCCTCTTCTATTAAAGAAAAAGGAAGAAAAAAAAGGAGGGGAGGGAGAACAAAATTTTTGTTCTATGGTATTAAATAGTAATGTCATGTAATACACACCCAAGAGCTTAACAAAACGTAGCAGGACTAATTTAGCCACTGCCTGTCTAATCTTTCATTAGCATACCATTATTTTTTTGCCCGGTGGGTATATTGCCTGTTGAGAAATAATGTGAATATTTATTCAGCAGTAATAACTGTTGCTGCTTGAGAGCTTTTTTACCGTCTGTGAACATGCTTATCTAGAAAAGGATTTCAGGCAGATGATCACCCTTGGGATTCAATGAATTCATGCGTTGCATGTCCTATCTTACTACACGGCTGTATGGCAAGATTACTGTTTTTCTAATGAGATTCCAGTTTGAACACAGGCACTGCAAACACATCACCGCCTTTCAGAAAATAGTACCTGTCTTCTGGAGTGCTTTAATGTACACATGGAACTAGTTTATTTAAGCAGCGTTTAGAGGTGCAAGTCAGTCTCCATTTGGTGCAACAGGCTAAGCAGTTTTTACCTGAGGCTGTGCCGGTCTCCGAAGAACAGAGCCCAGTCCTCTTCCCACAGAAATCAGGGAGCGTTTTGCTACCTTGGTCAGAAGAGTCGGATCAGACCACTCATTCTGGCATGTAAGTTGTGTTCAGTATTGGTGACATCCCCCCAAAAAAGCATCTTGCTTATACAAAATGGCATTTCAGGTCAAGACACCCCTTTTTAAAATAAGTTGAGATTATTCCTTTATATTCCATTTGTGTTCTGAGAAGTTAATTTCAAACCAGGTTTTCTCTTTATAAAGGAAAAAAGATATGTAGCGTATGTATTTTCTGCAGTGAATATGGCTGTGCTTCTAGCTAGGTAGTCACATTTTTGTCCATACATTTTTGATACAGCTATATTGAAATGCTATTTTTAGTGTTAGCGTGATGTAAGAGAAGCAGTGCTACTTTACTGGTACGCGGAGAATTTAAACTGAAGCTAACTCTGCAATGAATAGTAATTGCTGTTTATCTATTGTTACTAGCTACACTGATGAAAATTGAGGACGATTTCATTGCAATCAGTGAATGTAGGAGGTTTCAGATCCTTCAGATTTGAATCAGATCCATTAAAATTTATCTCAGGGTAACTTTTGCAAGTATGAGCAAGACCAACAATTAAGCTGTATCCTCTTATCATTCCTTAGTCAGGTAGTGGTTAATTTGTAGTAAAGCAGCATTTATTTATAAGGAAAGAGAACAACAAATCTAAAATGTTCTGCTTTTTACTGGCTTTACTTACCCTTGGTTGTCCTATTTTCTTACTGTTGCAAGTTTTAGACAGCGACGATATCCTCGTCCTATTTGCACTGATGGAACCTAGAAAAGAATGAGACCAGTTGCCATATAGAATATTGAAAATAATTATTGCAGTAATATTATAATTAAAGTATGTTAGAAATAGCTTTTAGGGATGCTAAGTATACTGCAGGTAGATGGAACCACATGTACATCCTCTGTCATGCTTTTTGATATTTCTTTTTGAATGAAGGTCTATTTCTTACAGTTAGATTTTCCAATTAATTGATGACAATGATCTGGAAATGCACTCACTGAAGCTCAGACTGTCATGCATGTATTATGGCATTTAAACTAAAAAGGCAAGAAATCAATTCAGTTGTTTGTGCTGCAATTGACTGAATAGTAATTGAGACACAGGATATTGAAAGGTCAAAATGAGAAACATATCCAGAAAATTTTGTTGCAAATTATTTTCACAGATTTCAATTAACATTTAGTTCATAATTGAATTACACCTTTTATTTCATACTTTAAATAATTTCCATGAACTGTGCATATCTTTGTATTTATGTTAAGATTGCTGTATCCTTTACATACAGTATTGCTTTTAAAAATCTGAATCGGTTCTGAAATGGCAGCTACCGGAAAAGGTGCAGCTGGCAAGGAATAAAGTGATGGTCTCTATCAAGTACCAACCTACGATTGGGGTGAAGGCCGATGTTCTGGTAAACGAGCTATTTCATTTGCTTCCAGTCAGGTGGATGAACTGGGGAGGAGGTTTCCCCGTGCCCCAGCTCAGAGCCCGTGCTGGTGGTCCTCTGTGCTGCCCTGCGGGAAGGCACTTCCTGCTGGCAGTGGCTGCTGAGGCCACTGAGCACCCAAGGAGCGATGCTGGCACACCTCTGCTTCCAGCGCCCCTGTCATCCCTGCTCCTGGCACTTGCACGGAGATTCCTGGGAGATTTTTCTGCTTCAAATTCTTAAAGCCTGACAGCCCATGCCCACATCTTCCAGGTCCCCAGGGGCATCTGCTCTGCTTCAGCCTAGGTACGGGACAGTGACAGCCCAGCAAGGTAAGGAGCTCATCCGTCCTCCCTGCCCTGCTCCCTGCAGCACAGCCATCCACACCCAGCCGGAGAAAGGCACCGTTTCCCGAGCCTGGGCCACCATTTGCTGCAGCCCTCACTCACCTGCTTCAAATGTCATCCTTCCACTTGGTCCTTTCCTGCACCCTGGACTTAAACATATTGACAGAAGGGTCTTTTTTCTTCCCGTCTGTCTTCCTGGGGACTTTTTCTTGTTGTCAGACCTGAGCAACACAGAGGAGCTACTCTAAGTTCTGAAACGGGCTTCTGCCCAACCGCTTTCCGTGGCTTGTTGCATCTCCCCGTTATCTTGGTGCCGAAGGTTTTGCAGCACGGGCCCTGTCTGCCCACAGGGCTTGAACGTGGAGGTGGGACGCTGGTCTGATCTGGCTGCAGTAACCAACATGCTTTCGGTCAGACACCAGTTGTACCATTCCTCTGGGGGATGAGGGCTGACTGGGCTTGCGCTGGTCCTTAGGCTCACAGGACACTCCTTTTCTCAAAGAGGATAATGCTACTATTGAAAAGATGGAGAGGTGGGAAGAGAGAAGATAAATAGAAAATGGAATAGAAACAGAGCACGTGCATTAGTCAGCCTTTTCAATGCACAATAAAAAGTATTTATATGAGATTAAATTCAAGCCTTGTGTGAGTGAAAGAGAGATGCTGTACTTGCTTTCTGTAAGAGACTGAATTTTATCTAAACAGCTTTACATTTTCTAAAAAAAAAAATTAAAAATAAATAATTGCACAAACCTTGACATCTCCACACCTACCTCTCCTACAATTTCTCTTAATAATCTGATGGCTCTTTCTTACATGCCAAGCAGTCTGATTTCGTTTTGAAATCACCAGTTGTTGACTTGCTTGCTTTCTATGGTGGTTTTGTTTTATTGCTTTGCCCTTCAACTGCCCTTCCCTAGCAATTTTTATGATATTTGCTCCAATATGAGACCCTCAACGCTGTTTGGTATTCCTCCTTGTAAAAATAAAGTACAAAACAGGGCACATTAAAATATTAATAATATGTTGTCACCCTTTTTAAAGATTGTACTGTTAAGGATAAAAGCAGGCACCAGCATGAATGTAAAGGGGTAAAAATGGAAAAGATAAAACAACTACAGCTTATCATGTAGAAACAAGGCTTTCGTTACTATGCGAATGGTGAAATATGTTCATGTAGACTTGAAAACTTCTTTGTACGAATCTCTCCACCTCTCTTTATTCCCTTAGTTTAAATGTTCATACATTTTCCAGCCTTTCATCACGCTCAAACACATACTCCCTCCTAATCTTTTCTCAGTCTATTTCTATATTTTTCATGTACTATCTACCTGAGATATTGTGCTCTTCTATTTTGTAGTTCATAAATCATTATACAAATTCAATGGAAAAAAGTCTTTTTTCCCTCATGCCCTTAAATTGAACTGTCTTTTTCCACAGGTTGGAAGGACTGATTGACAGAGATACGCGGCGTAGGCTGTGTTTAATGTCCTCCTTTCTGTCAATCTATTGAATTCAGAAAAGAAAAAAAGAATATTGAAACACTATTTAACCTTATTATCACAGCTAGACGAAGCAGCCCCACCTTGTTTCCCTGTTCCTGTGTTACAGGACTCACGTCCTAAGCCAGATGCTGTCTCTTTGGTACCTTTTCCTTTTGCATGAAATAATGTGCATCCATATATATGTGTAACTTCATGCTCAGTTTTCTGTACTCTTATCCAGAGTTCTGCGTGTGATAAACCATTCCCTAAAAAGTGGCAGAAGAGTAAAAGGCTCAGATAAGTTTTAATCTTAAACGGGAAGAGACTGAGAGGAGATATAATGAATTTTGTGTAAATAAAAGGTAGTTGCAACAAGGAATGGAGGAGGTCTTTTCCTTGGTCATTGTGAATAGTACAAGATATAGTGTGTCTACCTTTGCAGCAACGGAGCTTAGAAATACCTTTTGTAGTTAAAGTAGTGAGGCACTGGAATAAATTGCCTTTTACAAGTATGGAGACTCAAGAAAGGAGGCTTGTAAGCACTGGTTAGAAAGCCATTTCCCAGCACTAGCATGTGTGTGATCGATCCTGCTGTGAGACAGCGGTGGATTAGGTCCCTTTCAACCCCATTTTTTGTCATTCTTCAGCATTTTATTGCAAGCAAGTAAACTTGTGGGCTAAAGGAAGCAATGTCATATTTGAGCAATGACACACAACAAAATACACTGTTTGCATCAACCACTGCTAGAGGAAACCTTGTGGATTTATTCCTATCCAGGTGCAAAGATGAAGAACTATGACAGAGAGTCAAAAGGCATGTCCAAAGAGTCAGAAGGGTTAAAGGGAGGGAGAATCATTGATGCCAAATTAATTACATAAATTGGTGACCATATAAATCAAGAACAGTCTATGTTTGTTATATGTGGTTTTAGTGTGTTTGAATGTGTTTAACCTGTGTTTAGTACATTAGAAGACCTTAGGAGACACATTTTCATGGAGCAGGTGAACTACAGGATCTCTGCCTTATAAATATCCTGCTGTATTCTGTTGCTGCAGGAGGCTACCTGCCTTTCATTTACTAAATCAATACTGAAGTTCCCATATTTCTCTGTATGCTGTACTTGGGGGTTTAAGAATATGAAGTATATGCTCATATCAATAGACATATTGGATGAACTGGGTATGTCCTGCTATCTGTTTTATATAGCAGTTCTGCTAACTTGATCTAGTGGTCCTTCCCGAGCTTTAAATATATGTGAAGCATCTGGTTTTGCTAAGAAAATGGGACTAGATGGTAGATCTTTGCTTAGAAAGCATGAAACCAGAATATGGTGGGGCTAAGCTACTGTCAGAAAAGTTACTCTTTTGCTTAAGATAACCTGTCCCCTTTTCACAGAGACCCTGCGTTTGCCATTTAGATAGCACACACAAGCTATAGAATGGAGTTTTTCAAGGAGAGAATTATATAATTCTGTTTATTTATGTGACTGCAAGCTAAGGCAGTTCTCAGGGCCTTGCCCTTTAACTTGTCCTACCACCATAACAGAAATAAAGAGCTGATGTAGCTCAGGTCTTTCACAGTAATCACGCGTGAGCAGTTTGGCCAAGGCCTGATATTGCACTTACTGCCAGGTCACAAGGAGAAAAATCTTGAGGTCTTTTCATTTCTTACATCTTACCTGTGCAATGGAAAGACAGCTTAGTCAGTGCTGAACAAATGCCATGATCTGACTAAGGATTTATCTAAAATGAGAGCACAAGAGAAATGTCTTGTTTCGGACACTGGGTTATGGAGATTTCTTTCAGGCTCTGGAGTCATAGAAGTCAGTGGAAGACTTGCCACTGATTGCAGTGGTCAGACCCTCTTCAGGGTCCATCCACGTGGCATCAACCGTGCAGAAATCCTGAATGTCATTCCTATAGGACCATGGGTTGAGGTGCTCTAGGAGGAGCCCCTCAGTACCAGCTCCAATTATCCCA
Organism: Chionis minor; assembly: GCA_013398295.1. NCBI lineage: Eukaryota > Metazoa > Chordata > Aves > Charadriiformes > Chionidae > Chionis > Chionis minor. The sequence goes on along the minus strand of VZSF01003480.1, from coordinate 1,405,466 downwards.
ATTCTTTTCAGGGCCAAAACTAAATGGCCTTGTTGGTGTTTCTCTCCTATGAGGAACTTAAACACAAGATTGGTTAAAGCAATGACAAGGTTATGTCAGAGCGCTCCGTTTTGTACTCTCTGACAAAGATATCTGGGCAATTCCTCTGGATGGTGGCTTTCGTTTACTGTGTGCCCTTTTGGCTGGAGAAGTGTCTGCTCCGTCTGAAGTGCAACATGATAAAGAGGTCAGAAATAAGTACTATATTTGTGCTGTTACTCCAGGGACAGAGCTAAAGTGGCCACAGCTTCAACTGGAAACTCACTTTTGAACCCACGAGTTGGCATGACCATGGGAGTTGTTTGTCATTTTAGCGACATCTTTGCAAGGTGCCTAGAGAAGCAGAGGGTTAACCCAGCTTGGCTTTTCAGGAGGCGTCTGCACCACTCTGGTTCGCCCACCTCTCGCCCTGCCGGAGTGGGTTTCCCACAGCTGCGCCAGCCCCCCTGGCCCGGGGCGGAGGATGCTCTTTGGGGCTGCAGTGGGAAGCAGGGCTGCTCGCCCCAGTCCTGCCCGTGCCACACAGGGTGGGGGGAGCGACCCACCTCCTCTCCCTGCTGCATGGACAGGGGTTTTTTCCCTGCAAGGCTTCCCCGCGGGGCAGCTGAGGGCATCCCGGGGAGGGTGAGCGAGCCCCAGAAGGAGGAGGGAGACGGGGTACACCGTCCCCTCTCCCCGCTGCTGTTGCTGAAGCTGTGCCGGAGCCGGCGCCGTCGATGTGGCTCCCCAGAGTTAGTTGCTCAGCAACCAGAATCAATTAATATGCTTTGCAGAAAGTGCAGGGGAAACCCGGGCTGCTGTCAGTGAGAAGGCAGGAGGCTGAGGGTGACTCAGGATCCCGCTGACCCTCCGTCGGTCCCACCTCATCCTCTCCAAACCCCCCGTTAGCCACTCGTTCTTTATCCCCTTCTCCTTCCCTACAGTGACTTAGCGCGTGTGTCCCCAAATCCTTCAGGCAAGGCATCACCTCGCTCAAGAGCTCTCCTGCTTTGAGGGTTTTTCTTTTAGATCTAATTTGTATTTTGGGGTTATTTGACAAGCTTTCTCCGAGACTTTTTTAGAAATTCTAATATCCATGCTCTTTGGGAAGGGAAAGGGACCGCTGAGGTTTTTGTCAGATGGTTTTAAAGATTCCTGGGGATGAGAGGGGTTGTTTGGTAGTGCACAGTTGAGCAGCAGTAATGAAAATGCATCATGTGTGAACTGGGAAAGTTTTTGCCTCTTCCTTTATTACAGGTAATCAGCACTGCATATATGCGACCAAAGAGGTAGTACTGATTGTTGTGAAACAAATAGATAATAGAATGAATGAGGAGTTGTTGGGGTTTTTTTCTTCTCCTTTTCTGCATAGTAATTTCAGGGCTTCGGTAAGGTATTATTTTCTTTTTTTCTTTCTTTCTTTGATTTTCTTTGGAGTCCCTCTGATGACACCACGAATCTGGGAATGAAGAACTTCTTAGAGCTGATTGGAAATGGCATTGCGGAGCTGAAACTTAACTGGAGGAAATATATCTCCTGAAGAAGAAAATATAATGCACTGTAAGGATCTGACTTCTGGTGAAAAATTCAAGCCTAGAGAAAACTTGTCCGCTTTGTTAGGAAGAATGGGTTGGACAATTTTCTTCAATTCCAAAGGATATCTGAATGCCATGCTGGGCTTAATCTCTGCAGCATGCTCTGTGCTTCTCATCTCTTCCTGATGCACTGCATGGTAAGGCCTTTTTCCTTCCTTTTAATAATAATCATCTTTCTGCTATGGCGAGAGGTAAAAATAATAGCAATAATAAACTGAAAATTGAAAACAATGTAGAAAGCTAAAAAAAGAATGTTTGTGCGGTTGTTTCCAGGAGCAAGTGTCCTGATTACTGCAGCAGCTTTGTAAGAGCATTTCTGTCTTTCTCCCTCGCTTTGTGACAGTGTGGATGTGCGTGTGTGTGTTTGTGCACACCTGTGCTGTCATTTGCACTTGGATGGAACATCAATAGCTGTACTGTACATATTTCCAGGGTAAAGAGGATGTTTGGTTTGGCATTTCTCTCTCTTTTTTCCCTCCCTCCATTCTCCTCCTCCTGCCTCCTCTTTCTCTCGCTCTGTCTGTCTCTCTGGGGTCACGGTGCTATACCTTCCCTGCACCTCAGTCGTGCACTGACAGGTAGAAGGCAAAAATAGAAGGTAAAAGAAATCCTGTACCAACATAAGAATAGTTCTGAATAAGTATTATCTGGGTAGATAAAAGCTAGAGGAGGGGTTTGAATGTCTGCAAGATCTGCAGGTCCAGAAGGTTTACTTTATTTTGTTTCTCATGGGTAACAAATATCAAGTCCAGACTTGGATGCTGTGTTTTAGATACAGTGGGAGGCAGATCCTTTTACACATGTCATAAAGCCAAAAAATGACCGCTGTGAATTACAAAAATAATTGGTCTTGATGACCTAAGTCATAAAATAAGCAAATCCAGTAAGAGATGTTCTCATATCAAGTAATTTTTGTCATGTATTAACAGGGTGTTGACAATTACTATAAATGGCTTCAATAGATGTTGCAGGATATTTTTCATTAACTGCTGTAATGCGCTTTCGTGTTCCTGGATGAAAAGGTGCTAGGGGAGTGCAAGGTGTTATTAACTAACTACCCGACTTACCAAAATTCGGGCTTATTATCAGGAAATTGCCAAGCAGGTCAGGAATTATACAGTGAGTGTGCTGAGAGGGAAGAACAGGTTAGTTTTCCAGAAAGCCTGGTTTACTTGGATCTCTGTTTCAGAAATTAGGGTAGAACTTAAAGATGAAAGAGTGGTGATATAAAATATATATATTTTCTTATGCATTCTGGTTGATCACTGAGTTCGGAAGAGGGAAAGTTGAGGGACTGTTGAGGACCAAGCTGTGCTGAGGGCCTGCCCCTGCTCCGAGGGTAATATCCCACAAATCCCACTGCTTTTGATGGTGTTAGAAATGGACCAGGAACGGGTTTGTGTGGCGGTTGTCGTGGGGTGTCCAGCTGGGTACAGAGGTGATGGGTTCCTGGCAGCAGGTTTTGAGGGTGAGAGGGATGCAATAGGGCCAGGCCAGGCCACACCAGGCAGGACTTGTGAATAAAAATCAGAACTTAAAACCTTTTCAAAAGGTGGAATTTTGTTGTAGTTCACAATACATCTTCCCTCGTGTGGTGAAGGACTGCGTAAGACATTTTTTAGAGAAAGAATGGTAATGCAGCTTTTTCAAATCACTGCAGTAGGAGGAAAACAGGGACGATACAAACACATTCCCGTAGTGTGACAATTTTTCAACAGGATTCAGAGGAACCAGCCTTGATTTTTAGGAGTAAAGGTTCAAAATATGCATACATGCGCATTAAAGTGGATTTTTTGTGTCTTATACCATCTAAAATGTTTGACTAGTATAAGAACCAGTAAGGAAAACTGAGGAAGGACAATACAACCCATAAATGTCATCTTCCAGTCTTCACTGTTGAAAGCAACTCTTACTTGTGGAAGTATTCCCCTCAGCTCTTTATGTGAACAAAGGACTGCATCCTAAATTCAAGTTTCCCGTTGCAAATCTCTCCTCACATCAGCAGTTCTATTTCAATCAATGGGACAACTCGTATGAGTAAGAACTACTCAAGTGAATAAATTATGAAATGTTTTATAAGACCAGGCTCTTTGATTGCCATGGCAACAGATTTATTAGGCTTTGGGCGTAATTTGTATTTGTAAACAAAATCATTTTTCCTTTTACCCATGTGAATCCTTTTGTCTTGTAATTAGGATGTGAAAAATAGGTAAATTACATTCTTAAAGATCATGCAACTGTAGAGATACATTGTTAGTGAAGAATTATCAGAGTATGCAAAACTTTACTTTATTAGTGGTCTCCAAACCTGAGAGAAGTGTATTCTTATTGGAATCATTCATTGCCTTATTATTGTGACAGTATTAGCATTGTTACCAAGTATTGTCAATCCCTCTGGCAACTCATCAAAAACAAAAAAAACAAGTATTCCTTTAAAATACCACTGATCTTACAAAAGTATTCACTGTTATTAGGTTCAAGGATACTTACCAAGCTTTTCTCTATATTAAATATATTTCTTTTTTAGTTAATACATGATGTTTAGTGCTTTACTTGATCCAGGAACTTATTTATCTTTAGGGTATAGAAACACAATATGAAGTCATAATTATAGTAAAATTCCTACATAATATAGATACATATTGAAATAGGAAGCATAAAATCATCCAGATTTTCTTTCCCTGTGCAATTTTGTGTGCTTATAAATGTCTATATTATTAGGATATATATTCCATAACAAGTAATACTTCCTTCACTGTAATTTGTAAAGAACAGTTCCTTTTCAGAATACAGTGCATAGGAATTTTTATTGCACTAGGTTATGTGTTATGGGAGAAAGAAAAATATTAGAAAAAGCAAGCACAGCAACCTTTAAAATATATCCAGAACACTAATGCATCAATAGGCTGGCTTGTTTCTTTTATCCATATAACAGTGACATACGCATAACGAGAATAGTGGATTATTTTCTAAAGAGAGTGTGATTTTGGGAGAGGTTTTGCACAACATGGGATGTTTGTTGTCTGTAGCAGACATTTCTGTCAATGATTTACTGTGACTTAGAACTCTTTCTTTAGTGACATTTTTGATAATTTACTTTAAACATTTGCAAAACAACTGTATTTGGCTTTCTCTGTCAATTCTAAAGCAAGTAAAATTAGTACTTTCCTTTTCTTTTAAGATACTCTTCAATAAAGGTCTGCTGCCGAAAACGCATGTATTTCAGTTCAATCCATTGAACTGTTTCTTTAGACAAACTTTGTGAATTCAAACTTCAACCATCTGCATTATCAGGGAAGGTATACTGAACAGTGGAAATACTTTCTACACTTTCAGTAACTACTTCCAGTCAAGAAAAATATACTTTAATAATAGAACACATAAGCAGTTCCTGTACATGGAATGCCTTGAGCTGTCTTGATTCAAGATCCAGCAAAACCCAGATTTTTGAAAGGCTTGCAAAAAAAGAACAACCCCAAAACCCAAATCCAATGATTCTTAAACTTTTGTTGTTTATACATAAATAGCCACAGAAAGAATATTTATTTGACAAGAAATTTCAGTATATCATCATCTGCATTTTTTATAAACCAGGATGAAAAATTGAAAGGGCATAATGTTTTTAAAAAACAAAAAGCCCTAAAAATCCTTATATAGGGAAGTACTGATTTCAAAATGACACAGCATTTCATTTTAACATTTTTAATTGGATTTTCATTTTTTACAAGAAATTGTACTGATATCTGTTTATCTGTTTTTCTCGGTGAAAATTTGCAACACTTTTAAAATATGTTTGGGTTTTTTTGACAGGGAAGTGTTTTGTGGTGTATTTTTTTAACTAGACCTGTTACAGCTGTCCCAATATTTATTGGCTGTCACAGGTCAGCTCTTTAATTAGAAGGTCTCTGAAGGGTCATCTTTAACACTACATCCTGTATAGCCCCATATTACCATTACTAAACAGCAGTTTTTACCAGGTTTATGGTAGATGTAAGCTCTGATCGCAATTTCATCGTTTAATTTCTCCTGTGTCTTCAACAAAAAGCAGCCTTCCATTTTGCTGAGAGTTTTACGGATAGCAGAAGTAGTAGCTTCTACTACAAAACCCTTCAAGAGGCCTTCAAAAGGCATGCAGGCAAGGAGTAGAATTAATCGAGTATTAATATCCTTATTAAATAGATAAGGAACTGAGGAACAAAGAAACTGCCCAAAGCTATACTGGCAAGGGAAGAGTTCGGAATTGAACCCAAATGTCCTTATTCTCAGTTCATCACTGTCCCTGCAAGGTTGCTCTTCATTTTGTTCTTTTTTTTTTTTTTTTTTTGCTTAATGACTTGCATTTGGACTTTTAAGTTAATACTATTTGAAGTATCAAATGTGAAAGGGAATTATTGATGCATACTTCCTTTCCAGTCTGACACAGTTGTCCTAAAAATTCTTTTTTCTCTCCCGAGCCATGCTGTTTGAATGTAACCATTAATTATGCAATTGCTTTACTACACAAGGGAAGTATATCCTTGATTAAACAGAAAATTACTAAATAGAAATATCCTAAACATGCCATACAATTTCTGGGGGTTGTACATGTGTATCTGTTTATGTGGCTAGGATTTAGGGATAGCTGTAATGGTGTGCAATGGTTTTGAGTGCTCTTGGTAAATGAAACAAATTTCAACTCAGAAAAAAAATCCTGTTAAATCGTAAGAAGACTGATCATTTGCTATCTAGAATTCACACAGGTCATTTGAATCCCGTACTTGTGAGCAAAAAGATGACACAGAGAGTATGGTAGCCACCAGTGATTCTTATTAACCCCGGTATGCCTCCTCTGTCCAAGGTAATCTTTCAGCTTTTTATCCTCTTTATGAAAAAGGGAAAAAAATGGCTTGTACAAAAAAGTACTTAGCTGCTAAAATTACATCGAAGTTGGGGGAAAAAAATCAGCCTTGGCATCTTAATACAAACCCAGGAAAATTTTGTGCATGATGAGAAGGAAAAAAAGATTTTTGCAAATGTACCAGTTTTGCGATAAGTTCTGCAGCAGAATATCCCAAAAGTTTAAAGGGTATCTGCCTCACTCTGGTCTATTTATATAGCTCCAGGTGTGACACACCTCCGGGTGCTGCAGGTACCAGACTTACCCAATTACCCAATGACATATTAATGCAGAAGAGTACGAAAGTCTGATCAAAAGCAGTACTTCCACTGGAAACCTCATCTCACTTCTGTTTTATTCCTGAGAAATGTTAAGAAGAGAACTCAAAACGCACTCTGCTGCATCGAGTACACTCTTATTTTTTCTGACATGAACTTGTTAGTGGCTTACAACAGAAAAGGGTTAGAAAGGCATGCCTTCGTTAATGCATACTCCATTATAGTGAGCAATTACATAACTTGCTTCAAAATACTCTTCTCCGACGCACAGAGCTCAGGGCAGCCAGGAGGATCCCCTGCACTCTATTTTCAGCAGCAGTGATTGTGCACAGGGTCATCTCCAGCCTACCTCAGCCCTCCGTCCTAACCTAGACCTAATGTTACCTGTAAATATTGTAAAAGAGGTTCTGAAAGGCTTTTCCAGATAAGGTGGCAGTTTTTCTATGGAACCTTGGATATTAGAATACGTAAAAGTGTTTCATTTCAAACACACGCTGGTGTTTAGGAACTTAATATACAATATGATGCCTAGTTCTTTTTTAAACCAGTGGGGGCTAAGGGATCCAAATACATCTGAGGATGTGAGAATGGGGTTTATATTTGTATATTTTCTACAACATTAATAGATCACGAAAGTAAATATAATGATTACAGTAGGGTAATTATCGAACGTTGATAGGTAAGGTGGTTTTTAGTTGCTTATGAAACATTGGAGAACCACTGAAGTCTGTGAACATAAATAAAGAATTTCATTCCTGGCAAGAGGCTCAGAAACAAAAGGCCTGGAGAAAAATTGATAAGCCAAAGAGCTCAGTAAGCTTTGATGGAATAAAAGATTGCAAGAAGGGCAAAGGATGCCTAGCACATCTCTTTGTGAGAAAGCAGAGTGACCTGTTCCAGCTTTCAGCCAAACTAGACAGAAAAGAGTAGTGTGAGTAGAAAACAATGTGCTGTTTGTGAATATAAATCATGCTTTTATAGTTTGCTACCCATTTAATGAGAATAGTAATGCAGTGCATATTCTTAAGTTCTGACTTCCAAAATTATAGGATTTACCATTTTATGCATGTGTCTTTAGATATTGAAAAGTGTCACTTTCTCCGCCACGTGAAACTGTGATATATTTGATGAGAAAAATTAGGACTTCACTTTGATACATCTCAAAACCTATCAATACTGTCTGTAAAGTGAGATGTTATGGAACTATGTTAAGAGTACAAGAAACTTTCCTTTAAGAAAGGCAAGTCTGAGGACTGAAAACAAAGCCATTTAACTTTTTGGATGAGAAAGCAGATGGCAAGACTGTTTATTAAGACCTCTGACCTGTGTGTTGTTGGAATTTCTTTTTCACTTTGTGCCTAAACCAAAAACTGGTTGAAAGGTTTCTGGTCAGGTATTCAAAGCAAATTGAAGTTTTCGCTGAACATAGCAGCAGTGCAAAATACTTAGCAGGAGAAAGTAGGATTTTGTCAGGACTTTTAAAGCATTCTTGAAAGTGGCTCTTAATGGATGACCACAATGGCCCTTAGGATAGTATTGTGTCTGTGCTGTTGAAAACAGTACTTGTTCTCTATCTGTATTAATCAAAACTAGAAAAAAAGTTTTCCTTAGGAAGAATCATCTGTTTTACTGATGTCATATCCATTTATTTTGGGTTCCTGTGTTCTTGTTCTGTAGCAAACGTTGCATCAAAATGTTCTGGAGCTTGGCACAGCTGGATGTGTTCTCAAAACACTGCTATGGAAACGTGTGACAATCTACGTTGTACCTGCTCATTTGGAGCCACTCTGAGATATTGTTATCTCAGTATAAAGGGGGCAGCATCTTTGACATGACTTTGTTTAATGCTCAGAGTGTTCCAATGTGTCACGTCACTGGGAACATCCTGAGTGCAATGTGAGGTTCCTTGTAATATGGTTTTCATGTTAGCACATCAGAGCTGACTGAGGAATGCTTGGCCTCTTATTTTTGCTCTTAACTGTTATCCCTCAAATTCTGCATCTGCTCATGTGCTTTCTAATGGAATTCTAAGGTACCATTTGTATCTTTGGGTCTAGTCATTGTCCCCACCCCGAAAGCCATGCAATGGATGTTTAATGCCGAAGGGCCCACAGAGCATCTGCTCCATCCATTCGTGCTCACCACAAAATAATTCCAGTCCTCACCGAGTTTTAGTAAGCCAGTAAAAGGCCACAAGTTACATCTGCAATGTTTCACAAGAAGATATAGATCAAAAGCATCACTAAAACCTTATATTCCTTTGAAAAAAAAAAACCAAACCAGTAAATAGACCACAGCTGATGTTACAGAGAGAATCCTGCAATAGTTTTGCTGAACCTGTCTCCAAATTAATTTGTGATCTCTCATCTGGCTTTCAGTAGCTTCATGAGTACATAAAGAAGGCAGCCCAAATGGGCATCACAAGGGTTTTAACGTCAGAAACAGTAGTGCTCCCCACCTCACGACCTGTTCCCGCATCCAGCCCTTCTCTGGAGCCTCACCTGGAGGTGCAGCATCTCCCTGCAGAAGTCAAGTTGCGCGTGAAGAGAGAAACAACCTTTCTGGATCCCTGCAGGTTAAGCATGGGAGCAGTATGCTGTGAATATGATGCAAATAGACAGGATCAATAAGCAATTTCCTTCATAAAACAGAGGAGACCTTCCTGACATCCATTCTTTAAGGATAAATCACAAATAGTTTTACCAAGTTATATGTGAATTACTATGTATCTTAAGAATCACGTGTTGTGTTCTCCTTGCCCACACATCTCTAGCAGATGCCTGTACAGATACATCCTCTCTTGTCTCTTTTTGTGCCTATCCCAGCCTATGGGAACACCCATTGCGAACCCCTGTGGCAGTGTATCTGTGGGCATCTGTCCCTGGCGCCCGTGATAACTGAGCCTCTCTCCCCTTTGGTGCACACGTGTGTGCTCCCCCTGCAAAGAGACGCAGCTGGGGGATCCCTCCCTGTCCTGCCCCTCCAGGCACCTGGTCTCCCAGTCCCCTGTGGCTTACGAACAACTCCTCAGCCCTTGGCGATACTGCTAAGAACAGACCTCTCAGCTGCATAATTGATGTGTCCATATGTGATATCTCCCAGGTGATTACACGAAACTGCATGGTCTCATGTGCCATGGCCACATCCCGCTTTCTCTCTTGGTCTGCGAGCTCTGTCAGTTTGTCCTTGTGGGCCATGTCCATCACAGATCCTTACTGCTGCTCAACACAAAGACCAAGCCTTGTACATGGGACTCAACGTTCACCCGTGCTATGCCACTATATGATGACTGCTGCTGCTTTCAGAAAGAGATCCCACTGAAATGCAATATGCTGAGATGCTTTGAATAGCTGTTTGGGTAAGGAAATTGCAACCAGGTAGGACTTTTCCTCTTCATCTGCTTGATTTGCTTTACACTTTGGGTGTGAAATGCAGCACTTTGTGCATGAACACGTCTGTGTCTTCTGCGCTGGGGTGAGAACTACCATCCTTGTTGGGATTGCCACGGCCACTGCAAAATGAAGAGGAGCCAGGAATTCTGCACTGAAGAAAGTCACCATAGCCTTACTTCCCCACTGACACAAATAGCTGGACTAAAGCTGCCATCTGCTTCATACTTCTTTTTCGCCTGGTCTGCAAGTATGAAGTCCCATCCCCTTCTCTGCTTTTATCAGACATAGAGATGATGGGTTCTCCTGGAAATCAGGTTACAATCCTTGCGTGAGTCAGCTTCCAGATCTGTTTGTCAGGGGTACTGAACCTTGCTTGTGTGTCCCAAGGTGAGGATTAATCTGTTAATGTTTGTAAAAAGCTATGTAAATGATCTGTATCATGCTGTCAGGTCAAGTACTGCATTGCTCACTGGCTGCTCCTCCTGACAGTTTAAGATATATGCCAAACAATGTCTATGCTTTCAGACGGTGTTCACTGACGTAGCTTGACTGGCTTAACTCTCTCAGGATTTGGCCCTACTTCTTCTAGCTTACTGATGGGTGAAACAGCACAAATAGGCAAGGCAGATGCTTTTCACATAACCTAGAACAGAAAAAATACATTGATTTATGCTTGTGTAGGACCATAAGCTCAAAGGAAACCTCTCGGATCTGTTACAGCACATGTGCAATTCAGGTCCTGAAGGACACATAGAAAGCAATGAGGGCGAGTAGAGCTTGGTGCTCTGCTTTGCTGTGGGCAAGAGGCAGCAGCAGAAGCTGCTTCTGGAAGCCATTGGCAGGATTTGGCCCTTCTGCACCCGCAGGAGCTGCAGGTTCTGAGAACAGCTGCAAGGCTTAGCATGAGCCTTTCCAAGACTGTGAACCCTACCTGTGCTTGAAATCTGGGGGCCTTTTTGTCCTGTGCATATCACATAGATTGCAGCTATTATCAGTTATTGAGATCCAGGCCTGACGGTGGTACATACTGTACAAACAGAAAGGTACACAGCTTATTCTAGAGAATTAACTTATAAGTGAATGCAACTTCCATAACTAACTACACAAAGACACAGAACAACAAAATGTGGCCAAAAGTTGCGTATCTAGTTTCACTGGCTGCTTTACCACTTACCTGGTCCCACTTACCAGCATTAGATGTGGATTTTTATGTTGATTTTTAGTATGAATGATTAATATTTTCATTATCTTTAATGCTTTTAGCAGTGAAGATCATTTGCCACTGATCTTTGCTGATGTTTCTGTGGTGTATCTATACTTTTCCTTAAATATCTAAGGTAGGAAGCAATGCTGCACCGTGAGGCAGGGGCTGTTCTCGGTACAAGCTGTGAATAAACAAGGGTAGGACAGCTGAAAGAAAGGGACTTTCTGTGAATCTTTGTTGTCACTTAGTCCTCTTCTTCGAGGCTACTGGAGGTGATAACTTACCATGTGGGTCATTTTTAGGAACTAACATGGGGATAAAGAGACAATACATATGCTAGCAATTTGGGTGACTATGTTGTGAAAAAGTATTTTTTGTTTCTACCACTATTGCTTACCTGGGCAACTTTTGCTTTCAAAGCCTAATCCAGTACCTGGTGGAGTCAGGGAGAATTGTGCCACTGACTTCTTCCACACCTGGATCACACCACTGGCTGGTTTCATCCCCACCACCAGTACAAGTTCCTGTGGTAGAAAATACGAGACGACTGTGGCTTTGCACTTTGTGTCTTTACCTGAAACTTTCTTTCCATTCTTTTCCCACTTCAGACATTTATCTGCCACATACGTAGGGCTTCAGCAGCTGCTCAGGGCATATCTCTGTGTCCCTGCACTGTGCCTTTGCACGCAGGTCTCCACTGGTATTAGCAGAGCTGCTCTACAACTGGGTATCTCCGAGATTTAGCACACGTCTTGTTTAGTTTCCCTGAAACAGCCTGTTTGTCAGCCACAAAACTCTGTGAAAATGATCGACAGTGAAAGGAACTGATTTCTTCTTCCTCCTCGTAAAATGACTGCCAATCTCCACTCAGAGTGTTTGTTTAGGCTCGTACTAAACAACCTCTATAAACGCAGCCAGCCCGTGTTGATCTACCTGGATTAAGCAAAACGCAGAGGAAAGATGGCAGGGTGTGGGATTTGAGGCGTATCTAATGGATGTAGCAGGACGGGGGCTCTGGTTTCAGGTAGCTGCTCCTCCGGGGGGTTTGCCAGCCCCTTGTACTTTCTGGGAGACTTCTGCTCCCACCTGGCTATGTTGGAGCTACCTTGGACACGGTTATGTGTGCAGCAGTCCTGTGACTGCAGCAGAGGTGTAGCTGGTGTCAGTTATAAATGACTGCAAGCTGGAACAGGAGGAATTTATAAGCCATGTTTGGGAGGTTCTAAATACCTTGTTTACTGTGCTGTTAAAAAAAAAAAAAAGTGTAAAATTATAACAAAATAATGAAAACCAAACACCTGTAAATCTTCCTTTGTTGAGATGAATAGTAATATTCTGGTATTTACAGTTTTGACAGCAAAATAACACAGAAAAAAACCCCAGAATTAACATTTTCAAGAATTAAGGAATGAGAAAACGGAAGGAAGGCAACAGAGACTTGTACTAACAGAGGGATTATGGCTCTTGAGAGAGGGCAATGTGCCATCTATGAAAAGCAGGCATTTTTGCAAATCCCTGTGTTCCTGGTGAGCAATTACCACTTAGCAACATTGAGGGAGAAGCAGCCCATGCCGTGCTTTGACAAGACAAAAACCTGGTTCTTCAATGAAATGCTGGGTAACTCTGCACAGCATTGTCCTGGCAGCAGAAGCCTGGGGAGAGGGTGCTAATAGGCAGGGAGGACGGAGATGCATTTTGTCAGAGCCCGGCTTGTTCATGCTGACCAACTTCCCACCTGCAAAGGGTGTCCCCGTCCCCATGCAGGTGTCCCCCGGGACCCCAGAGGCCCTGAATCCCCAGTGCCACCTGGTGCTTTGGCCACTCCGACATAGAATCATGGAATGGTTTAGGTTGGAAGGGACCTTGCAGATCATCGAGTTCCAGCCCCCCTGCCATAGGCAGGGACACCTCCCACTAGACCAGGTCGCCCAAGTCCACATCCAGCCTGGCCTTAAACACCTCCAGGGATGGGGCATCCACAACCTCTCTGGGCAACCTGTTCCAGCGCCTCACCACCCTCACAGTCAAGAATTTCTTCCTAATGGTTAATCTAAACCTGCCCTCTTCCAGTTTAAAGCCATTCCCCCTCGTCCTATCACTACATGCCCTAGTAAAAAGTCCTTCCCCTGCTCTCCTGTAGGCCCCCTTTAGGTACTGGAAGGAATCCAGTACCTAAATCCTTCCTGCGACAGGCAGGAGCATACAGCAAAAATGTTATTGCAGGTGCAGTGTGGAAGACTTTGTTCTTAACTGGATGCAAAGTGTATGGAGGGCAGCACAGTCCTCCTGCTGGTAGAGCACGGTTTGTATGCAGGTCTATATAAGAAAGCTGTTCTGTTCCTTAATTATTTGCAAATACCTGCATGCGGTGAAGCGCTGTGCATTTGTAACTCCGGCAGGTTTTCTCCTCAGTGATGTTTACTTTAGCCCCGGGGAGAGTGCAGAGCGTGGCTGTGACCAGAGCGGATGGCTTCGTCAGCGGAGGGAAGTTACCCAGCCTCGCTGGCAGACTTTTATGAAGGGTTTCCCAAGGCCAGCCTGCAGCAGCGCATCACTACAGATATGCTTTTGACATTTGTAGTCCAAGAAGCAGCGGGATTCAAAGTAAAACACTGCTGGTGGGTTTCCATAAAAAGCCTGATTCTTGGATTATTTGTGGGGGGTTGAATGTAGCTTTGAGTTGTACAACCCTCAGCTTTCTCTTGGAAGGACTCCATGAGCCTACATCCTTCTTCCTTTCCCCCTCCCCGAGCAAAGGGAGATGCAGCAACGCTGCTTTGCTCTGCCAGCTGCCTGCAACCACTCCCTGCCAGCGAGCAGCTCCTGCTTTGGCTTGCACCCTCCAAGCAAACTCCAGTGAAGAAAGGACTGGAGAAAGGAAGAAGGAATTGGGAGCAACTGCAAAAAAGAGACTAATGAGCTTGGGAAGACAGGCTGAGGAATCCTCTGAATGTTTTCTTTCAGAAATAAGGCAAAAAAATGCTTCTGGCCAAACCTTACCCTCCTGGAAAATTGACAGCATTAATTTCTTCTTCATAAAATAGATTATCCTTTTGGAAAAATAACTGGGGTCTTTCTTACTAACCCATGCAGAATAGATTGTCCAGTTTTGCTATGGCTGCTGCCATAGGTCCTAATCTGATCATAGGCATGAAATGTAGGCAAGTGTAATTATGATGCAGGCAGATTTATGTGTCCCCAGTCAGGTTTTCAAATAACAAAAAGAATATAAATATTGGATCTATGGAAAGAAAATGTCCATTATTAAAATCAAACTACAAGCTTGTACCGTGAAAAAGCTTTTCTTCTTCAACAGAGCTGTCAGCCCCGCTGAGATTTTAAATTGGAGTTTTTCTAGTGTAACTCTCACTTTCTATTTAAAAAGCAAAGTCAGAAGCATTAAACTTTTGTCTTGGGTCACAAAAGCTAATATAAATGCTATACTACTGTAGAGTTATGAGCTTTTAGGCTCTCCGTTTTTTGGCAAAGAAAGGTTATGTCTTTTGCTTCATGGAATAATACATTTCCATATATAACTTTGCCATACACTTTCTCTTCAGAAAAAAAATCTTCATCCCTTCCTCTCCTCTGGACCGTTTGGCTTGGCTCTTTGGTTTTTAACTGCCTGTGCTTCACTTGAGATCTGGCTGCGTTTCAGTCACCGATCACTGTGCAGTTTCTATGTGAATTATTGGAGTGCGCTTGGCATCTGGAGATCTAAAGAATTGAAAAGTGTGGTTCAAATGTCAGACTGCAACCTGAAAAGCTTCCGGAGATGCAGAGCCAGGTTTGTGGTCTGACGGAGGCAACACCTATGCCAAACTCAACAGAAAAAGTGTCTGGATGACAGAAAGGATGTCTCCCGTTGGACCTGTGACATGGACAACATGGCTTCAGTGTAAAACAAAGTGGTTTAGAGGGTGACACAAAGTCACAAACCCTGTGAGGAGAACAAGGGGTGGATATGCTACCTGTGTCAGTAATGTTTGTGGAAGATAAGGACTGATAGGATAAGAAAAATAGCACTTAGCTTGAGTTCTTAAGTTAGACAGGCTTGTGTGAATGCAGTTAACCAGCTGGGAAATCTCTGGAGAAAAATGACTTTAAACAAAGAGAAATCTTTGGAAGGTTGCTTCTGTATCTGGGGGAAATGGATAGGAATTTAGTTTAAGGATGTTTTTCTGAGTTGTGTTAATTTATTTTCATTCATCATTGATATTGATTAACACTGAATTGACAGGACACTGTCATTCTTAATGCTTTATTAGTGTTCTTCTTTAGCAAAATAGTGTGTATAATGGCAAAAAAAAAAAGGAAATGTCCACATTTTATTTGGTTTTTTGTGCCCTTCCGTGGAGTCTCTAGAGCCATAGATCAATTGCGAGTGTTTAGTGACCTCCTGCCCAAGAGTGTAGGGCCTGTGGGTGGGTCTTCTATGGCTGGCACTTGTACAGTGCATAATCTAAGATGACACTGACCCTTGCAGCCTTATGGAAATAATGTTTTCAACAGGATGAATTGTTCTTGCATATTTTCTTCAATGTACTCTGTTACATGCCCAAGCATTTCTTTCATCTTCTGGAGCATATGTCCTACATTTCCTCTCTGCTTTTTTTGTTGCATGGGTTTGATTGTAGCCAACAGCAAAGGTCAAAAGGCATTTTGCTGTTTCTATTTCTATGGTTCTGTTAAGCTGATTTAAATTGTTGGTGCCGCAAAGTGACTTGTTAAAAAGCTTATGCTGCAAGACTTCAACCAGTATAAACCGAAGCTGAGCTGCATCAGTTTAAACCAGATGGTTCAGAGAGACAATGTGGTCCAAAGAGTAGGGTACTTATCTGGAAACCGAGAGAGTTTGGTTCTCTGGAGCTTCAATGGGCATCTTCATGAATTTTTGATAAATTTTTTCATCTTGCTCTGCCTCAGGCTCTCTAGATGGATGGTAGAGTGATGGTGTATTTTATAGCACTTTGCACATTCAGTTCGTTTTGTTCCTTTCAAATCTAACATTAATCAGTATAACTGCCCATTTAATTCACATTACAGATAATTTCTGAAATCATATCTAGGAATGCTAAGATATCATTGGATAAGTTAATTGTGTTTACCAGTGTCTGTGAGTATTCACCAGAAGGCAATTGAACCAGCACTGAGTTCTGCCCACCAAGCAGCTTTCCGTGTCTTTCCTATGTAGGGAAGTGACTGCAAAAGTTTTTCTTAGAGTATGAATGATTCAGATCAGAATTTTCAGGTTAACCTGAACTAATATTTAGTTCAGTATTTAATCACAAATATGTGACTCATGAAGGATCTTCATTTTTTTTTTTCTATGTGTTAACATTTCCTTAAATGTCATGAACTGGCAATACCTAAATATCTCTTCTATGATCAGGGCGCATTTCCAAGTTCTGCTTTGTGAGTGAAAGTCCTTCCTCTAACCAGAGCCTGAAGAACATTGTTCCACTGCAGATCTGCCACCTTCCGTGGGTTTTAGATGATCCATGACCACAAGTTTGGGGGTTTTTTTGCTGGTAAACTCATTGCTCCCAGTCACTTCACCCCAGCACTCCTTGATGCTGCCTTATAGCATGAAAGGGTAAGAGATGGATAGACACCTCCCTGGAGAACCATTTGGCTTTAAAAATACAAGTAGAGCCGAACAGATACTTTACAAATTTGAGCAAGGTATCTTTAACAAGAAAGCATTAGTGTTACAGTGATGTCGTGATAGCTGCTAGACTAGAAACCAAGTCTGGGTGCACAAGCAGAATATCTTGGGCAACAATTCATAACAGATAAACACCTTTTTTTGAAAATTAAGTTGAAGGAAACATTACCAAGCTACTGTTTCTAGGCATGCTGCTATTTATCTACTTATCCCACCAGTTCAGTGGGACTCAGTGCTCTCCCTGCATGTTTTAAGGACACTGGGACTTACACACAATCGTTTCCAATGACCAATCTTGCATAATTCAGATACTATGAATTTTTAATTTTTTATTAGCAGCCTCTTTATTGCAAGCAATATTTTTAAAGAATCCATTACATGTTAAAAAAAAAAAAATCAGGATTAAATTTGGCTCTCTATTCTGGGGACATAAATCCAGATTAGCTTTCTTTTTAACAGTAATTTTACTCAAGATTTTGTGAACAGAACTTGGCTTGGCATCCATTGAAGAAAAACATAGCAAAATATACATTCCTCTCCCTAAATCCTTAAGAAGAATTACCAATATGCTGCTGAATACTCTTGATATAAGAAAGCAGTGAAATATTTTCAGTTTAGTGGCTATGTTCTTGGTCTTACTCACATTTTATATGGGCATTGTTTTAAATTACTGGCACTACATTAGAGTACGTCAAGATGCATCACATAAACAGATACAGTTTTCCATGAGCTTGAGGCAACATGATGTGTATGTTGCCTTACATTAGCTATCAAAATATGTTCCTTATATAGTACAGTACCCACTGCAGACAGAGAAAGAACATGGGTTGTTAGGCATACTGTATGGAGTTGGAAGGCATACGCAAATAATCTCTCCAGATCTATAGCCATATCATTTGGATCTTTTTAAAGATAACAGGAATAATCTATAGGACACAAGATGAATCTAAATGGCTTTGCTCCATATGCAAGGTGACATCCTTTGCTGAGCAATGGAAGCTCTAAATATCAGGAAGCGCATTGCTGTGAGGGTGACTGAGCACTGGCAGAGGGTGCCCAGAGAGCTTGTGGAGTCTTCCTCCTTGGAGACACTGAAAAGCTGTCTGGACAGGGTTCTGGGCAACTGGCCTGTTGGTGACAGGTTGGGTTGGACCAGGTGACCTCCAGAGGTCCCTTCCAACCTCAACCATTCTGTGACTCTGTGATATCCACAACTCGCAACAGCAAGCGCTTGTTATAGCAACGCACCAGTGCACAGGGGTTGGGAAATCCAGCTCTTCCCATACTCCTTTCTTTGCTGCTCATCCCGATGGCCTTGCCAGAGCATTTGGCAAGTTAATCGCGACATTTTCACTCCTGAACCCCACTTCTCTGCTGTGCCACAGAACTCTACCCCAAGCCCTGAAGAGGTGTCACCCCACTCGTGTTTTCCCACATGTGCTACTCCCCGCAAAGCCAGTTTGTTCCCTGTCCTGGTTTGAGGTAAAACAGAACTGAGTTTCTTTTCAGTAATTTTACTTTGCAGCTAAGCCTCTTCTAACCAGCTGAACTCTCTGAAATTAAGAGTCTGTTTTTAAGACAGTGTCCGCTTCCGGACTGACAAGACCTGATTGTTTACAGTTGGTGCCATGGAATGGGATGCAGAGAGGCTCCTGCTTATACTGACTGCTGTAACAGCCAAGGGCAGCCAACTTTGTTATTTGCCCCATTGGAGGGTGGGAAGAGGAAAAGCACAGAGGGGTCACATCTGTGGGGAGGAGGGGACAGGACAGGTGACCCAAAACTGACCAAAGAGGGTATTCCATCCCATCAGCATCATGCTCAGTATAAAAGCTGAGGGATCAAAGGGTCAGCCCTCTTTCTTCAGCGGCTGGCATCCGAGGAGGACTCTATTTGTCTGCCTTTAATCCTGATCTGTGCATTCCTGAATCCAGATCCAGAACCCAGCTCCCGTCTGTCGCTGAGTCCTGCCTGGGACTTTCCCAGTCCCTGCTGGTGACGTGATTGTCATCCTGGGAGTTTGATACAGTTTTGTATGCATTGTGTATATTTCATTATTCTCTTTCTATTATTTTATTAATATTTTCATTAAAGTAGTTTAGCTTTCTTTTAAACTCGTGAGTCTCTTTCTCTCTCTTCCTCCTCTCCCTGGAGGAAGAGGCGGGGGAGAGCATCTGTCGTTCGCCTCGGTGTCCTGTCCCGTCCAGCCCAAACCACACCATTTCCCCGGGAGCAAGTGGTCCTCCCGCCTCTCCCGCACGCCGTGCTTGCTCTCAGCACAAGCCAGAGGGGCAGCTGCTCCCAGGGATGGAGGGCCTGGATCTCCTGGCTGTTCTGGATTTGTGCAAATCGACCTTCAGCAACTCGCTTCAACCTTCTGTTCTCCCCCCGCCCCCCTTCCCATACTCCGTACTGTTGTAATTTTGTAAGCTGCTTGGGCTAGGTACCATTCTCGCTATCTGTGTCTGGTTTTTAGCCCAGACGTCAGCAGGGGTTGCCACATGCTGCTGCAATATAAATGACTAATGATGATGATAAAAGGTGTGGGAGTTGGTTGCCTGGAGTGTTATCCTACTTTGATAATTTGGTTTCAGAAACTGGCTTCTTCCTCAAATTATCTGTTATTTTATCTTATTAGGTCTAATATTTTAAAAGCAGCAAGGGATTTTCGGCTGCCTCCGTTTTTGAAATCTCATCCCGGGACTTTGAAAGAGGCTTTGAAATTTTTGGAGTGTGGATGGCGTTGCTGTCACGGCGCCAGTAGCCTTCAGCATGAATTGCAGGTTATTGGCACCTTTAAGAGTCAGCTGCAACTGTGTCCTATAAGAGGCATTCAATAGGGAACTGCTCTATTTTTAAATTTGGGCTGATATAGGTAATAATTACCCACAAAACAGTATGTGAAAAGAACATTATCAAGGTTGCACAGCTCAGCACTTGAAGGTAAGAAATGCTGCAAGTAAAATTGTCTCTACTCCATTAATTTGCCACCTTGCACAGGTGCATCAGTCACAGACTATTTTTTGCCCAGGATCCGAGTCTCGCTTGGTGCGCATAATAGATGACACACTTTGTGACTTCAATACCTGATTTTCTTTTCACTGTTGAATGCATAGCTCAAACTCTGCTGTGAAGGCAAAATTATTTCCCGCTGGGGCATTCCAGGGTGTTCCACCGCACAGGTCCTTGCCACGTGCAAACACTGACTTATTTCCATTTACAGCACCTTAATAGCAATTCTGGGTATTCTGGTTACTTCCTAGTACAGCTGGTAACCTCAGGCAAAAAAAGAGTAAGATTACAAGTATCCATAATTGTGGGTGCCTGATATAATTTTGAGCACCTGGCAGCACACAGAGGAGCTCCCGTTGGCTTCCACTGCAATGGCCAGTACTCTCCCCTTTTCAGATATTCAAGCCTCCAGGCCCAAGGCAGGCTCCCAGAAACTGGAAACAGGGGAGCAACTTTGAGAAGCGGGTGTCAATGAGTTGTCCCATTCCTCAGGACAACATCTCATGCCTGCAGACAAAAGACTGCTGCTCCTCTTCTCAGGCTCTCCTGCCACCTTCGAAATTCTGCAGAAAAAGAAAATTGAAGAATCCTACAGCAAAAGGTTTTTTTCTCTCTTATTGTCTGGCAAATGCACTGTGCTCTGACCGAATCTGGAATTTGGTGGGCAGAATAGTGCTTAGCTAAAACCTATCTGATAACATGTGAACAGAAGGAGGCTGAATTCATCCTGGATCACCTTGCGTGCTTGTGGTCCTTGCAAATTAATCACAAAAAAACCCCCAAAACAAAACAAAAAAACCAACCAAACAATTTATATTTGAAAAGCAACCTGGAAACCTTTTGCTATTCAAATTTTCACATTGACAACTGCCAATGTCATTTCAACCTATTGAAGTACAAAGCAAAGATGCTTTGAGCTCAGCCTATTGAAGTACAAAGCAAAGATGCTTTGAGCTAAGAGAGTAATTGAACAGGAAAAAAATTACAATAGAGGTAATTTCTTTTATAAAATTGATCACTTAAAAGTCAATATATTTTCAGATGCGCAAGACTTTCTTCAGCACTTATACTGGGCCATCTGATCTACAACAAAATTGCCAGTACAGTGAAGATACTTGAGCATTTCATAGAAAAAGTTGTCAGGTTTCTATATGGATAAAACACTTCCTGTAAACAGTCAAACTGAATTTTCCCCAGAAAATGCTATCCCTGAGACAAATTATTTCAGACCAAATAGTTATAGTTCTAAAAATTTATGAAAAAAGCTGTACACAGCTTTCCTAAATCAGAAAGTGTCAGTTGGCTGGCATTATTTGCAGTGTCTCTTAATGTAGCTGTAATTAATTTTTGGAATAAAGAGATAGTTGGAACTAAAAGACTCCAGATTGTTGCTGTACCCACAAACTGTTTTATAAGGAGAGGTCACTCCTGAAGTAAAGGTAGTTGGATCCATTACAGACCAAATTATCTTCTGGCCTCGGCTGAATTTAGAGATCTTATATAGCAAAAAATTAATACAAATTTGTGTCAGTTTTCCATCTTTTAATATTTCTTAAATGACTTCTGAAGCAGCTCAGTTTCTATTCCAACATGCAGTGGTGAGGGCAGATCTTCAAATTGCTTATGACAGAGGTTATGTGCCTTCTGGCAGATAACGGAGACCTGTCTTTCACTGAGACTTGGGTATTGTGTTTTTTCCTTTACAGGGCTTTAACGTACTTTCACTCCTAAAAGAGCATCCTGGAGATGCCCTTGAAATAGAAAATGAGGTGCTGAGATTTGGAATGGTGGAAAGAGATATTTTAACATCTCATTCTTTTACATAGCTATGTCAGCTAACGCTACTTTGATCCGGACAAACCAGAAAATTTTAAGGCTTTTATCAAGGCTATTTTTAACTGAAGATACCAGCATCCAGGTGTGCTCACAGTGGGTTTTTTTTGTTATTCTGCTTTTTTAAGCTCAGGAAAAATGGACAAAGAACTAAAAGAGAGAACTCTGACTTCAAACTTCAAATCTTTATTCTATCGTAATTTCTGGGGTGTGGGAGGGAGCGATGTTAGGCTTTTTTTTTTTTTTTTCTTTTCCTTGAATTAAAAGTGTCCCTTCTACCCACCTTGGTATGTATAAATCATAAAATCTTTGGAGTAAGGACAATACATCTTCAGAGGGTGTAGTGCACAGGTTCCACATTAATACCAGATCCCAGAAGAGTTTTGTCCTTTATTGCTCCAAAACCCCATTGTATAACTAGAAAAGGCAGAGAAAGGCAAGAAAGATAACCAAAAGCATGGAATAGCTTCTGTGTGAGGAGCAACTAGACAGACCAGGATTTTTCAGTCTTGAACAAAGATGACTTGAGGGTAAGACACTGACAGCATTGTAGGTGGCCTGCAAAATAAAAGCCAATTATTCAGTTTCTCAAATTACATGATGAGTAATCAAGAAACAGGCGTAAATAGCAAGTGAATACTTTTTCAGATGTCCCTTAATAAACTTTTAAGCTCATTGCTAGAGGACACTGTATAGCAAAGCCAAAAATCATAACATGAGTTCAAGCAGCAATTAGACAAATTGAGAGAAAACAAATCTATGAAGGGGCATTAAACCCAAAGATGCTTCCTCTAGGGGAGTAAGTCCTTGACCTGGGGATTTCTGGACTCCAGTTAGGTACAGTGGGGTGAGCATCACTATACGCTTGTGCTGAGCATCTTTGGTACCAGCTAATGGCAAGGGGACACCTGATCAGCTGGACTGTGGTCTGGCTCATTTTGGCCAATTTTGTGCCCATTAACACCACAGCCTGTTTGGCCTTTACCGGACATCTTATAAGGCAGTTCTGGGAAGCCTCCACTGGGGCTAGCTCTGTCTGTCCTTTCACCACCCATGGGAAAGAAGCAGCAGTGAGATACAAAAAACCAGTTTGGGGCTGGTGTTTGGCTCTTCTTCTCCTTCCCCATTGCAGCTGCTGCTTTGGGGCCGGGAGCAGGACGGGGCTTGGCAAACACTAGATGAAAAGGGAGCCTAAAAGATGTTCCCTGTCGTTGCATCCACAATATGCAACTTTTATCTTTCAGTGCTAACTGCTCATTGCAGCAGAGCAGTAAACTGTCTGAAAATGGAGCGCACACATCATTAGTTATTTTTTTAGAACCAGTGCATTTGCACACATTACAGAGGGATTCATGCGAACAAAATAAACATAGACCATGTCATTTTTCCTCTCTTCTTGCTGATAGAGGGTATCAGGAGTTAATCTCGGGAAGAGTGGGAGGGAGAAAATACTCTTTTGACTCAAAAGGTCTGGAAAGAAATACCGAGTATTTAAAAGGAGGAAAATGCAAGCATGTGCTGCAGTACCAACCAAGAGTCAAACAGTTCTGAGCATTAGCACCAGGCACAGTTTTGTGTATCAGGAAAATGGATTATGAACACAAAATAAACCAACAAGAATTATAGTGAAATTCCACCACCGTTTGGGCCCAGCCAGAAAATTCATCATCTCTGGATTTGTGAAATTTGGAGTTTGACTTGTAAATGCTTCCAGTTGTGTTTTAAATAGATTGCTAATTTTGAACAATAACAATTCATTCTTCATAGTACATCTCATATCAAAAGGGAGAGGGCTTTGGGGTTAAAGGGCGACTTACTGTCATTTCAGTCAGGCTGGTTTCTCTCACAAATAGGACTCATGAAGCCTTATGAATCCTGCTATGGGAGACCTTGCTGCAGGTGGAAGAGCCAAAGGCTGTTTGTGAGTCTACGGATCGCACTGTCTGCACACAGGCAGGTACAGGAGAGGCTGTAGTAACCGCCTGGTATTTAAGGATCATTATTCTGCTACAAATCATAGCTTTGTTTCTAAGATAGGCATGCTTGTGTTCAAAATATCTGGTCTTTTTATAATGCAGCTTAGGGATCCTGAGCATTTTGGGGTTGTGCATGGTCCCAGAGACATAAACGAGGAGAAGGGAAGGTAAATCTGGTTGCAAGTCCTTTGCCTCGTCTGAGTTCTGAGATCTGAGCTGCCTGGGGGACAAAAACAGCTGACAGAGCAAACTGAATCAGACCCACGGTAGGGACCAGGGTGAGCCCTGTGATGCATTACTTATTTGAATTCTGCCCTCTCAGAAAAACCTCCTTGCTGCTGAGCGCTTCCCTTTAATACTAGGGGAGGTCTCACATTGCTGAGACCTTCGGAAATATCCTGGCTGTAGTGCTATAAATAGTGTGTGTTTCCCACTGACTAAAACCTGCCAGTGTAGCAGCAGCCTGACGTGGGTTTACTTTCCTGCTTGAGGACTACATAAGTGCTTGTGTCCTCTCTCCGCTGAGACATCTCTTCGCTTTAGGCGCTGGTCTCTCTGCTCGCTGCTGGGAAGTGTTATTGAACCTGGCTCACATCCGTGCCCTTCCTGATCTTTTTTCTGTGATGAAACCCCTCTCCCCGGGCACCTTTCCTTGTCTCCCCTCTCCCTTCTTTTGTGGTGGGTCTCTGCTTTTCTCAGGTATTCTGATTTCTACCGTATATTTGTTTCTGCTCACCTCATTTCGGTTCATCTGCTATTCATACGTACTGCACACCGCCTGTGCGAGCTGCTGCGTCTGAATGAGCTTTATTATGGCCCAAGAGCTTCTTTTGGCCTTATCTTGCATTTACGCTGCCCCTTTCAGTTCTATGAATTCCAGTTCTAAAAATAAATGCACATGTGCGTTCCCTACACCCCTCCAGTGTTTCTCTGAGCAGCATCTTGACTGATAGCTGACAGCAGGTTTTGTTGGTGGAGTTTAGGACAGCCCTGGCCCAGCCAAAATGGCACAAGGATGGTAAGAGGATACAAAGTCATCACAAAAGTGAGAATATGCCAATGTAATCCTTAGAATAACTTTTCCTTCCTCCCAGAGGCCACTGGCAGCAGTGCGATATCCCCCTACCTGCCCCGCTCAGCGTCTTGCCTGGGGGCTGCCCAGGACTTGAACGGAGCACCCAGCTTTCCAAACCCCCTTGGAGGAAAAGGAGGTTAAAAGAACTTGTTAGGAAGAAAGGAACAAAACTTCACTTGGCTGTGATGTTCGAGTGGGGTTAAGTCCTGAAGGAGGCTCTCCTCCCTGCTTGGTAATTCCAGCACTTCTTTGTGAGATAAGGGAAGGTGTCAGCTCCAGCAGCATCTGAACTCACACTCTGCTGTGTATTATTTCTGTGCCCTCTTCAGTTTGCTAATCAAAACAAGTTTCCGCTGTGTGTTTCTTATTCCCAGAGGGTGGAACTATCCTCAGAAAATTAAAGCTCTCTTATCTCTTAATGTGTCATCACAACCAATAGCCTGGGGACTGTAAACAAGTTTAAATATCAAAACAATTTGGCTGGTGATTGTGTGTGATTATGGATCAAGAATACAAAGTTTGCGCTCGCTGATATTCAAGCTAGATTGAATAAAAGGAGCCAGATCCTCAGCCGGTGTAAACAGAGGTAGCTCAGCTGAACCCAGGGGAGGGAGGCTGCTTTGCACGAGCTGGGCGTCTGACCCTGGGAGCTTTTCAGAAGTTTTCATTCTTGTTTTTCAAGGTGCCAGATAATACATGCCCTCACAGGCTGATCAGGAGGAGCGCTGCGGGCCCCCGGCAGAGCCCGGACTGTATTCCCCTCCGCTGGCTTCCCAGGAGCTCTGTTTCTGCTGGCTGCACCCGCCACTCACAGCCTCTTTGGGGACCTCATAAATAATGACTTGGAAGAGAAATGATTTAAGATTACAGAACTTTTTCAAGAGCAAGTCAAGGTGCCGGCATATTCAAAAGCTGACAGATATGTCGGGGCAGGTATTAGGAGGGATGTGCTTTGTATCTTCAATGTGGCAAAGATACGGCAGTAAATCCACAAAATGTGCCCTTGCTGCCGCCTTTTCCAAAGCCCCGCCGCTGAGCCGTCACCTTTAGCTCGGTCACTGCTCACGCTGAGAGCAAAGAGGCAAATAAGGATTATCTACTTTTGCTAGAGATGCTTCACCTCCTTCACTGGACTGTTTGCAATGACAGTGATGTGCAACAGGTCCCGCAGGTCTGGGGAGATGGCAGTAGGTGTATTTTATAGCGCCGTTGGATTTGAAATTTTTCATGTTAGTGTCTCCCTCTTTTGGAATTGTTTGTGGGGCCTCACTTTTGTCATGGATCACTTTCTGACATAGTCTGGGCTGTTCTTCAAAGGATCTCCCAGATGAGAAACTGAGGCAGAGGCAGAGCATTTCCCGTAGATATGTAAGAAATCAGCAGCAGTGCAAGGAGCTGAATAGTGCAAGGAGTGTCCTAGCCCCTGGACTGGCCTTTTTCCCCCTACGCAATGCAGAACACATGGAATCCATATCTTTTCATGGATAGCTTTTTGGAATACATAACTTTTCAAAAGGCTGATGTTAGGTTAATGAATCTTACAAAATGAAGAAGGAAACATTAATTTTGATGGAGCAGGAAAACGCTTTCCTAATGAAGCAGTAATTAAATAAGAAGGATAGTTATTAAAGAACTGGTAAATGTAGTGCTCTCTATCCCTCCTATCTCAGCATTTCCATCAGCAGTTCTGGGTAAGGAAAAGGAGCGTTTCTGACAAGCATGAAGTCTCACCAGAAAAATACAAAAGGAGCAACGTGTCATAAGAATCTTAAAAATATGAAACAATGTCAAATAAATGAAATCAGTTTCCAGAAGAGAATAAAAGAGGCTGAAAAAAGGTACCCAGAAAGCCAGAAGACTTTTCTATTTTCTTAATTGGGGTAATTATACTAAAACTGACAGCAAATATTTTCCCAGTAGCAAAAAACACCCACAAACTCCAGCCAGCCAAAATAGCGCTCTGAGCGTGAGATCTGTGAAGGTTAAAGGCTTGAGTCTGCCAATAGGAGAGTTCTCCTCATCTCCCAAGGTTAGTCCTTAAATATGGAGAAGGAATTTTGATTCTGGTCTCCTCACAGTTCAAAGTCAACACTTACCTTGATTTCAACAGTGCTATATTTGGCAAAGTACTAATATAATTGTATTTGGTCCTAGTCTTGTCCTGTTTGAATGTTAAATGCCTCTTAATACCAAGCCCATTGTGCTCTCTCTCTCTCTTACAGTTTAGGTGATGTATTAAATAGCGAGCAGTGTGGACCTGCTAGACCAATCCCTCCAGGGAAACTAATGGTGCCAGTGTCCAAGCTACACGTGTTTTGGGGATTTACCTTTGGACCAGCTTTTGCCTGGACCCCTGCTCCAATGGAATTAAGTTTCTTTTATAGTTTTTATAGCACATGGAGAGCTCCTGGCGCACACCTTTGTGCATGGTTTCATCCAAAAGGGATGCAGTTTGTGCAGACCAAGGCTGCGTCATAGCATGAGCCAAACACAGCACATAGGCATGGCTGGAGCAACAGAGATGACCTCCAACAAATCCCACTGTGCACCAGCCCATGTATAAATTCTCAACTGCCGTTGCCTCCTTGTTGTTCCTTCATGTTCATCATGGTGCTGGTCACCAGCTTCTCCATGCCTATTTCCCTGCAACACACTGAGGACCTTCTCCCTTGGTTAAGGTCCCTTAGTGGGACAGAAATAATCTGGCAGTCTGAGTCTCATTGGCAGTGTTTGAATTTAGAACTACTCCTTGCCAATAATTAGAACTTGCAAAGAACAGAAAAGTGATTGTACAACCTGAGATCAGAGCTTGTGCAGCCCAGGGACCCCCTTTCTCGTACTAACCAATAATGCGTGCCTGGGAAAGACTTTAATAACAAGACAAGGCTGTGGTGGTACTTCCCCAGAATACTTTCTTAGCTCCCAAAAAATTCAAAGCTCAAGGATTTCCTAAGCTTTATCTTTATACCCAATAACCTTTTTTTTTTTTTTCTTTTGTGAAAGAAAAAATTTCTTTTTCTTTATTGAACTACTTTTTAGATTTACATGAAGTTTAGGATCCACAGTGTCCTGCAGGAAAGAGTTTGACACTAACTTCATGCTGCACAGTTTGGATTTATTAAGAAAAGACTGTGAATGTTAACAGGAGGGGTTCAGAAGCCCCCGTGCTGCCTCTGCTCACATTAATCCTGAAAATAGGATTCTCTAGCGCATGTGCTGCATGTGCTGCAGCCACCATGCTGAAGGTAGGGGTGTTGGTGGATGCAGTGGGTGTGCAAATCCACCCCAGCTGGGGCTGTGCGCTACTGCCTGTGGGTTTATCTTGATGTGAACGGGAAGCTCTGCCCAAACCATGGGATGCAGAGTGACCCATTGTACCTTCTCTAACTTTTTTCAGATCCAGAAAGGCTTGACCCACAGGTTGCTGGGGGATGGCCATGTTTCTGTGGGAGCCAGAGTGCTGAATCAAGAGCACTCAGCTCTTGTAGGAACCTACCAGCAAGGGCTTCACCCTCCCACCAAATCCTTGTGTTCCAGGCCTGGGATTTTATCAGACCGTATTTGTGATCCCACTTGATTTTTCCAATAAACAGTGAAATGCAAACATTTGCCCAGAGGTAAAACCTCCCAGTTACTGAAGGGGAAAAGAACACGATATCCAAGTGACTCATGGCTTTGTGGGTGAAGTAATGGCTGCGTGTCATAGCTTGGGATGTGGGTTTGTGGTCCGATGCC
This sequence comes from Chionis minor, assembly GCA_013398295.1. Classification (NCBI taxonomy): domain Eukaryota; kingdom Metazoa; phylum Chordata; class Aves; order Charadriiformes; family Chionidae; genus Chionis; species Chionis minor. The sequence continues at coordinate 1,376,804 of VZSF01003480.1, read as the reverse complement.
ACCCAGAGCGGATGTGCTTGTGTTGTGAGGCTAATGTAAATGGCTTTGTTAGGAGTTCTTCTGTGACTTCCCAGAGCCAATTTTCTTGTTAAGATATCACTGACTGCACGGTGGCGATTAATAAGATAGGGAGAGCACTCGCCAGATGCCACCAGGCCCTCCTCTAGACACCAGCTGGGGGCAACTATGTCAAAGCCCTTCTGCTGCTAGAAGAGGTAGGTCCTGCAGGAGCACTTGCAGGTGGCCGTGGATGGAAAAACTGTGGGGACCAGGGAGTTTCAGAGGGAGGGAAGGGAATGTGGAGGATGCAGCAGGAACCAGCATCCCTGGGAGGTATCTGGGGCAGGTTCCCCGCTGGATGAGCACGCTCTGATGTCTGAGGCACGACGCCTCTGCCTGGTGCGCCCTGCTCCCGCTGACTCACATCTGCCGTGGGTACCCTCAGGTTGCTGACTCCCTCGTTCTTGTTTCCTTCTGAATCACTCGGTGTCACTAAGGCAAAACACACAAATGCTAATACAAGTGTAAGTATAAAGGCCAGCGGCACCTCCGCAGACCCCACTTCTGCCTTACTCACCACTAATCACTTGTACCTGCTGGAATTCAACCACGATGCCCTTTCTAGGAAGTTGCCAGCAGTTACTCGCTGTCCTATATATGAACAACTTGTAGGTGTGACAAAATACAGCTTGTTTTGTCTGGATTCTCTGTTTTCCCTCTCGGTGTCTCCGTCACAGAATTTTTCTCACCTCTCCCACTCCTTTCCATCCTTTCGGTACTCCGGTCGCTGGTCCGTGGCTGCGCAGCCCAGCAGCTGGGTGGAGCTGCAGGTCAGGGGTCCCCTCTGGTGATACCTGCTGGCGGGGGGACATGTGCCCGTGCAGGTCGTAGCCTATTCTCGAGGAGCTCTCACCACCCTGAACATCTGCGCTGCATGGGACCTAGTGGCTTTGCCCCTTGTGTTAGCAGAGGGAGGAATGAGGGAAGTGCCTGTGACCCCTTTCTCCTCCAGACAAACCCCTCATATCAGCAGGAGCTTTTGGGGACCATTTTTTGCTGCATCCTATCAGTGCTTCCTGCAGCAGAAGCATCCTGGGTTATGGTTTAGGGCTTGGGAGACTACAGCAGGGCATCGCCTGAACCCGGCTGTTGCCAGATCAGTTGGCTTTGGGAAGCCAGCCAACCTTTTCCAGTTTTCTGGGGCGCTCTGCTTTGCCTGCGAGATTAGAGTTTGCAGCGTTGGAGAAGCACAGATAAATAGAATTTATCCGTTTCTAGTTTGTACAATCAAATGTTTACTCAGGTCTCAGCGCCTGGCTGGAAGACCAAGGGAGCTTCTTTCTTTGTGGCTCCAGCAGTACCAGGAGCCACGGCTGGTCCCACATTTGAAGAATCTTCTTTTTTTTAAGCATTTTAGAGGCTGGGGCTGCTGCTTGGGAAATGGCTGTGTTCTCCCTGCAGGCAGATCGATACATTTCAGCTCACTGCGCTGCAAGTAACTTTTCATCGTACATTGAGAATGAGGAAAATAAAAGCCAAGATGGATGTTATTTTGGTTTTGCTTTTATTTTGAATTATTTATTAGGAAGTCACTGCTGTCTTCCTTCTCGTCAGGAGACAAAATGTCTTTGTCTTTGGTGATTTTTCCTATTAAAAATAAACGAGGTCTTCCCAGTTTTATTTCCCTCACCCCCTGGCTTCTTGGTACTGAAGTGCAAATCTAGGGTCTCTGCAACTTGGCAAGATGGTCTCCTGCAGCCCTGATGTAGGAAAAGTCCCCACTGACGCTGGTGGAGTCACACCTCGTCGGCACATTTCTAACCAGTTTTATAACGACATTGCAGATGAGTTGTATGTGTTAGGAATGATTGCTGGCACATAAGCTGAGCGTTAGGAAGTAATCTACAGGCTAGCTGAACTATCATTTTAATTAAGCATTTACCAAACAGCTAGTAAAAATATTAACCTTTTTGAAGTGAAGTCTTAATATAACGCATTATGGGGAAAAAAAAAATCTGCAACTGGTTCCACTATCAATACTCATTTGGAAACTCAAACTAACAATCCATTTTGGTGTTTTTCTTCCTAAATCTAGGTTATCCTGAAGGGGAGGATAAAGAAACTGGCCACCAAGATGGTAATCACTAGTGGAAATGAAGACGATAAAGGCAGTCAAGAAAAGGAAAGCAAAGAAGAAACCATCTTGGCAATGCTTGGAATTATTGGGACAATTCTGAACCTCATTGTGATCATTTTTGTGTATATTTACACAACGTTGTAAACTAGAAGGCATGCAAATAGACCAGATAAAACGGCCATTAAGAGCGACTAAAAACATTGCTGACTATTGACAAGTTGTTTAACCAGAATTGACTGTGTATTATATTAACACATCATAAAAGCTCTGCCTGCCGGCAGTGAAGGCTGAAGCACAATTAATTCAACAAGACTTTTTCACACAGTAACAAGCTTAACTCTTCTGTCCTGCCCTCTTCCTTTCCGTTTGGTTTTCGGTTTGGGAGAAAATGACTGCAATTATGTAAGTTGTAGCTTTGAAGAAATCCACCAGGGATATGTTGTTTTAACACAATTTAAAAAAAGAAAAAAAGAGAAAAAAAAAAATTAAAAAAAAAAAAAAAAAAAAAAAAAAAAAAGAAAAAAAAAAAGAAAGAAACTGTACGCTATATACAACTAAAAATGTATGCTGTATACCCGCAAAGATTGAACTCAAAGATAGCTTCGTAGCACAGATCACGTGTCTGTTAGGTCAAATGATTTTTTTTTTCTCTTGGTTTTTGCTTTTACTTGCATTGAATCTGACAAGCTTTTTATTTAGAATGAACATATGGTGCAATCATGAAAAAAACAATTCCATTGAGCAAGGTCTGCCTAAACCTGATGAAATGTTGGGAGAAATACGTTACGCGGTTATTTTTCCTTTCTCATTTGCTTAACATCTGTGTCTGTTCATACCAATGTTTATAAATATATATTTTTAATAAATGTGCTATATTTTTAGCATGAACCAAATATTTGGAGACACTTGTATTCATGCAGCTAAATTTTGTTTGATGAAGTGCCCTTTTTGACAATGGATGTTATTTTTCTCAGCAATTATACAGCAGTCGTGTTTGCAGCCCTCTCACTGTGGTCTGAAGCAAGCTCACATCATGCTCATATGCATGAGTTGAAGTTGGAATGTCAGCTGAAAAGCATTGCTGCTTAATACAGGAAATAGCAAAACAATCTAAGGTGACCTTTGGAGACTGGTTGCAGAAAGAAGGCTCTATTTATAGGTTTGTGGTTTGTTTGGGTTTTTGGTTTTTTTGTTGTTTGTTTTTTTTGTTTTAAATGGCAAATGAAAGGAATATTGGGGCATCTCACAAAATACTACAAAATTCACAGAATTTATAGCTTTCAAAATCTGGTCACGTTCTCTAAGTACTTATATTGAGAGAAGTGAGCAGAGGTTCATGCAGTTGAAAAGAGAAATTTAGAAAGCCTGTAGTGAGGGGCTTAAGTGAAATCCAGACTGTAAATACAGAGTATATTTTAAATGTGAGCATTGTTAACCCTTTATGCTTCTCTGACATGCTTTAACTGAGGTCAGTGGAGTGAAATTCTCTGGCTTGTGTTTTTGACAGGAATGTATAACGATGATGATCACCATTTTTCTTCAGAGTTCAGTACCTATAAATATATGAAGCATTAAAAACATGAGACCTCAATTTTGCCTCAAGCTGCCTAAGTACGTTGCCCATTAACTCTGACATATCCGTTTAAAAAATAGGTCAATTAATTGTTTACTGACTTGTGGTTTGGATTGCGTCCTCAGATGCACAAGGGGGATTGCTATTGAATTCAGCTGGAGCTGTAAAAAGTTTGATCCGAGAGTCTCATTGATTTCAGTGATCAGTCTTGTCCCTCTGGCATCAGTAATGAGCTTTTCTCACCAGTTTCCAGGGGCTAGGACTGGTCTCAAAAATACAGACTTTCATTGCAGGATATAAAAGCAAGCCTAGAAAATCGTGAGGGGCACCTCTCAAACAGAGGTGTTTAGTCTCTTTTGGTATCACACATTCAATAACAAAATCATTAGGAGAAGAGAAAAGGTCAGTAAATAAATTAAAATGAAATCTAATATGAAGACTGAAGGAAAAAAGAGTGAAAATAAGCTCATGTTAATGAAAACATGACAGGGAGAGAGAGGTGAGAAAATGAGATTGGAAGAAGCAGAGACAGGCACAGAAAGAGGGTGCCCGGCGCACCAGCACGTTGAGGAAACATTTGTGGTTGGACGGTGCCGGTAGAGCTGCAGGTCTTGGAGAGGGTGAGGAGCATCAGTGGCACAGTTTGGTGGAGCTGAGTGAAGCTGATCTTGGGTTTTAATTTGTAGTTATTTATTGGTAATTCTAAGGAATCGGCAAACTCCGCTTTTTTGAATGAAAAAAGAAATGGCTAAAATGTATTTCCCTCCACGCTGCATTTTTTTCTCCTGGTTCAACTCCTGCTGACTGCAGCAGGTGGCAATGGCATTGGTGCCCATGTCCCAAAGTACTACCTGCACATACGCCAGGCACCTGCCTAGCTCCAGCCTGTCCCTGGCGCCGGCAGGATTCTCTCTGCGGATGTTTCTCTCCAAGCTCTGCTCCTCCTTCTCCAGCAAGCGCCGAAGTGCTCTGCCCGAGGCGCCGACCCGGCTTCCGGAGGGGAAGCCTGGGAAAGGGCAGTGTCTGAGTCAAGAGGGGAGCTCTCATGCCCGGTGTTTCTTTGCCTCTCTCTGCATCAAATGATCATACCTGTCATCTTCTACTGGGCATAAACGTCTACACATACTTAAAGGGAGGGAGCCAGGAGGAGGTGGCCAGTCTTTTTTCAGTGGTGCCCAGTGATAGGACAAGAGGCAATGGGTATAAACTCAAATATAGGAAGTTCCATCTCAACATGAGTAGGAACTTCTTTCCTTTGAGGGTGGCAGAGCACTGGAACAGGCTGCCCAGAGAGGTGGTGGAGTCTCCGACCCTGGAGATATTCCAAACCCACCTGGGCGCCATCCTGTGCAGCCTGCTGTAGGTGACCCTGCTCTGGCAGGGGGGTTGGACCAGATGATCTCCAGAGGTCCCTTCCACCCCTTAACATTCTGTGATTCTGTGATTCTTCATGAAGATGTTGAATGAATGAAATTTCATTAAGTACTTCTATTAATATTACAAATCAAAGCTCTTCTATTAATATTACAAATCAAAGCTTTGCATTGGAAAACAACATATAACACCCCCATTGCCCTGAAGTGAAGTGGCCACTTTTGCTGCTCATCACAGTTGTGCTCCTTCCGACACGGGCCGGCATCTTCACCAAGATGGGCGCTGCAAATAGCCCAAAGCTGCTTCAGCTGAACTGGTGGGTCAAAGAGCTGAAGGAGACTGTCTTCACCCTGCCTTTCCCATCGGAAGACCCGCTAGGGGAAGAGTTCCCCGCCGTGGGTGTGCTGTACTTTGGCTGTCAGTCTCAGCGTAGGCAGAGTGTCCGGCTGCCGGCCGCCCTGCCCCGTCAGCAGCCCTGTGCTGCGCCTTTGGCCACAGGGCTTTTATTGCACCCTGGAACAGGAAGAAAGGTTTATCCCATTCCATATAAAAGTTTAAGACTCCATATTTTAATTTTACAGGTTTCTGTTCACAGATAGTTCTAGAAATATCCTGGGGCGAGTACTTCTTAAGTAGATTCATTAAGTATTCATCTAAATAAAAATGAAGAGTTTCCTTCGAGGGCAATTTCTTTACCTTTTATTTGGTATTCATGAACACTGATATAGGAAGAGTACGTTTTCAAGAACGGCTGTGGAAGGGAAATGCTTTATACAAGGATCTGAACGCGTGCCTACCCAGGCAGCCGCTCGCGGGCCTGCTTTCGGCTGAGCACCAGCTGGAGCCAAATTACCCTCCTGCTTTTTCACGTGAGCAGTTTTCAGCATGCACCTATAAGAAATATTCAACTAGGTAACGTATATATCATGGATACCTTACAGTCAGTAACTGCAGCATAAATAGTTGAATAAAACCTCTTATTACAGGTGCTGAATGGTAAATCTGTTTTGGCAAGGAAAAAGCTGATAGTCTCATTTTTGGCTTGACTTGTAGTTAATGCAAATATTTTCCAAAGTACATTTTTAAAAAATAAAATATGACTCCATTAGCAACAGGAACTTTCATGTTTGCATTTAAATAGAAGGAAATTAATATCCAATATCTTAGTAAGATATGAAAATATCACCTTTTGCTTCTGTCAACTAAGACGACCGTTGTGTTTTTAAATTATCCCCTGTAGCTTGATGATTTGTGTTATGAGAATGAGGAACATTTTCCTGAGGTGTCAGGAATATGACATTCCTCCAGCTAGCGTCTGGTGCATTGTCTGGTGGGTACAGAAGGCTTTCAAGAAGGAAGAAGCTAAAACTATTTAAAATCACATTGTGCACACAACAAAGTAAAGGCAAAGAGGACAGACAGGCTACCGCTCTCATCTCTGGTTCCTCTAACTGCCACTGAAAATTCACCATCTCCAGAATCACGTCTTCCTACAGGAATATATCTCCTCGTGTGCTGGCTGAGAGGGCAGCCTTTTCAATTAAGTACCTCTTGCTCCTTCTGCTTGCACCTCCGCAGCAGCGTGCGCCTCATCCCACCTTGGGACAGTTTTTACGTGTACCCAGCCTGGAAGCCTCTGGAAGCTGCTGGTGTGGTCCTCTATGGGGCAGAGTTTTGTTATTTTAAGGACAGTCGGTAATCATCTTCACGTTGTTGTCTGATAATCTAGGGGATACTTTGCTGGTTGAATTCCCAGACCTATCCCTCCCCTGGCCCAGAGGTAAAATTTTGACCCAGTAGACATCCAAATCCCAAAAAAGCTGCAGTTACATCGTGATAAAACTGTAGTATGAAGCATTGCTTAAGTCCAAGCATCTTATATTTCCATTTAATTTGTATCCTAGAGCTCACCCCATAAGCCCCAAGGCCTCATCCTTGTCAGGAGTCTCATCGTTTCTGAGTGAGAATTGCCATTTCAGAGTATGTTGTGGCATAAGCAGAGATCTTATGACCCAGAGAGAGGAATGGGAATAAAAAGTAACTGAATTAAAACTCCAGGGAGGCAGAGCTGCAGAATTTACTAATTAAATAGTTTGAGGTTTGGCTGGAGTACTTTGTTTCTGGCTAGCCAGTATTTTGGAGAAAAAAAATATGATTGTTCCCTGGAAAGTTTCTGGAAGAAATATGTCTCACTGAAAGAAAGAACCTCATTGAAAATGTTTCAGTAGCACCTTCCAAAGAAAACACCAATGGGGCCTCCGAGTGACTCTGGCTTGCTTCCCAAGAGTACTTTATGGCAGCCCGGGAACACGCTGCAAATATATGTAAGCGCCTCATGTTTACTGAGAGGCTTTGTGGTCTTTGGAGCAGAATGCACAGATTTACAAGGATTCACAAAATGTAAGGGATAGCACATTACGCAGCCAAAAACAACAACAAAATGCTGTTCACCTTTGTTTCCAGCAGATATCCTGCAGACACCCTGCAGAACCTGCCCTGCTTCTGTGCCTGGCTGTGCATTTTGGAGGCTCTTCCCAAAGGGTCTGATAAACTCAGTGTAGCTTTCCTTCCTCACCACTGAGCCGGGAGAAACGAAATCTGTTCAGCATGGAAACCTCCATGCCAGGCTGAAATCCCACATGCCTCCAAATGCATTTACCTACATAGGAACCATCTGGTACCCAATAAGACACTCCTTGTCTTAAGCATTAGGTTTGCTTATTTGCATTTCACCTGGGGGCTCAGGTGGGGAAAAGGCAATTTGTAGGGCTGAAAGCACCCAACTGTTTCCAATGTACAACTCCACATAGTGTAGCCGTTTCCTAGGAAGGTGGCTGTTCCCCCTGAAATATGCCTGGGCCGTGCCGTGTGTGTGGCACACAATCCTCCATGTGGAGTCTCTCACCGACAGAGTACCCGTGACCGCCAGGGGAGGTGGGTTTGGGCTGTAACTAGGTCCTACAGCAGGGGTTTGTACCAAAGCCTGGATCCCAAGTTGAGCTCCGCAGGGTGAAAGACACCCTGCCTTGTTCATAAGAGGTCCGTAGCTATGTTCACAGCACTGGGATCCCTTCTTCTGCAACCAACTAACTCAGCTTAAGATGATCTCCGCACCACTCCTGACCCTATTCTTGGCAGTGGCGAATCTGCCTTCCACATGGGTGAGGAAAATGGCTTTGGGCTTCCCTAGAATAGAGACTGAAGACCCTCCTGCAAGAGGCAGCAGCAGGAGCATGTATTTCTTGCTGACAACAACCAGGTTACTTGCCTGGAGTGCTGATGGAGACACTTTTCCCTCCCATCATCCTACATAGCCTGGGAAAGGGTAGCTTATTACCTGGCCTCTGGGCTCTCCGCAGGCTCAGTCACCAGTTAAATTTGGGCAGACTTGTTTTGTGGTGCTGAGACTTTGTTATACTCAAAGTTATCAAGGTTTGGAACAGGCTGCCCAGGGAGGTGGTTGAGTCATCATCCCTAGATGCATTTAAAAGTTGTGTAGATGTGGTGCTTAGACACATGGTTTAGTGGCGGACTTGGTGGTGTCCTGGTAGGGAGTAGGGTCAATGGTTGGACTAGATGATCTTAAAGGTCTTTTCCAATGATTCTAAATGATTCTATGAAATGCCTGACAGAGCTAGATCTTCAGGAATTGATTAAAGGCCTTGATATCTTAATCTGGCCTTGGTATTATGAAGGTCTCACCATAACAAGAGCCTCGGTCATTGTCAGCCTCTGTCAGCAAAGTGTTAGTGTACTAGCATTAGCCAGGGACACCAGATGGGAGCCATTGTGAGCCGGAGTTGGTGCAGAGGAGACTGGCTGCTTCCCACACTACTTACTTACCTTGTTGAGGAGCAATGGCATTACGGTGGATTGATATCGGTGGTGGGTAAATATAATAAAATGTTTGTGTAGCTGGGGAGTGATTTCTCACGTTTAGTTCCTGCAAACTTAATGGGGAAAGCTTCATAAATAATTCTGGCTTTGTCAATTTAAGATATGGATTAAAATTTGCTATATATGTTTTCAAATTTTAATGCGCTGCCTTTTTTCCCTTACCAATCAATTCAATTTTAGTTTTGCAGATACTATTCTTATTTCTGTAATAACAACGGCTAATGCGAAAATCTCGGTATTGAATCCATAAGAAAAGAATGAAGATGACATTGTCAATGCTTTATTAATTTGTTATTCTGGGCAGGAAAAAATAGACAGTGGTTTTCTTTGCATCCATTGCACATTGTTAGCAGTATTTTTATAATAATTTGATGCCATTATTTCTGGAGCCTAAAGGAGTTCTGTGGAACAACGATTCAGCATTTAGAGCTGTGCATTTTCAAAGAAATGTCAGCAAACAGAGAAGCGTATGAAATGTTTGCATGAGCTAAAAGAAGACAATGATGTCAGACATATACATATTTAGCAGATTGCAACCCAAAAGTGAGACCACACAGCTCTCATTCTTACACCCTTGCTGACGTTGCATAGTACACACCAGGCCATAATTTAGATGCTCACTCTGCTAAGACTGCGCATGTACATAACTCAGACTATGGGGCTGAGTATCTTTAGAGTCACTACGTGTGTGAATATGCATTTACAGGTTTGGGGTATTAGCTGACAATTAGCTGATAATTCAGCTGTAGCAACAATGCAACTAATCAGATGGGGAAAATACTACATTTCCTGTACAATGAGTTATTTCTCTTTGCCTCATTGACTTTATTTTCAGTTGATCAGTTTGAGACTGTATGATGCTAGAGAATGATGCTAAAGCCCCTTTAATATAACCAATGAAAGAATCAAGACAATGGAGGAATATTCAATCTACATCTTCCGTCAAAAACTAGGCAAAACTGCTTCGAAAAGATCTCAGTGCTGAATGTTTTATATTTTCCTTTATATGATTTGCCATCAGCACACTAACTCATTAGTGGCTTTATCATATTTCTATTTTATGGTATAATGGTATTTATGTACAGTTTCACTGAGCTGTGCGAACACTAGCAAATGGATTTTGCATCCTTTGTCGCTTTTTAAGTTTTATAAGCCTCTTTCTAGTACATACTGATCTCCTGTTTTAAAGGCCAAGAAGAGAAATATAACCACATCCTTAGAGCAATGTGCACTTATGCAAACCTCGCTACAAGTTTAGGTAGAAAGTATATGGCCTTTTACACAAAGGAGGGGGTCTTATTCCTCAAGCCTGTTCATACGGCCAGCCCCAAATGACCCCAATACTGCGCTGAGTACAGCAATCCTACAAGATTAGGTTCTTCTGATTTTAGAAAGAGAGAATTCAGCTGTCAAACTCCTTGAAGCAGTGCATCGCACCCTCTTTGTAATTTACAGAGCGAGCCAAAAAATCTGATGACCGTAGATGGTGCCCAGCTCCTGGCTGCCCTTCCCTGAGGGGCGGCAGCCCTCGGTGCACCCTGACAGACCTAATGCCTGGCGCATGTTGTACTTGATGAGAAAGGCAATAATAGTCGGGCAATTAACTTTCCAAAATTTGAAATTATCACCATTACTAATGTGCCTGGTTCCATCGGTGCAAAGACATAAAATAACACCAGAGCTATTAACAAGGCAGTAGCCAAACACGAGCATGACTCAACACAAAACCTTCGCTGCTGTGTTTGGGTGTTAAAACACCCAAACTTGGGGCTTTCCTCCCACTTCTGTGACCTCACACCATCAGAGATGCTGAGAAAATGCTTTTTCTACCCACTGAGTATTTGTTAGTGTTTTAAACGGGTTTTTGACCTGAGCTGAAGCCAAAACCTCAGCAGTTCAGAGATTGTCACAGAACGGCATTTAGAAACAATTGTTTGTTGCAATTTGGTTTCATATGTTTTAAACAAGTTTTGTTTTGGCTGTTTGCCTTTTCTTAATAGAAAATTAACTTCACACCGAAATGTTGTTTCAGATTAAAATCAAAACTTATTCTCTGAAAGCTATAGTACTTTGCCCACCTTTTTCCTGAATGACTTTTCGTTGGCATCAAAGAAAGTTTGTGGGGAAAAAAAAACCACAACCTTTTTATTGCATTATCACCTTGTCACTAAAATCTACCTGGATTTCAATGCTCAGACCAGCTCTCTCAGTCATCAGTAGTCCTTGTGTATGTGGTAGAAGGTATCAAATAAAGATTTCTGACACTCTTTGATTTCTTCAGTTATGTTTTCCCACGTCTCCGCTTACTTTCACAAAGATAGATGGCACCTCTTGGGCCAGCCAAAAACCCCACAACTCTCCAGCTTTAACCTCAGCTTCCTGGTTTCCCCTCGGAGATACCGGTTCCCTACATAGTACGGAGTTCAAACCAGAGCCTGTGTGCAGGCAGCTGGAGCCCTTAGCCCTGCCTCCCTCTGTGGTGTTGATCCACCCTGGAGATGCTGTCCTGTGGAAAAAAATTCCTGCTCAGCATTAGGGAGCACCGGCTGCAGGAGGCTGAGACTTGCCTTACAAAAATCGCTATGCGACTCAGCAGAGTATTCAGCAATGAATGAAATTTCTGGATTCTTCTTCCCCCCACTCATAAATATTTCGTAAACTGAGGCCACCCCTCACCGCGTAACTCTTGTGCGTCAGACTTCTTCTCCCGCGAGTTCGGGAGCACTAAAGGGAGGTGGGAAGCGAGAGGCTGCGAGATGCCTGCTCGTCATCGACAACCCTGTAACAAATCTTCAGAGGTACGAAATTCAGGCTGCGAGGATGTGGCCGCCTCTTCGCTGCGCCTGGCTGTTGGCCACGTTGTCCCTCCTGCTCTCGGGGGGGAACGTGAACATTTTCCCCGTCCTAATTGAGTTACACGCTCAGCTGGATTTGCTGTGGTGGGGATGACTATGGCAAAGGCCAGGGCGTCAGGGGACCATGGATGGGGTGTCTTGGGGCTTTGAGAGGCTTCTGTTCAGCATCAAAGTCGTGCCGCAGTCAGCGGCCACCTCATGCGTATCTATCACCCATGGATACCGGAGCTTCCCGTTTCATGCTGTCTGGGTTATGATTTCAGAGGGAAAACTTGTCACATCTTTCTTTGTCAGTGGTTTTAAAATGTCATAGCGAAGAAGCTAAAAAACCCCCAATGCCTAATATAAAACAGAAAAACAGCCTGAGATTTCTTAAGGTGTCCCTAAATGTCCCTCCCCAAAAGACATCTTTTGTGAGAAGTGGCTCTCAGTAGCTCTGAAGGCAGCACCTGGTGTCACCCTCACCCCGGCAGTCACCAGTCACCACTGCTCCTGCTCAAGTGCACTGAAATGGTGTCTTCCTGATTGGGACCGTGCCGTCTCCTCTGAGGATGCTGTGTGATGCTGCAGGCCCCATCCATATTTTCCTGTATGCATATTTTCCTATACATAGAGTATAGAGTAGGATAGGATAGGATAGGATAGGATAGGATAGGATAGGATAGGATAGGGTAGGGTAGAGTAGAGTAGAGTAGAGTAGAGTAGAATAGAATTAGAATAGAATAGAATAGAATAGAATAGAATAGAATAGAATAGAATAGAATAGAATAGAATAGAATAGAATAGAATAGATTTCAGGTGGAAGTGACCTTCAACAATCATCCAGTCCAACTGCCTGACCACTTCAGGGCTGACCAAAAGTTAAAGCTAAGGGCAAATACTAAGGGTGCTGTCAAAATACCTCCTAAACACTGACAGGCTTGGGACATTGATCACCTCTCTAGGAAGCCTGCTCCAGTGTTTGACCATCCTCTTGGTAAAGAAATGTTTCCTCATGTCCAGTCTGAACCTCTCCTGGTGCAGCGTTGGACCATCCCCACACGTCCTATCACTGGACAGCAGGGAGAAGAGATCAGGACCTTCCTCTCCACGTCCCCTCCTCAGGAAGCTGTAGGGAGCAATGTGGTCGCCCCTCAACCTCCTTTTCTCCAAACTAGATAAGCCCAAAGTCCTCAGCTGCTCCTTATAGGAGTTGTCTCACTCCTTGGTAGAGTTCGAAAAGGTTTTCTGCATCCTTGTGCTCCCCAGACTCCCACCACCTCCGTGAGGCAGTGTAGGTGGGAGCACCATGGGATGAAGGCTTCAGAATCCAGCTGAGACTTTCCTTCACTAAAATTTGTTTCTGTTTGGTTTTGAGTTCTCAGAACGTTTAGAGGTAATTTGTAAGTCCAGCTCAGCTTTTAAGGATCACTTATATGAGTCTTATTTGACTTGTGAGCACTTTCATGACATGGTATTGTACGAATTACAATAGTAGCTATAGTGTACAATAGTGTTTCATCCACAGTGCTTGGAGTGCTCACAAGTTCTTCATGTAATTTAATTGCTGGAATACTCCCATCATCTCAGATGCGTAACAAAGTATGAAAAGAATAATCAGAATAGATTAGTCATTTACATTGATTCAAACATTGCTGCATGTACTGAAAACAAAAGGTCCTAACACAATCAATGGCAAAAGTAGGATTGCTTTGCTGCCACAAAACCTGAAGAGGATCAAAATCCCAGGTTATTAAAATACTATAATTTTGCTTATTTTGAAAAAAAGGGGATACAGCTAATCGTTCTGGTTCTGAGACATCTCTGCAGTCACCAAATGAGCTCAAAAATTTTGTATACCTTTCTGTCCCTTCACAGAATATAGCAAAGGGTCTGAAAACAATGTTCCTTGTGCTGTAGTTCCACTACCTGGAAACTAAAGAAATAAATCAAAAAGCGTGCAGACTGTTTCTCCATCAGCCTGTGCTGGGTTTGCAGGAGGATGTACTGAAGTGTGGCTAACAGTAAAACAGAATCTGACTGGTACTTTCCAATATCCTTTCAGATCAGTACGTTTTTATTTATAGTCCTTGTCCCCTGTACAGAAGATGGATATTCTTACTTTCAACCAGATGGTTTCCTCCTTCTGTGCATCTTTTTATTCATCAAGTCCTACAGGATAATATTGTTGTTGACATGTTGTGCAGAGAAGTAGTTTCAAGAAAAGAAATTAAATAGTCCAGGTGTAAAAATAAAATATATGTCAGCTCGTGTCAATCAATTCAAACTATGCAGAACAAAACGTATAGATCCCTATAAGCAATAAGCACTTTTTAGAAACCCTGGTTTCCTAAGGACTGGCAGGAGCAGAAGGATGTACAGCATATATCCAGGGGCTCTTTGAAAACTACCTTGGAAAATATATCTCTATTATGTAAAAGTTAAGTACATTAGTTCACTTCAGTGGCTTTCCTTTGGTAAGAATTTTTTTCATTACATTCACATGTATGCAGGGTGGTGTTTCCCACCTGTCAGCCCAGCCCCTACTAAAGTTACATGAGTGGAGCTGAAGGCAGAGTCTAGCTCCCAGGTCTGAATCCAGCAGAGCATTTATATTCATATTTCTCTCTAAGAAAGTCTGTGGTCCTCTTGGCTTTCTGGGCTGCCCATAAGCTCGAAAGTACGTGTTTAAGTGCTTCACTGGAGCAGGGCAGCCTCCTGCAGCCCTGCTAAAGCATTCAGTCCAATTTGCTTCGCAGGAAGGTTATTAGTGCTTGAAAGAGGTATTTCTCTCAAATAGAAGAAGGGAACAAATGTCCCAGAGCACTCATTCATTTCCCTCCCAGTCTCTTTCCTCCTTTCTGCAACTCCCTTCTCCTGGTTTCCTGGCTCATAACATCAGCCCTGTCAATCCCTTACAAAACATCACTGCTAAACAGCGTTGCTAGCCTTCTCTGCTTTATGCATCTCAGATTTAAAATGAAAACCTCTTCCTTGCCCAGGGCCCTATTTTCTCTTCTGATCCCATTTCAACCCCCAGTGGCACCAGCTGTTGAGCATCATCCTTTCGCACAGCAGAAGCAGCTGTGGGGTGTTTCTACTGGGTACCTGGTGTGCCTTGCCCTTTCCACCAGCCCCACTCCTCCTCTGATTTAAAGCTTGCCAGAAATACATCCACACTGTGCACTGATAATGCAGCAACCCCTCAGCAGAGCTTTTCTGGCTGGGGACAAAAGAAGCTGGTGAGGGAGACCTGGTAGCAGGGCAGCTCCACAGAGGGTCCTTTGCAGGCATAAGCTACCAGGGGTTCTTGGACTGAAGCACAACCATGGATGAGCTCCTGTGAGCCCCGAAGGAGGACCAGTATACATGGGTCTGTGACTGCAGTGAGTGCTGCATTGCAAGGACTGTCTAAAATTCCTTCCTTACACGCTTTGGTCAATAGAGGGAAGAGGTGAGGGGCTGGGGGGTGTCAGTATCTCTTATAATGAGGCCTCTGAGGGGTGTGGGTTTTTTTTTTTATAAAGCTGCTTAAAAAAAAAAAAAAACACTTTGGTTTATTTTCTGGTACAATCCCATTCTTCCCACACTGTTAGTCTACTTGCAGAACTAGTGACGGTGATCAAGCTGATTTCATGCTTACAAGGTCACAGCTAATCTAATCGAGCATTTGCAGCAGTCTGCAAGGAAGCTGCTGTCCGATAAATCTGCCTTTTTCCAATTCTGTATGCTTTCTGAGCTGTTCTTTGTTTCAGGGGATTGGAAAAGCTCTGGAAGACACGGGCAGATCTAGCGAGACAAGTCCTGAGATCTTACGTGCTCTGTCACAGCGGATGCGGCCGCGCTGGGGGTGAAGGGGACGTGTGGTCGGGGCGAGCGCTCTTAATGAAGGTAGCGTGGCTCTGGGAGCAAGCGCGCTCTCCTCGGCACGGCTGAGAGCAGGCTTCAAAGAAACGCTGGAAAAAAGCAGGGAAGTATGAGTCATCTGTAGAATGTCAGTTTGCATGTGTCTTTATGCAGCATGTAATTATTTTTATACACATGTTTAATTAATTTTTCTTTGTGGCTCATCTGGGGCTACATTTGTTTGTCATTCTCCTTGCTGGGTACAGCGTCACGCCGTTACAATGTCAATGGCTGTTTTGGCGGTGGAAAGCCTTTGAAGAACATCATAGCCAAAGCGGCGGCCCTGAAAAGTGGTCTGAGCTGGAGGTAACAGTCTGAAGGTTTTCCACGATTAAAATGGCACAGCTCCCTCCTGCATCCACATCCAAGGCCAAAGCTCCTGGTCTGGACAGAGCCAGAGATGCTTCAGCTTTGGGACGTGCTATGTTGGTCCTGACCCTCTCCTGATTGCAGAGACACCTGCCAAAATGGGAACCTCCCCCATAAACAGCTGCCTGGGAAGGGCACTTATATTTTAGGGAGAGCTGAGATGATGTTGAAGGCTGTACATGGAGGTAGCAGGGAATGCTGGGGAGAGCAAGACATACAAAGCCAGTTTCTGCAAAGTACACACACAGAGAAGTGGTCTTGGAGCAGGAGGATTGGGAGGGTGATGTGGGATTTGCAGCTGGAGGTCTACGGAGGCAGCTGAGGAGGGGCAAGGGCAATTTCCCCTTTCCTTCATCTCCACAGAGATAAACCTGAGACAAAGGGCTGTTGAGCTGTTTGGGTTAGGAAGAAAGCAAAGTAATTTGTCCAAAGAGAAGAAAGAATTGATAGAACTTTCCTTTGTCACCAGGAAAAAAGTTGTATCTTAGACAGGGCACTGGATTTTTTTTGTCTCCCATCCCCCCTGCCCTTTACCCATGGGAAGAGGGCTCTGACTCTTCTGGAAAGGTAAGTTGTTAAAACTGTTCCCTGAAGATATGGTTTACACATGCATGGTGAAAGCAGCCCATGGCTCTTCTGTGTAGTAGAGCCTGGGACACGTGGGAGACAGGAAATCTTCCTGCAGTAAACCACAGTGTTACTTTCGGCTATTAATATACTTACTGCTGTTGCATAGGTGTTTAAATCCCAAAAATCTGTGGCTTTTCCTCGTTTAAATGAGCATGTGCCATTGGAATTTCCTGTGGCTGCTGCCCTGTGAGCATGTGGTGGGTGGCAAAATGGGAGAGGGTCTGCTCTGCCCAGGCTGGGTTACCACCGAAGCAAAGGGCACGAGGGCACCTCTGGCCAAGTCTGTGAAACCCCTTACCTTGCCTAGAAAATATAGTTCAACCCAGTGGCATTAAACCAGTACAAAATCTAACAAAATTGGGCTAATTTAGCAATACCGGCTTTCTGTCAGGTGTTCAAAAAGTTTTTGAGGATGCCTCTACTCTCAGGAGTAAAACTGAACTAATACCGTTCAGCACAGCGGAGTCTCAAGGAGCAAAACTAGTTAAAGCAGAAGGAAAATCCTGTCTGCCACTTGTTTCTGGCATTTTCCCAGCACGTTTTCCAAGGACAGGAACCTCACCACCGGCCACTTCCCCTTGCGCTCTGACTCTCTGCCATCTCGCTGGCGTTACTTCAAGGTTGGCTTTGCTGTTCTCAACCCTCATTTGCTGGCTGGGATCATCTTTCATTTACCAGAGATGTGAAAATTTGCCTTCCTCTTAAGTGTTCTAGATTTTGGTGCGTGTTAAGCTCCTGTGCTTTGGGGCACACAACTTTTTCTCGCATGGCTTCTTCTTCTGCAATATTTGGGAAATTAAGCTTTGATGTTGTGCCTTTCTTTACCCGTGATGCTTTCATCTCCATTCTCTATGGCTACCTCATATTAGTTTGACCCTTTTTGTGTAAAGTCCTTGCCAAAGTTTTGCTTGTTCTAGCTCTTTAAAAGCCATAAATAACACTTCTGCATTCTTGCAGATTTTCTAAGAGTGAAAATGTGTTGGAAAAATCATTTTTCCTGTCTTGTGACAGAGCAGGAGAAGCATGGAGCAATTCTGTCACTTATTTGAGTATCCCTGTACTTCCCAGAACTTCAGTTCCGGGTGCTGCGCCACTGCTAACAGAGCTATTTGTAGTCTTTTCATAGTGACTTCAGCTGGCCCATCTCCACCTATTTGTGACTTGAATGGTGTGCTTGGATCTCTTCTCTTTGTGCTTGCAGAGTATCATAAGTAATGACTTCATCTTTCCTGGAAGAAGCCAACGAGCCTCTGGCAACCCATGCTCTGCACAAAAAGATCCTTACTCTCACTGTATATGAAAGTAAATCAGGAGTTTCATAACTGCAGGACCCAGACAAGAAAAACTGGAAACAGTGTAGAACTTGCCAAGATATAAGAAAAAAAAAAAATCTTCTCCTGTCTATAGCCACAAGAGATATGATCAAATTAGAATCAGGAAAGCTTCCTGACTTGTCATATGTATTGAGATGTTACTTATGCACCTGCACTTTTCTGTAGGTACCTCTTATCTTTTTAGAAAAAAAAAAAATTTTTCCTGTATTTAACAGTCTTTTGTTCACGGCTTCCATTTTTGAAATATGCTTGTACAATACATCATGCAAAGTGGACAATTCTATAGAGGTTGCACGCCCTTATAGAGCTGGGTTTGATGCGTATCTGACTCAGTGCAAATGGGGAAAGTTAAGACATTGCCATTTTCCACAAAGATGACTAAAAGCCAGAATTCTTGTTCTGAAAGCTGGTTACTATTTTTAATTGAAATTTTTGAAGCGCATTTTGCATTTGATGCTGTCTTTCATATATTTAACGTAATGGGCAGAAAGTATCCCACAGTTTCCAGAATGTAGCTGGCCATGGAGGGAGCCCACACCGTACAGCCGGGATACGTTTGACAAGGAAAGGTTTGCTCGGTCCTTGAGATTCAGCCTGTTTTAGCAGTGGTTCTTCCAGTTCACGTGAATGCACCTCAGTGGTTTCCCAGAGGTGGTGTGGTGAGCACTGGTGACACGCAAGCCATTTGAAAATGTTGTATGGCCCTTTTGAGACCTTCTGTTGCTTCCTGTCACATTGCTCCCTATTCCAATGACACTGATGGTTGTTCCTGGACAGAAAAATATTTGTCAAGGTGTGGGATGAGTCAGGCCCTCTGAATGTTTCCCATTCTTCGTGACTTCAGTCTTCATTCCTGGCCAGAATGTCTCCTTCGTGGAGGCATGGGGAGAAGGGAGGCCTCGTCCTAGGCTGGCAAACTGGCTGGTACAGACTCTGCAGTCAAAGAGCTCCACTAGACCCAGCCAACGCAACCCTCTGTGGGGTCCATCAAGGCTATTCCAAACTGGAAATCATTATTGTGTTGCACCTTCCTCTCCCCCTGCTTTCGTTTGGGAGCCTGTGGGTCTTTTCTACGAGCTGTGGAACACTGAGCTCCTCAGGGCTGTGTTCCCCTGCCCAAACGTGGGGGAACCCAGTATCCAAGCAGGATTCGTCCCCGCAGAGCTGCTTGCGGAGTAAGGTGCCCGCCAGCCGTAGCGTGCTTCCCCCCACTGCTTGAAATATTGTCAGAGGGAGAATCTGTGGAGGATTGCTTGTCATCTGATTGCATTATTTTTCAACCACACGAGCAATAAATATTTAAAGCCTGGTTGTAGGCAATGTAACAACTCTGTAAATATGTGATTCTGAATACCGAAGCGAGAGGCTGATCTTTTCTTTTAAGAGGAAACGAATACATCTCTGGCATAAAGCGTCCGCCTCCCCATTCTGTAAGGAGGGATATGTTGAGGCAATCTTGCTGCTATGAATGAAGGTGGAAACTAAAGGCGGAAAAGTACTGCTGCATATTTATTGCTACCTCCTGGCTATCCTCTGTTCTTTTCCATTTGTCAGATTGAAGTATTAGATCAAAGCCCAGGAACGAAAGGTAGAGCCTGAGAGAAGGAACTGAGAAACTGAACAGCTTCAGTCTTACTGCTGCTTGTTCTCTCCCTGCCTCTTCCCACCATGTTCTTTTCCCATGACAGAGAAGCTGTGATCAGTAATGGAGATAGGAAGCAGTACAGGAGTTCCTGTGAGGTTTTCCATCTTCTCTACAGTATCACATGAACTTCCACTATGCTAAGTAATTTGGTTTTCCAGGAATACTTACTTCTGGTTTATGGAAACTGAGATTGACAATTGATACACGCCTGACAATGTTGGGCCCGTATCAGCAGCAGTGGAAGGGGGCAGCAGTAGCAGAAGAGGTGAGAACAACCTGTGGAAGTGATTGAAAGATAGGTGCACTGTAGGTGGCATTGGATATTGACTACAGACTTTCAAGTAAGGAAATAAATCCAGGCCTGTTTTAATGTCTTCTGTTATGATTAAATTAGACTCTGTGCCCTTGAAAGAGCTTTGAAAGGAAAACAAAAGTACTCTGACCTTGACTGAATGAAGATCTAGGCTCTCAGTTGTCTTAAGTCGAGCAGCACAGCTACGGCAGTGCGGGGAGGATCTAGTTCTGCTCGTTGCCCTCTCTGGCTTTCCTGGGCTTTTTCAAGACAGTCTCTTGTACTTTTTTGGAAGCGGTTTTGTGAAGTGCTTCTGCAGTTGAGAAGAAACTCGGTGATTTGACTCGTGAGGCTTGGTGGCTTGTTTCTCCTCTGTGAGGTACAGTTAGTAAAGTTTTTGAATGTTTAAATGATTAGCAAAACGTGATGACGTGTACTGCATCTTACACCTCTGCTGTTCCTAAAAATCTGCCTAGTGAAGAAAAACCCTAGCGGTCATCTCAGAACAGGCCATTATCAAACAACTGTTACCTATCAAGAGAAGTTTCCTTTCAAAAAGCCCATCTGAGGCACAGTAGAATATTTATTACATGGCTGGTGGTATCCTTCTGCCTGAGGGATGGACTGCAATTACAGCATGGTAAATATTTCATTAGAACAAAGCAAAACTGCATGAGAAGTAGCCTTCTCTTTATTTAAAACATTTATTAAAATACAACGTTAGAATCTACATGGGAATAATTCTTTCTACCCAATCTACCAACTAAGCTGCAATTTTAGGCGAGACATTTTGTTATTACAAAACCTTGCATATTAGAGTAATCTATCTTTCCCTCTGAGAAAGATGGACATCTTAACACAGATTAAACTTAGTGTACGCGGATGTTCCTTATACTATTCTTGCTCCATTAAAGAAGTAAGAGCGGGTACAAGCAGAGGCTAGTCCCCTTACAAAATCCCTCCTCTTCAGAAGGATGGTGTAAATGTAATTTAAGTGCAAGGACTAAACACAAATGAATGTTGAAGTCTGCGCACAAGAGTGGGAAGCAGTCACTTCAGTGCTGCATAACGACGCATGTGCAGTACTGGAGACTCTATTAAATACTTTCCAACTTCCACTTCTTTTTCAAAACGTCCACTTCTCTGGACACTGGAAAAAGACACAAAGACAATCCCTTTTTTGATTGCTCGCACTACTGCAGCAATTTTTGTAGTGAATCATAGAATCACTTGGGTTGGAAGAGACCTTCAAGATCATCGAGTCCAACCATAAACCTATGCCAAAACCACCTCTAAACCATGTCCCTCAGCACCACGTCTACCCGTCTTTTAAATACCTCCAGGGACAGTGATTCCACCACCTCCTCTTCCAATGCTCGATAACTCTTTCGGTAAAGAAGTTTTTCCTAATATCCAACCTAAACCTCCCCTGGCACAACTTGAGGCCATTTCCTCTTGTCCTATTGCTTGTTACTTGGGAGAAGAGATTGACCCCCACCTGGCTATAACCTCCTTTCAGGTAGTTGTAGAGTGTGATAAGGTCTCCCCTCAACCTTCTCTTCTCCAGGCTGAACAATCCCAACTCTCTCAGCCGCTCCTCATAAGACTTGTTCTCTAAATAGAGAAGACATCTAAGAATGAGGTATTACTGAAGAGTTTTCCAGCAAGAACTCCTTTTCACTGAAGGTCGTCTGTGTACTAGAGGAGCAGATTACACAATGTTTAGTCAATAACACTCCACTTGATCTGCTAGAGGGTTATGGTGAGCCTCCAAGTCTGTAGCCTGGTCTCATGGTGGTAGCAGCCTTCTTGCTTCTTCAAAATCTAAGGAACTAAAAGAAAAAGACCACCTCCTCACTCTATCAGTCACAGGGAGCCTCAAACCCCTTTTTGCCCCCTATTTTCTGTGAGTATTGGAGAGATGCTGCTTCCACTTCCCTGCATCCTAAGCCAGCCTACTGTCCCTCCTGCGCTGGAGTCTCAGTTTGGCTTTTGATCTCTTCTCTAAGCCTTCACAAAGCATCAAAGCTATCTGATTATGTCGCAGCATGTACAAAATGGTTTCTTGCAGGGTAGTGCTAACCTCGGAGCGTGCCTTCCCATCTGCACCAGCTGCTGCCCAGCGGTGAACTTCTACAGGGCGCTGCTGGCTTGCCTCTGAGCCAAACGTGCCTTCTCATGCTTGCCTGAGTGGCCACCAAGCCATTTTAAGTTGGGTGACCTGTGAAGGAGCAGGATGACTTTAGCAGAGAAGAGTCAAGCAGAAAGATTTTTTTGCTTGCATTAGTTAGACCAGAGAATTTTATTGTCTTATTGGTGTGTTTTGTCCTAATACCCTGAGCTCTGACAGGGACTTGTCCAACTACACCGGAAAGCTGACACAATGCAAAAGTTAATGCACGGTGAAACCTGTCTCTAGAGAGCCCTTACCATTCTTGATGTTACAAGAGTACAGATGCTGAAAAGCTGTGTCCTCTTGTTTAAAGCCATGGCTGTTTTTCACCCTGAGAATGGGATCCAGCAGTAAATCTGCTTTGGGGCAAAAAAAAATAAATCACCATTCGTTGCGTATGGCCTGAGCTACCTCCTGAAACGCAGCGTCAGCTCCAGACTCCGAAACGTGCTTAGATTAAAGCTGGTTTCTCTTGGGTGGCCTCCAAACTCTGAGGATGCAACTGCAAGGCGCTCTGGTGAGACTCGCAAAAATAAGCGAAGGCATTGCAAGCGCGTCTCCGGCGTGCGCTCCCAGGGCCAGGCTCCGTGCAGCGCTGCGGAGGCCCCCAGAAAACCCAGATTTAAGGCATCACTTTGCCAGAGGACTGAGCCAGGGCCGCGGGAGCCCACAAACACGCTGCTGGGTCTCCCCCAGCCCGGTGGGCAGGTGGTGACAGGGGTCCATGCTTCCCAGCGCTGCCGCCTCCACCAGAGTCATTTCAGACCCCTGCGGAGCAGCTCCAAGCTAGTTAAACTCAGAGACGCTTTAAGCTTTTATTTTTTTTTTTTTTCCTTAAAAAACCCCTTCTTTCTGTCAGACGTAGAAACGAATTGTTCAAAGACAAGGAGTCTGAATACGTACAGTTGGCCATTGGGATGCTAGGCAGTGCCTGAGCAGCGGAGGCTGAGGGTTTTATGTGATAAATACAGCCAAAGTAACACTAAAATAATATTTGGGTGCCTGATTTCTTTGGAAACCTAAACCTTGCGCTCACTCTTGGTGGGTCACAGGAGTAAGGCAGCAGCCACACAGACATGCTCCCCTCTAGAGAGGTGGTGAGGTTTTTTGTGCCTGTCTTTTTTACTTAGAACTAATACATGCGGCGCTCCACATGCAAATAATTGTGCCAGGATTTGTGTAGAGCCCTGTGCCAGAAGGTGAACTGTACAGCTCTATCTTCATAATGCTGCTTTCCTTCACTGACAAGGAAATGAAAAGCAATGAAATCTCACATAAATGCACTAAAACACAACTGTGTTGTATTTAAAAGCAGCAGTGGATAACTACAAATACGTATTTCTCAACAGCAAAAGAACTAAAGTGGGGTTATAGCTTTAAAGTTAGAAGGCAGATAGTAAAGACGCAAGAAAGTTTAGGTATCTGTTGCCTCCTGGGAGGTTTATGAGGATGTACCGAAATGAAGATGGGTCTTGGGAGTCGTGTTTCTCCTAGAGAGTGCTCTCTTGGTCGGAGTGTTTGCATAACTCCAGCAAATCCCTTATGTTGTCTCTTATAAGGGATCATTCACTGATCCCAAAGATCCCTAACACTAACAATTTGCAGTTATATTTAAAACTTTAAGTAGTTATTGAAGGCACGAGTATGTTGCCATCATGTGATGAGGTGCTCTTAAATTCTATAAGCTAAAATCTTTTCTGCAAAACAAAGCATGTGAACATCTGGCTTCTGGAATGGTGCCTTGGTTTGCCTTTTTGATCATGAATTTCTACATCTCTGGGCTTGTCTGGATTTTATTAGAACAGCTTTTACATCCAAACTCACATGTACATCATCTGTCAACCAATTACTGGAGGTTATTCAAAGGTTATATTTGAAATACTCATTTGAGATATAAAGCGAGCATTTCATTCATTGATAATGGTTGCTGAACAAAGGCTTGAAAATCCTAAAGGAACCATCAGAACAGATTTGAACTTCTACGCTGGGGGAGGAGTGCTGTAAATTCAAAGTGTGACCTTGGCAGAAGCAGCAGGTAGCTGTGCTCACACCTTCTCAAGTGTGAGGGACACGTTTGCATAATTGACTGAAAGTGCTTTGCATGTGGCTGACATGTTGACAGCGATTAATTATCTTAATATTTGCTTGGGGTTCTGAGCCTTCACCAAGTGATTAAAGATACTTTTGGAAATTAGTGGTTTTGTTTGCACTCCTTCCTCTAATTGTTTGCTAAATAATTTACCATCATTGTGTTTTAAATCTCTGAGTACTGCAAATAGCGCTTAAATAATATGGGTTAATGCAGAGGGAAGTAAATACAGATGTGTAAAGAGTATGTGGAATTGGGGAGGAAGGAATGAGCACACTTGGGCTTTAGGGGCAGAGGTTAAAAGGAACATGAGTATCTTCCTCACCTAAATAGGAGGTGATAATTTAACAGATGGTCGGTACCAAAGAGCTGTAATGCTTCAGGCAGACCTGCAGGATCTGTCTTTATTATATGGATGTTAAGTGGACTGTTAGGAACTTAGAGACTGCAGCAAACCTTCCAACGGTTTGCATTGCTGAATATCAAGTGAGGCACCAAACTAGGTCACGCCAGAAACAAAAATCTCTACTCCTCCTTAACAGATACCTCTTCTACTGCACCCATTTGTTCCCAGTGGCCATCATCTGAAACTCACTGGGTATCTTTCTATTTATTTCACCATTTTCTGGAAGGTCATAGTGATGCCTGCAGTGTTCAGGCTATTCTGTAAATATGGTAGATAACCTTTCAGCATGAATTCAACTTAGCAGATTTTGCACTTCTTTGTGCCTTACCAAGTGGACGGCTCCAGTGTGCCAACATTTCATCCATTGCTGCTGCCTTTTCTATTGAGATGAAAGAAAGCAAACGATGCAATGAGGTTATTTAAACAGAAATTGAAATTTGGGAAAGAGGTAACAATAGAAAAGTTCTGTCTTTGTGATTTCTGATCTGATTTCAGAGTTGTGAGTAAAAGGGAAGCTATGAGTCTCTTACCCTTTTGACTGTTGTTATCTGGCTTAATCCACTAATACTTCCGTGACTTAGACAACACCGTGAAGTCCAGAAGTGAGGGTGGTGACACACTGGAACAGGTTGCCCAGAGAAATTGCAGATGCCCCATCCCTGGAGGTGTTCAAGGCCAGGTTAGATGGAGATTTGAGTAACCTGGTCTAGTGGAAGCTGTCCCTGCCTGTGGAACCAGGTGATCTTTAAGGTCCAACTCTAACTTTTCTATGATTCTAAATCATTGACTGAATAATTACAAGAAGGCATTGGTCAGCCTTGGACGGCTGCAGTTCTTGCAGTTGTCACTGCTATGCCTCATCAAATCTACAACAAAAACTTCTAATATTAGGAAAGAACTCTGGCCAGCTCGGACCTGACATCCTGTGTTAGTCCTGGGCCAACTACCTTTCTTGAGTGTGACTCAGGTTATGCATATATATGACAGATAAAATTGATTATGCTGATATGTTGTAAGAAAATGGCTGAAAGCTCTGATTTCCACAAAATACTGACCACCTTCTCCTCCTCTGTGACAACACAGCCCTTCATTAATCATCAGGACATCCCACTACTAAGGTCAGCTACATAGTCTTACACAACACTCCAGTATCAGCAGATGCTGGATGGTTGTGATAGCACGTTTTTGTTAGGTTTAATTCAAGCAGTGGTGGGTACTTCCCCATATCCTTTACAAACATAGGAAGAAAAAATTAAGCAAAATATGAAGAAAAAAAGGATGGGAATCCTTCTACATAGTTATAAACAAACCATCCACTTCAATCCTTTGGCATGTGGCCTGTCCACATGCTAAACCTTTGTGAAATTTAGTTACACTTTGCAGAAGTTTCTCAAAAAAACCTGTGGAGAAAAAGGTCATGGGGATGACATAGTGTCAATGCAGGAAAACGCCATTTGAAAATTTCAGAACAATCTTGATTAACTACACTTAGTCCTTCTTTGCTAGATAAAAAATGAAAGGAAACAAGTGTGGATTGCCTTGTGCCTTGAATTCTTTCATGCCCCTGTTCACGTAGAGAGTCTTTTGCATTCTTGGTGGCTGTATTGGTATTGTTCTCCACCCAGCTGACCCACTGGCTACCCATAAACTCATATTGGCTAACTCTAGATGACCTATGACCTCTGGCAGTATATCAACCTACATAAAGACTTTGATATG
The DNA here is from genome assembly GCA_013398295.1 of Chionis minor. Lineage (NCBI taxonomy): Eukaryota > Metazoa > Chordata > Aves > Charadriiformes > Chionidae > Chionis > Chionis minor. The sequence continues at coordinate 1,350,426 of VZSF01003480.1, read as the reverse complement.
CATATAAATGAGTGGCTGAGACAAATGAAGCAAGAGTAAATACTTTTTTAAAAACATGAAACGGAACCCAGGCAGTTGGCATCTCTCCTTCCTGCTTTTCTCTCATATGCACAATTCCACCTTAGTCTGTTCAAGCAGGCTTCTTTCTCTAGTATTCATGCTTTATCTTGGATTTCTGCCTTTCCATTTATTCTAATTTTTCAAAGGAGATTTCTTGGATCACTTCTTTCTTTAGCCAAGTATTCAAGATATCAGCATTAGCATCAATGACATTTCCTTGTCTACATCCAAATAATAAAGTTTAACAGTTACCAGATTTCATATTTAGGAGTGCCAAATGAGGTCTGGAATATAACAGCCTCAAGTGAAAGATCCACAGAAGCCTCTTCCTAAGCCTTATCCTGTCAAAAGGGGTCCTTGGTTTGCTCTCAGTTGATCTAGGTAAAGAAAACAGGCACGTGTGCTCAGCCAAAGTCTTAGGCTGGGCTCTTTCAAACTCACCAGATCATCAAATTGTCTTATACGCAACTGTTACTTTCTGCAATTACAATTTTCTGTCTCTTTCTGTAGGAAGAATAAAAACCAAAACTTCTTACTGAATAACTCGGTGAAAATGTCTCACGTCAAACAGCACAGGCAGAACTGAGTCACCCAAACCAAACACTGATTCATCTTAAAATGAAATGCATGCTCTCTTGAGCAAAATTCTTACCCTTTAAGCATATTAAGGCTGTGCCCTTCTTTGTAGCAATTCTTAACAATGCCCTCCCTCCAGTTACCTCTGCAGGTTTCCTCAAAAGTCCTCTTCTTCTCCATCCCTTACTGGTATCCAATACATATTCCCTCCCTTGTAAAAGGCAGACGTGTGTCCCGTGTCCTGGGTTAGTTCTTTGTCGAGTAGCTGCTTGTTCCTCAGGCTCCCAGAGTATGACTGTCTCTTCTTGCACATTCAGCTCCTACTCTTCCAGCCAGCTTTTTCTTCCCAAACAGCTTTCCCAAAACCTCTCCTGTCTATCTTCCAGGCGTTCATGATATACGTGAAAGGAAGGACATGATTACCTTTATTTGGCCCTGTAGGTATGATGTGAGAGAAATCTAAGGCACAGCCTTGGACTCCACGATCTGGAACCTCCCGTGTGAGCTTTGGAAGTTGTGTCCCATCTCCATATGCTTCCACACCAATATTGTTACACACAGCAGGAGAAGACAAACCAACCCTCTGTGTGCTGGCAATTCAGCTAAGTACTTTTCCAATGGAAAGCCCTTCTTTGCTATAAAGCTCCCAACCTTCCCCACTCTGTAGATGACAGTAAAGACAGTTAGCCCCAAGACTGAGCAACTGTGTTGTTACATCCATGGCCGTATTACAAACCATGGGACCTAAACTTGCTTAAACAACCAAAAAACTCGCTGCTTTCTGCCAGATTAGTACAGTCAGACCCTTCCAGTTGTTATTTGGCTGTTCTGAGTACTTGGCCATCATCTGCTCCTCTCCGCTGTGCGTAGCAGGGCTGACAGCTGGGGACAGAGGCCACAGCTTCGGTTCTCCAAATTCAGAGAGAGACAGCAAGCTGGCTTCCAAGCCCTGAAGGCTACTAATTTCCTGACTGTTAAAGCAGAAAAGGCATTGATATATAGATAACAGGACCAACCTTTGGAGACAGAATGGCAGGACAAATTCCCAAATCCGGTTGAATATTGAATAAACCAATATCATTCTGCCACAGAAACCTGCAGAAATGTTGCTGTGCTTCACACAGACTCAGACGTGCCAGCCATGTTCTTACCCCTGGTCTAGGCAAAGCGATGTTCAGTAATGGAGACGGAAGAGCACGTGCACTGCAGCCTGATTATTGCCTCTGCATTCTATGCTAACACGGTGTGTGTTCTTCTTGACTCAATATAGATTCTTAATGGTCAGAATATTTTTGACAAACCTGAGGCAAAATTCATTCTTTTCATGCCCAGAAAATAATGAAGTCCTCTCCGGAAGAAAAAAATAGCCTTTTTATGGATGTTTGATTACATACCCAATAGCAATATCCTGAGTTCCTTGAGCTGAATTTGCTAGAGGAGCTACATTTATTTTCTTTCCTTCTTTCCTTTGCCTCCACCTGCCTGTTGCAGAACAGGCCTTCCATTCTTCTTTGTTCATCCATTACAAAAGCATAGTCTAACAGGAGAGCATTTAATGCGGAGAATGGTACTGCTGCCATCTACTCGTTGAAGGAAGCATCAACACTTCATTGTTAATCTTGAACACAGCTCAGTTTATGTCCCAAACTACCTTTGTTTTCTCTAAGTCTAAATATTTAATCAGATTTTTTATCTCACTTGCGCTATGCATCCACCAGACAATCCACCCACGCGTTCTCATTTCCCTTAGCCACAGCAACGCAGAACATGCAGTTGCATGATCACTATAGTTTCCAGTTTCATGATGGGATTAGGAGTACCTAATAAGATGCCAGCTCTGACAGAAATGTTTCCTGTAGCTACGGCATTAATAATGCCTCCCTCTCACACAGATTCTCTTGACTTGTATTATGGTCGAGCTCTCACTACAGTGGGGACCTTCATTTGGCAGAGTGTCCTTGCACAACTTGTCTTTCTGATATAACAATGTACATCTACTGTAAACACAGTGCCTACTTTGTGGTTTGTGGTTTTGGTTTTTATTTACATTTGTGTTTGAGGGAGCTTTGAGTTTCACGGAGGTGCCTGCCTGTGATTAAGAGCAGGTTTTGGTCCTGTATGACGAAATCACCATGACTCAAAAATTTAACTAAAATTGAAAGACCCCATGAAGGGCTGATACTTGCTCAGCAGGACTTCCCAGCATCTCTGTTCTCTTTGACATGAGTGGAGGGCTTTTTCTGCTGCCTTCGGGATGCCACTGTGTTTAGCATATTCTTGTGTGCGTTTTGCTATCTGTGTGTCTAGCAGGGGAATTCTGCAGGGAAAATTTTCTCTAGAATGATTTCAGCTAAAAAAATCCTGATTTTTCCCATTTGCTGCTTGTTCTGCTTTTTAACTTAGCTGCCTAAATGGCACCCTATCAAATCAGCTACAAAAAAAAAAAAAAATTGGATAGCAGCTTAGCTGCATTATTGGAGCACAAACACGCCTGTCTGCTTCCTTTATGGAGTGGGTATTGAGGACACACTTAAAACATTTAAGGGAATGTCATTTGCAAAGTGTCTCATTGCTAAGCCTTTATCTGTCTGGGGATTCACTACATGTCAAAATTAATACTAAACAGCAACTGTATCTTGGAATTATTGGAAAAGTCAGTTTACAGATGTTTTGGTTCTGCCAATGTTTCTGCAATATATAAATGTAAAGAAAGAAAGCTGACATTTTCTGATTTACAAGTTTAGTCCTCTTTAGCAAAATGTCTTGATCTTTCCTATGATACTCTTTTCAAATGCCACAAAATTGCTCTGTGTATTAAAACACCCTTGCTGAAAGTTTTATATATTGGAGCTTCCTTCTGGCCTCCATAAACGCCATTACAGCACTCAAAGGAATACTATGGTCTGGAAGCACTTCTAAAAGCCTAACGACAGAAGAAATATGTTAGAGCTTGAAGAAGTAGGAATTAATGAATGCATCCCACATTCTCTCTTTCTTTTCTGTCTCTTTTTTTCAAACCTTTACCACTGGGACATGAGTTCCAACCGAATTTTAAACCTGCTTGACTCAGTCTTTGCTCGGAGCTATGCAAAGGGCTGCAAGCAGAATGAGGTGCCATGGAGGACTCCATGGCCCAGTTTTATCTCTCAGAATGACTCTGAGTTAGTTGAGGAACACAACGATGTGCTTACCATGAGGCAGTGGATTCTCTCGAGGAATTATTGCCTGCTAAGCAGGGGGAGCAGCTGGGTGGCACTCAGGTGGGCACATAAGATAAATTCACCCACAAGCTGTGCACATCTAGTTGCCAATTAACTTGTTCGTCAAAGAAAAGAAAAAGAGTGTACAACACCAAGCGGCGCCTCCAGTTGGCATTGGTCAGAGTTTCCACAGAACTGCAGCTATCCTTCACTATGAAATCCTCCGGCAGAAAACAATACAGAAATTCAAACGACCATTTCAGAGAATGCAACTTTTTATTATGATTTAATTCTGAACATCTCTGCTTTGCTTGTGCGCTGTTAAGTTAAAAAATTGCCTTCCTTTTAAGCTGTCATGAGTAAAGCTACATTTTTGCTGCTAGATTCAGTGATCTAACTTATCTTTTACATCTATAAATGCCGAAACAGCTACTAATAGCAACTCTGCACCAGGGTTTTTCTGACTATAAATATTTTGGTATATACACTGCAGAAAGATCTTATAATAAAATAATAAACAACTTCATAATAGTAAGATTTATTTCCACAACATGATGTGCTAAATTATATCCAAATTTTAAAATCAATCTCAGTAGATTCATAGGGTGTGTTATCAATATAAATGGTTTGGAAAGAAAGAGTTTCAGATAGGCAGCTAGAAATAAATTAATAAGGAAATCAGGAATAGAGATATAAGCATTTGACGGAATCTGTAAAAGAACTCGTATTTAACAGACATCTTAGTGCTTCAACTCTCTGCCAAAGTCTTTTTTCTTATGCTAGAAAAGGCTGATGTTTCTGCCGCATCACTTAGAGTGTGGCCATTTCAACAGTGGAGCCACAGACCTCCAGCACGGAGAGGGGATGAGCAAGTGGGGTCTGGGCTGGATGCAGGGAGATGGATGGGTGGGTGGATGGATGGGAGAAAAAATCTGCCTCTTCCAGAGAGTCACTCTTTGATGCAGCAGCTGATCCAGGTAGGAAACTCATGGCCTTTCCCACTATTTTCATCCTCTTCTGGAGGCTATCACCTGAACTGCATTGTGCTGGGTATACTTCTCTGTACAACCATACTCTCACAGGGCATGGAAAAGAGAAGAAGAGCTGAGACCAGGAAAGTTACTAAATCCATCCTGTACTGAATATGTGTTATTTCACAAAGTCCGTTGGTCTCTATGGTGTGGCACTGCATGGGTCAGTTAAAGACAGTAGTTTCAATTTTTATTTTGTGTAATGGAAAAGCATAAAAGGGCAGAGAAAGGGCACCTCTGAAGGCGTGGGAAAGACTTGCCTGAGAATTGGAAGCTGGGAGCACAGGAATGAGAAAAGACCACTTTGTATTTCTCTATTATTGTATTCCTTTCTTAAACATTTGCTGCTGGCCACTCTGTGACGAGCCACAGGGCTGGAGGGACCTCTGCTCTGACCCCACGTGTCTGGGCTTGAAGGCTCATTCCCAGGGACAAGGACCAAGGGAGGATGCTGTGCAGGATGCTGCCATGGAAATTCCCTGTGGAATTATTCTAAGATTCCATCAGAATATTTCCCCATATGCTTTTCTGTTCAAATATACATGACAGAAACAGTGGTAGTAAGCTGTATTACATAAATTCTGGAAAGCTGTGTATAGCCTGTCCTCTCGTACACACAAAACATCTCAATCCTGTCACAGGTAGGTAGCCAGGGAGGGAGGAAGGGTGCTCTTTGTATCTGTGCCCATCCTGGAAACAGTGCTCAAGCTGAACCAAAAAAGTTGTCTTTTTCCCTCCAAGGTGATATTCTGGATGGTGATTTCTTACAAGGCAGGGACATCTGCTGGTGCTCAAGTAATCCTGCAGAGCACCCAGCTTATCCCAGCATCACCCTGGGGTGCAGGTGAGGGGGATGAGGGAGCCCGTGATAGGGTGCTGGAGGGAAGGGGTCCCAATGACAGGGAGCAGATGTCCAGCCTCTTGCGTTGCAGAGAGGCATAATAATGCTACTTTGGAGTACCATTTGTTAGGAAGATGAATTCAAAATGTTAAGAAAACACACTATAAATCGATAATCATACTTGTTTTAAGGCAGCACCAATATATAAATCAGATACTTACCCTGCTGCAGTGATTTATGCTATATGAATATTAGGAATAGTACACAATTCATGTATGGGCAGCCGGGATAATAATGCTGGTATTTCAATCTCAAAGCAAAATACTTTGCATTGATGTCTGTAAGGATTTATCACAGTAGAAGGAAAAATGGAACAAGGTCAGTGTTCTGATACCTCCAGAAGTCCCAAAAGGATGGCTGTTTGCCACATGTGATGAACACATCTGATGCACATCGCAACACCCCTTCTTGCCAAAGGCAGCTTCCTTAATGGCCCCTGAGAATGGTTTCCATCCTGCTGATGGTGCTGGCATGGTTGAGCTTTCTCCTTCCCTATCTCCATCCTCATTCTCCACGGTTTTATCATGCAGAAGGGATTTCAGTAATATGGCTGTAAGTAGTTCCTAGTTGACAGTGGCTCTGGAGAAGATTAGATGATAATAAAACAATTATTCTGCAATATCATCATAACTGATTTTTGGACCATGCATTTAAAATTTGGAGGTGGGCTGGGAGGGAAGCGGCTTATCTAAGCATCTGAGACTAAAAAAACTGTCTTACTTTTGAAAATCTATGCCGTCATAAATTAGGGCAAGAGAAATGATAGTCATCTCCAGCACTAAGCAAGAAAAAAACAGTGAAATTCTACCTGAGAAAAAATGCCCGCTTCTTACTTTCCCACTTTCTGTGTAGAGGGAATCATCGACATTTTTTTAAATAGTCTGAGTTTTTGTATGCGAAATTAGCTGTATAAGGGAGAAAAATGGATGTATATGTATATCTATATCAGTATCTATATCTATCTGTGATGTTCTGAGGCCGTTATGGTATAGCCCTGCTCCTCCAGCACCTCTGTACGGAGCCTGAGGGCTTTGGTCCACAGCCCGAGGAGGAAAACAGCCTTTCCCTAGAACTTCTGGGGAGGAAGATGGTGTAAGCAGGAGTTCCCTGATGTTTGTTGTGCAGACACATAGTCAAAAATGGTAAAGGAAGCTCACTGGAATGAGTCACAGCAGACTGGGTTAGCTGGGCTCTGGTTTTATGAGAGCTTGTGGTATTTAAGGGCAGGTCTGTTAAGTTTCACTGGGTCTGAAAGTTGCTATAAGCATAACCAACATTAGCAAGGAGACCTTGCTCAGCACCATGTTCACAGGGTGTCTGTGGAGAGAGAAATGTAATGTAATGTAATATAATATAATATAAATTTATTATATTGTATTAATGGTCCATTATTATATTATACTGCAAAACCTCCATTTTACAGCTGGAGAAAAACAAAATCTTCAGGTTAAATCAGAAACTTGTTTTATATGTTGGTTTGGAATTTGTTGGTTTGGGGTTTTTTGCCTCCCTTTTCCTTTGTAAGTAAAACTACAGGACCAAAGTGGGCAGAGAGCCCAGGCACTGGGGAGTCTCAGTGCGTGTAGCCAGAGTCACCTCCAGGCACACTGGGAGCCTGTTTTGGGAAGGGTTGAGGACGTGAATAAATTTGATATATTTACCCAGAAAAGAGCTGCAGAAAGCATGTCACAGTGGTCGCAAGGGGGCAGAAGCAGCCCAAGATTAGGTTTGCTGCGCAGGGCTGGCTTTCCCTACCCTGGATTCCTGCTTTTCCACTCATACTCATGAAATACTCTTTGAACAAAAATGTGAGCACACGACTTAATATAGTTATGCCCAGAGTATTAATAACACAGCCCTGGGGAGAAAAAAAAAAAAAGTCTGAAACGATATTTGTTTATAGTCTGATGAAGAGATCAGATTCTTGGGAGCTGAATCTTGGGAACACGGGACTCCAGGGGAAGCCAGGGTTTTAATAGCATCCTTACCCTCACTGCTCTCTTAAAACCCAGTTGCAATGCAAGTTCTGTCACTGGGGAAAAGAGAAAATGCAGAAAATATACTAGTCCTTCAGGCGCAACACACTTTAAACACGATTATCTCCCCGTGCCCCTCTTTGTATGTTCAGCTTCTGGTGCTGATCAAGAGGTTGGTTGTAGGTGTTTGGCTTTAACTGCACCAGTATCCTTGGTAATTCCAGTGAGGCCATAAGAGTAGAGCAAAGATCCAAGGCTTTTCAGCATCATGGCCCCGTGGTGTAATGTTGTTAGTGCACAGACACCACCTGACCTGTTACAGCTGGAAGTCCTGGAAATCTCTCTATGCACAGAAATTAGCTCCAAAATTATGTCAAATTACTTCAAAGCAGCACCATGAGATTGGGGTGGTTTTTTTTTTTATCAAATTATATAAATTTGTGGGGTTTAAGCTAAAATACAAATCAGAGCCTGCTCCTTCCTGCCAACAGCTCCGGATCCGGTGGGTATGCCGCATCCCACCACTGCTGTGTAGACACGGCCTCCTGATCTCCCGCTCTGCTGCCTGATGGCTTCCAGCAGCCCGGAGAAGCCAACGTGGGCAAGCACTGGCCCTGTTGGACTGGGTACAGCCATTCCAAACTGATCTGGAACTTCTGTATTAGACAATAACCCTTTCATGTAGAGCTCTGAGAAATGACTCATTTTTTCCATGTTGCTGAACAACTTAGCTCCTGAAATACGCATTATGGACAAAACTTGTAATGACCATTTTTAGAAACAACTCCATTTATCACTTAATGAAAAGGACAGAGAGAACGTCTAGAGAACTTAGCTGAATCCCCTCCTTAATGTAATATATGCCTACTGAATCTGATCTATTTATTAACGGGGAACTCAATTTACTGGGGAATGGAATAATATAAATAATAATATAATAATACAATAATGTAAAATAGATGAAACACAGATGATAGAATGAGCGGTGAACAGACTCAAGAATCAAACCCTCTTGTTTGGTGTCATTTCCACATTACCTTGGGGTAAAGAGACAGACCTTCACATCTGCTAGACCCTTGGGCAGTGCGAGACACCAAAGAATTCAGAGATAAGTAAACAGTTTCCTATTGCACCAGTCCAAAGTGACTTTGAGTTATTGTCTGTGTGACCTTCATTACAATTTAGAGGTATCATGAAATGAAATCTTGATTCTTTTCAGGGATTTCAGACCGTGGTTCATCTTGTAATGTACTAATGATGATGGTTTCTATTTTCTACTAATTAATTCCTAAATTAAAATTGCAGATGTCACTAAACCAAGAAGGATAGCAAGTCCTTTTGATGACAAGAATAGAGTTCTGTGTCTGACAAAGTGGAAATGTCCCTGACAAACTGGAAAATGGACTTAAAAATAGGATGAAATTAAAAAGAAGCCAGAATTAAATTAAAATAAGACAGAGGCATGATATATAAGTGGGATTAATCATCCCCATTGATACAGGATGGGGAGCAACTTTCTTCAGCAGTTTTGAAGAAAAAAATCTCATCTACTATGGTCATAAAGTGGCCTTTGGTCAACCATGTCGTATCATTACAAAAATGGAAAATGTCATCCTAGGGTGTATAGACAAGAGCAAAACTTGCAAGATATTTGAAATAATTCCTTCCAGTGTACCCTCCATTGGTAAAGCTTCAGCTCAAATACATTATTCACATTTGACTGCTGCCGTTCGAGGAACAGACCGATGCGATCTGCTTAGTTTAAAGAAGTGAGAATGAAAAAGACTATTGACTCCTTGCTATAACTTGGAAAATGGGAGAACTGAAAGAATTCAACGCTCAAAACTGGGCTTTTACCACTGGGAAGAGTAAAAACCCTCCTTTTAAAATCCCAATCAGAAGCTCCAATAGGAAAAAAGGGAAGAATAATATAATACAATAAATTAATAACTGAATGTGTTCAAATTATGATGATAGAAAGGAACTCTAAGTAATTTGGAAAGTTTTAATCTCTATTTTAGAAATCACTAAATGATGGCCAGTACATTAGAAAAGAAAACGTTGCTAACTTCACTGATACTCAAAAACCAGAGTTTCTGAGAAGATCTAACAGTTTCTGCAGCTGGCCTCTGTATGAGTATGAACTCAGCGCCCAAGGAACGCTATTTCAGAGGGAAGTTTTTCCTGCTTACAATACCACTAACATAAAACTGTTCTAGTTTATGTATGAGAAGTGGGTATAATTAGGGTGTTACTCACTAGTTAAGCTCGTTTTACAAACTGTGCTTCTGGAAAGTTCCAGCTCATCTCTTGCTTTTGAGGGTTTTCTTCCTGCTCTTCTCTTTCTGATAAGTTTACTTATGCTAAGTAGTGATACAGAGAGACTTAGGTGATCTATAACTCTTACTGCTTATGGTTTTCTAAGTAATTGTCTGTATTTCTAAAACTACCTTCTGTTTAAATTCAGTTCATTTAAGACCTAAGAGGACAGACGCTATAAGTCTAGTCTACAAAATGGCATAATAATGTTCTCTAAATGCTTAAAAGGTGCAAGGAGAGGTGGTGGGTTGACCTTGGCTGGCTGCCAAGATGCTCACCAAGTTGCTCTCTCACTCTCCCATCTCAATGGAATGGGCGAGATAAGAAGATGAAATAAGCTCCTGGGTTGAGATAAAGACAGGGGGATTATTTAGCAATTACTGTCATGGGCAAAACAGACTCGACTTGAGGAAAAAAGAAAAAAAAATACATTAAGGTAGTGAGAAACAAAGTCAAAACTAGCTGATTTAGCTTGGAGGGGTCACCGAGGTTACATCAGCCTATGCCCTGCTTCAAAACTGCTTCCATAAAGAAAAAAAGGCTTCCACCTGATGTGTTAGAAACCACAGAAACACCTGGGAATGGTCAGGTAGCAATTAGGGCTTCTCCCAGCAAAAAGGTGGCAAGATCTATAGCACAACTGAAGAGCATTGACATCAATGCATGCAGCACAGGCAACAAACAGGAGGAGATGGAAGCCATTGTGCAGCAAGAAAACTGTGATAGTTGTCATCACAGAAACATGGTGGGATGGTACACATAATTGGAGTGCTGAAATGGATGGCTATAAACTCATCAGAAGGGAAGGAAGGAGAGGTGGTGGCATAGCTCTGTATGTTAGGGAGTGTTTTGATTGTCAAGAACTTAATTATGGTGACGATAGGGTTGAGTGTTTATGCGTAAGAATCAGGTGGAAGGCCAACAAGGCAGATAATCATGCTGGGAGTCCGTTATAGACCACCCAACCGGGATGAAGAGGCAGACAAAATATTCTATAAGCAACTGAGAGAAGTCTCACAATTGCTAGCCCTTGTTATCGTGGGGAAATTCGACTTACCGAATGTCTGCTGGAAATACAGTACAGCCTAGGAGGTTCCTGAACTGTGTAGAAGACAACTTCCTCACACAGCTGGTGAGTGAGCCAACTAGGCAAGATGCCCCATTGGACCTGTTGTTTGCAAACAGAGAATGACATGTGTGATGTGATGGCTTGGGCATAGTGATCCCAAAATGACAGAGTTTTCAATTCTTGGAGAAGTGGGAGGGGGGTGGAGGGGTGGGCAGGCAGCAGAACTGCTGCCTTGGACTTCCACAGGGCATACTTTGGCCTTTTCAGGAGCCTAGTTGACAGAGTCCCTTGGGAGGCAGTCCTGAAGGGCAAAGGAGTCCAGGAAGGCCGGACATTGTTCAAGAAGGAAATATTAAAGGTGCAGGAGCAGGCTGTCCCCATGTACCAAAAGATGAGCCTGTGGGAAAGAGGACCAGCTTGGCTGGTCAGAGAGCATTGGCTGGAACTCAGGAATAAAAGGAGAGCTTATGACCTTTGGAAGAAGGGGCAGGCAACCCCTGAGGACTACGAGGAGATTGTGAAGTTATCCAGGGAGAAAATTAGAAGAGCCAAAGCGCAACTGCTGTAAAAGACAACATCAATCTGGCTACTGCCGTAAAAGACAATAAAAAATGTTTCTATAAATACATTAGCAACAAAATGATGGCTAAGGAGAGTCTCCATCCTGTATTGGATGTGTGGTGAAACAGTGACAAAGGATGAGGAAAAGGCTGAGGTACTTAATGCCTTCTTTGCCTCAGTCTTTAATATTAAGACCAGTTGTTCTGTGGGTACCCAACTCCCCTGAGCTGGAAGACATAGATGGGGAGCAGAATGAAGCCCCCATAATCCAACGGGAAACAGTTAGTGACCTGCTACACCACTTAGACATACACAAGCCTATGAGGCCAGATGGGATCCACCCGAGGGAGCTGGCAGAAGTGCTCACTGAGCTACTTTTCATCATTTATCAGCAGTCCTGGCTAACTGGGGAGGTTCCAGTTGACTGGAAGTTAGCATGTATGATGCCCATCTACAAGAAGGGCTGAAAGGAGTATCTGGGTAACTACAGGCCTGTCAGTCTGACCTCAGTGCCTGGGAAGGTTATGTAGCAGATCATCCTGAGTGCCATCATGCTGCACGTACAGGACAACCAGGTGATCTGGCCCGGTCAGCAGGGGTTCATCAAAGGCAGGTCCTGCTTGATTAACCTCAGCTCCTTCTAGGACAAGGTGACCCACGTAGTGGACAAGTGAAAGGCTGTGGATGTTGTCTGCCTAGACTTCAGTAAAGCTTTTCACGCCATTTCTTGCAGCATATCCCTGGAGAAAATGGCTGCTCATGGCTTGGACAATTATACTCTTCACTGGCCATCCTGACCTGTATTGGAAACAGTGTGGCCAGCAGGACTAGGGAAGTGATTGCTCCCCTGTATTCGGCACTGGTGAGGCCACACATCAAATACTGTGTTCAGTTTTGGGCCCCTCATGCCAAAAAAGACATTGAGGTGCTGAAGCGTGTCCAGAGAAGGGCAACAAAGCTAGTGAGGGGTCTGGAGAACAAGTCTTATGAGGAACAGCTGAGGGAACTGGGGTTGTTCTGCCTGGAGAAAAGGAGACAGAGAGGAGACCTTGTCACTCTCTACAACTACCTGAAAGGAGGTTGTAGAGAGGTGGTGGTTGGTCTCTTCTCCCAAGTTACAAGCAATAGGACAGGAGGAAATGGCCTCAAGTTGTGCCAGGGGAGGTTTAGATTGGTTATATGGAAAAAATTTCTTCTCCGAAAGGGTTATCATGCACTGGAACAGGCTGCCCAGGGCAGTGGTTGAGTCACCATCCCTGGAGGTATGCAAAAGAGGTCTAGCCATAGTGCTGAGGGACATGGTTTAGTGGTGGACTTGGCACTGGACTCAATGATCTTAAAGGTCTTTTCTAACCTAAACAATTCTATGATTGCATGAAAAACATCTCCCCCCACTCCCTCCTATTTCTTCTTCCCATGCTCATCTTCATTCCTTCATTTCCAGCTCTCCTCCCCCCAAGAGGTGCAGGGGGATGGGAAATTGGAGGTGTGGCCAGTTGATAACCCTTCATCTCTGCTGCTCCTTTCTCCTCACACTGTTCCACTGCTCCAGCATGGGATCTCTCCCGGGAGCATAGTCCTTTAAGAACTGCTCCAGTGTGGGTCGTTCCCACAGGGTACGGTCCATCAGGAACAGAATGTTCCAGTGTGGGTCCCTCATGGGACACGAGTCCTGCCAGAAAACCTGCTCCTGCATTGGCTTCTTTCCACAGGCTGCAGTTCCTGCCAGGAGCCTGCTGCTGTGGGGGGTCTCCATGGGCTGCAATGTGGGTGTCTGCTCCACCGTGTCCTGTGGGGCTGCAGGGAGACAACCTGCGTCACCGTGGTCTTTTCCACAGGCTGCAGGGCAATCTCTGCTGCGGTGCCTGGAGCCCCTCCTCCCCGTGTTCTTCACAGACCCACATGTCTGCAGGGCTGCTTGTCTCACGTTTTCTCATTCCTCCCTCTCACAGCTGCTGTGCAGCATTTCTCACCCTTTCTTAAATAACTTATCCCAGAGGCATCACCGGTATTGCTGATGGGCTCGGCTTTGGCCAGCAGCAGGTGCATTGGGGCCAGCTGGAACCAGCTGTGTCCCACATGGGGACAGCTCTCGGTGTCTTCTCACAGAGGCCAGTCCTCCTGCTACCAAAACCTTGTCACGTAAATCCAGTACAGGAGGATTAAAAGAATTAGTTAATCGGAGTCACGTAAGGTAACTTTGCTCTGAGTGCAAAGCCATGATTTGGGACTTTAGTTGACTGATTTATTACTTTCTTTTATTTAGTATTTTAGGATAATTTCTTAATAGTTTTGTGGGTTTTTTTTGCCTCTTCTTTCTTAGCTTAATTAAGTTTTTGCAGTTGTGTAGTCTCTTACCTGTAAGCTATTATCTGTTCGTCTGCCTGGAGGTTTTATAGTGCTGTCCATGTCCATTAGCATTCCAATTTAGTATTCCCTGTATGTAATCGATAGCAACAGACTTGATAAAGCGTTTGGCTTTTTCTTTTGCTTTCTGGCTAAAAATTTCTGCTTTGGGGATTTCCCCTTTAAAATGCAGAACTCATTTATGTTTTGTTTGTGCCATCAGCGTGGCTCCAGTAAACAAACAGACTGCTTCTGAGAGTGGATATTTTCTGGTTATTGCATTTTTCCTCAGGTGCAGCCATCGTACATTCAAATATTCGGTGCTGACCTCTTTCTTTTGGGCTGTCTACACAGGCTGTTAATGAGCTTGAATATTGCATTAAAGGCTTGTTGACGACTCCCCAGAGAAGAGTAATCTTCTATGGATGGAGTAATAGCAAGTAAATATTAAAGTCTGCTCCCGAGGTACTCAGCCTGTGAGCTTTGCAAAGCGAGGGAGGCGTTTGGCTCTTCCCGAGGAGCTGTGATGGTAGAGGAGGCAGCACGCTGCCCCTGCCCACGTCCTGGGGTGCCTCTGCGGAATCCCACCTCCAAGATGGGACAAACCAGATACCGGCCAGGCACTACCTCCTTCCCTGCCCTTTCCTCTCTGGGTCCACAGGGAAAAAGTACCCTGAGCACAGGGATTGGGAGGGTTCCCAACCTGCACCAGCAGAGAACCAGGAGTGCTTGAACGTGGCGTGGGAAACACTGGCCTGGCAGCACACGCGTGAACGGTGGTTGGTCCGGTGGAGCCCTAGCCCATGCCCAGGACTCACGGACACTGTGCTTATATATACATGAACTCAGTAATACAAAGTGCCTTAATAGCTGTATTTGTCTGAGCATTACATTCACATTAAAAAGAAAATCCAAGGCCATTAACTTTATTGCCGTGCTGAATTAGAGACGCTAAGCTCCTCAAGGCCAGGAAATTTAGACAAGCCATAAACTTTTCTGAAACACATCTGATTTTTACCTCTCATTTCCTGCCCTTTTCGTAAACACTCATAAAGGTTTCCCAATACACTATCATGCAATCAAGATGATGATTTACCTCGGAAAACATCCTGGGTTTTAAGCAGCAGTTTTTACCACGCTGAAGTTGCGCAGTGTAAAACCACAGCTGGCCTTATTGGGGTAGAAGGTTAATTTGGAACACCTGTAATAAACTAATGACCCCCATCAAGCCCTGAAGAGAAGGTAGCACACTGTATTTAACACTGTGATTTAACACTGTAAATTAACACTGTGTTTGTGTTAATTTTAGGGAATGAAAGCACGTCACTGGGATAAGATGGGAGGAAAGAAGGAAGAAGGTATTCTGCAAAAACTCTCCTATCTCTCTGGTTTTAGCAAGGTTGAGAAAAATATTTGACTTCTCAATTTTAATAATGATTTGCAAAATTCAGGTGTTTGAAAAGCTAGAGGCATCTGTCACTTGCTTTTTCTTTCACAGGAAGTAGCATGTGTCAGAATTTGGTTGCTAATGAATGATGTACTCCTACTCATTAGGCATTCCTGCTACTCCCAATCCCGAACGCAGCTTGCTAATCTCAGCACATGCAGAAACACAAGAAAATCAGCATCAAAACCATGGAAGTACCCTCGGTGTATTGCCAGTATCCAGCATTACTTTTTAGAAACGGTACCTGCAGAGGCTGTCCTGGAAAGATGGGAGCATTTGTAATCATCTGAGAAAGTGAGATGGAGACGCCCACCTTAAATCCTGAGAGTAACGTCCTGCTATGGTATGCCGAGCAGCCTCTCCAGTTGAATTAATACCACTGGAGTGGTATTAATTAATTAAGTTCAGTTTACATGCTGCCAGGTGGTTATTCAAACCCTTCATTGGAAACACCCAGAGCAAACACCAGCAACGAGGAGAGCAAGAATGGTGCATGCCGTAGTGAGACTGAGCTTCTGACAGTGCAGAAAACACCACTTTCTCTGTAAGTCTCACTGAAAAGAAAAAAAAAAAAAGAGAAATGTAATCGGAATCACATATTGACTACACAATTTAGACATGCCAGGTCTGACAGAAATATGCGCTCATGCTACTTTTTCTTATGTCCACTGCTTTTTCAAGGTGTAGTATCCCAAGAATCCCTTAGGATTCAGTAACGAAGTGGCAGTAAACAGTGTTTTAAACTGCAGTTTGTAAAACGTGCAAGACGTGTCACCTGACACAGCATAAAAATATTTAATTTAGATGCATAAATGCCTTTTAATACCCAGAAGTATGATATTAGAAGATTGCATTGCTTAACGAGCACGTTGAGGCAAGGCAGCCAGTGAAACAGGCTCTGACATCCCGTGCGCACCTACACAGCTGCTCTGCCACATGACATTGCTAAATGGGCTCCACTCCAACAGTATGTGACAAGTGATGAAAGCTGGGTTGCTAAATTTGACAGTCACTCAAGTCTGTATCTCCAGGATACTTTTTGTTAAAAGGCACTCAGTCTTCCTGAACCTAACCCCTACTTTAATAATTACACTGGCGTATTAAACAAGCCCATTTGTTTTTCATGCCCTGTTTTCTAGAATGAATCAAGGCTTTAAAGACGTCTGTCACCCAAAATGGACCGGGATTCTTGGAAGGTGGATGCACAAGATCGTTTATCACCTTCCCAAGAAGCACATAATGTGAGTAATATAATTGTGTAGCATATCCTAGGAATTTTATATTCTACATAATGTACAATGTATATTAGACACATAATTACAGTAATTACATGGATCCATACAGTAAAATAGAATTATTTAATTATATACCAATATTTACTTTGAATAATTATATACTGTTATTTACTTTAAAATACAAAATCTTCTATTAGACTTTTGTTCCAAAACATGACCAGTTCTTAGATTTTTAAATCTGTGAATTTTATTGTAATTTGCATCTGCCATTACAGGTGACTTTTTAGGTATGTGTTTCAAAACCGTTATTGTTAAGTGTGTGCGAATACGACGTGTATATAATATCCATTCAATGAATGACTGCCCCTTTCCAATTCCTATGTCCTTTCCAAATTCCAATACCCCAGCCACTTTCAAAAAAAAAAAAAAAAAAAAAGCTTTAAAGTGCTCCCTCAAGATGCTCTCAGAACAAAAATACACCAATATTCCCCTGAAAGAGGACTCCCTGCTTCTCATGGAGTCCCTGCATAGTGGCTGCCCTTGAGAGACCACATGAAGAAGAGTAAACCCCAGTGTTCAGTAGCGATAGCACTAATGAGGAGTACAGAGGCCTGGTTTCCAATTTCTACATCAGTAAATACTTAAATTTGAATATTTGACCATTCAGCATCGCAGCCCCTAAAATCTCACAATAATTATCTGCCTGACTGTGGGAGAGGTGTGCAAATCTGTACTTCTTCTTTTTCAGAAATAATCTGCAAACACACTTGGATCTCTGCAAAAATGTTTCTCATGTTCAAAGTAAATTACATGGGCAGTGTGAATGAACAGGCTGTGAGTGTCAAAGCCTTGGATATAAATGGACATACCTAAATACATGAGATCTAAACAAGTGCGTTGCAAAATGGTTTGTAATAACAGGACAAGCTCACCCATAATTTCCAGTCCCTGCAGGCGTAGGGAAGAGTGGCTGGAAAGCTGCCTGGAGGAAAAGGACCTGGGGGTCCTTTTGACAGCTGGCTGAATATGAGCCGGCAGTGTGCCCAGGTGGCCAAGAGCATCCTGGCTTGTATCAGAAATAGCGTGGCCAGCAGGACTAGGGAAGTGATTGCTCCCCTGTATTCGGCACTGGTGAGGCCACACATCAAATACTGTGTTCAGTTTTGGGCCCCTCATGCCAAAAAAGACATTGAGGTGCTGGAGCGTGTCCAGAGAAGGGCAACAAAGCTGGTGAGGAATGTGGAGAAGAAATCTTGTGAGGAGCAGCTGAGAGAATTGGGGTTGTTCAGCCTGGAGAAAAGGAGGCTGAGAGGAGACATTATCACTCTCTACGACTACCTGAAAGGAGGTTGTAGAGAGGTGGTGGTTGGTCTCTTCTCCCAATTAACAAGCAATAGAACAAGAGGAAACAGTCTCAAGTTGTGCCAGGGGAGGTTTAGACTGGATATTAGGAAAAATTTCTTCTCCGAAAGGGTTATCATGAACTGGAACAGGCTGCCCAGGGCAGTGGTTGAGTCACCATCCCTGGAGGCATGCAAAAGAGGTGTAGACATGGTGCTGAGGGACATGGGTTAGCGGTGGACTTGGCAGTGTTAGGCTGATGGTTGGATTTGATGATCTTAAAGGTCTCTTCCAACCTAGATGATTCTAGGTTTCTGTGACTCTAGAGCACCTTGAAACTTCAAGGTGGATAAAATCTGCGTCTGAAACTATCTCCCATCATGATCCATTTCTGCCTGAAAGGAAAATGTGAAATGCTTTGTCCTTACCTTTAGGTATGTGCTTACAGCAGTGCTATGACAGAGCCATGCAATTAGGCTATTGCTTCGTGCCCTGTTCATGCCTGTGCAACTGAGACCCAAAAAAGTGGTAGTTATGGTGTCTTTTTGTAATCAGTTTTTAGACAGTAGTAGATGTTTCCTGTGAATGGGTTATTTGACAGCATTTTTTTCAAAAATAAAGTTCCATATATATCCTCATGCTCTTGAATAAATTACTTATGTTTGAAATGACACAAAACCTGTTCCTGAGATGAGAAGCAGGACTGGACTTACTGGATTTACTGGAGAGCAAGACAGAGTTTTTGTGGTTTGTGAATTAGTATCACCAAGCAAGCATAAAGCATCAAAAGTACTCAGTATGGGGAAATCTACTGTAGCTCTACTGTGGTTTATGAGGGAAGACTTACAACGGCTCTTCCCCTCTGTCTCAGCTCTTCCTGTAGAGAAGAGATTTGTGGCCTATTGTTTTCTTTATGGAAGTTGTGAGTTTATTAACAGTTTCTGTTAAATTCAGTAAGAGAAACTGCCCAAAACTGACTTCAGCAAAAGCCAATCAGACTGACTTTCCAGTGATGGGATCTCATTCCTTAACTCTGCAAAGGGACACAGTGTGTAACTAAAGAGCGGAAAAGAAAACTGTGACCTCCTTTGGGAGGCAAAGGACTCCTCTGTGTGCAGGACACCCAGGGCTCTGCCAAACCTTATCCTGAGCTGTATTTGAAGAGTGTACCAACAGGCTGGAGAAAATGGTCCATCCCCTCTATTCTGAGACCACCTCTGCAGGGCTGCATCCAGTTTGGGGATCCCCCGTGCAGAGACGTGGACATACTGGAGCAGAGTGAGATCAGCAGAGGGTTTGCAGGCTGGTTGTGGTGCTGGAGCACAGGGTATATAAGAATAGGCTGACTCCCCTGGGGTTGCTCAGTCTGGAGAACAGAAGGTGAAGGCATCTTAGTGATGACTACAACTACTCATGGAAAAACAATGTCTTTCTATCATAGCCTCACCATCTAGCTTTATGGAAGACTTTCAAATGGAGTGAAAGGCATTTGTCACTGCACAAGAGACTACAAAAATGATTTTTTTTACCAGCTCAAGCCTAACCTTGAGGAATTTTTCACTAAAGCAGGTGAGGCTTTCCTTAAGATTAGAACAAAATACTAAACCTTGGACTAGGACACAGCAAAAAAATTCTGTCCCTCTTGGAGGTATCTTTAAACTCACTCAGTGTCTGATTTGATAGGTGATTTCTTTCATTACATAGTCAATGTATCTAGTTTGATTAGATCGTGGTTTATTTGGCTTGACAGGTGGTACGTATTGGTCCATAAAAGACGGATCAGTTTTGACAGGTGACACAGCTTGGAGCTCAGTCAAAAACATTGATACTTCTGTGAGATGTTCACTTTGGATAGTGATGTTACTATTCAGTACAGCTTACCCAGGGGCTGCATGCTTTAATCAATAGAGGGTGTATTTACAGTAAGTAAACAAACATACCTTTTCTCAAACACTGAATTTTGGAGCTACAAAATGTCTTTCTCATTGTCTTTGTTTTAGGTTTATTGTCAGGAGTAGAGCATGTAGCATCTATTAAGAATGCATGCACTGTGTTACTGTTTTTGGTTATTACAAATTTTCTTAATGCTGTTTCATGCCCATTTGCTGTGCTATGTTTGTTATTTGTAAGCTCTTTAAGAGAAACTTTCCCTTACTTGATGCCACATAGGCTCAGGTGGTCTATTCTCTTTTTTGATACATAAATTTTTTTTAAAATTATTTCTAGAGCTAAAGCAAAACAGGTTCAGGTTAACACTCATAAGACTGTAATTGATGTATAATATCCCATTCTAGGCCTTGTTTTCAAGAATGATGCAGATTAATTGAAGGAAGTACAGAGGAAAATGAAAAGAACTCAAGAAAAGCTCATGAGGTCTAGAGAGTGCGGGCTGTGTAGAAAGGCTGAAACGTTTGGGGTTGTTCAGCTACAGGAAAGAGAAGAAATGAAAGAGAAATATAGCAGTCTTTACACCTCTGAATGTTTGCTATGAAAAGAAGGCAATAATTGTCCTCCATATCAAATGAGGATGAGAAGAAAGTAATTGGTTTAAACAGCAAAAAGGAACACTTAGATATTAGGAAAGGCTTTCTAACAATTGAAGCAATTAATATTGAAATAGGTTGCCTAGGGAGTTTGCAGATCTCTTCCACATAATCTTGTCGCTAGATGTTTTTAAGACCCATCTCAGGAAAAGTCTAGATTGTGTCACAATGTGAGAAAATTGACTGGATGGTCTCTTGAGGTTTTATTTAGTCTTATTTTCTGTGCCTCTGTATTAACTCCATATACGTACAGCCACAGGTACAACCTTAGTTCCCCACAACATATTTTTCTGGGACTCTTGGTGTATTGCAGTTTTGGCTGTCACAGCAGAGGGTACTGGCACAAATGAGCTTATTGCTCTTTTCTTTGTGAAGGGTGAAAACCGAACTAGTGATATCTGTGAATGTTTTGCACCTCAAACAAAAGAATGATTTTAAGGACACTGTTTTCAAGTATTCTGTTTAAATTATATAACTAATAGACTAAGAGGCAGACTAAGTTGACCACAAATTTTAAAAAATATGATGGGAAATCAGACAAGAACTCGTGGGAGGAGTACATCCTACAGGCCAGCACTCCATCTGTTAGGTCTGTTGGGTTTTGTTTTTTCTTTTCTCCGCTATAAGCGTTACTTTGGGTCCGAGCTGTGTAATTCTAAGACAGAGCCTTTCCTTCCCTCAGGAAACAGAAGAACCTGGGACACTCTGGGGATCATCAGAGAGCAGCTGCCTTTTGAGTACAGGAACCCTGATGTGTGAGTATAGTGAGATGACATTGGATCACATTCTCTGGTGTTGACTCCATGCTTAGTAAATGCAATTCCTCTACGTGCCTCAAACACTACCTGCTTTAACAATGATTAACTTTAGCAATGATGACAGTTTGGTGTTACACCTGTTGCAGGGAGACAGCCAGCCTTATTTGTGGATATTTATCTAGACTGGGTTTATCACTGGACTTCCTACCTATTGGTGGGTACATACTCTTGACAGTGGCATGTGGAAGAGTTTGATTTGACTTCTGGACTCATGTTTGATAGCAGCAAAAATGTACATAGAAATTACTGAGATACAGAAAATTTAGAAATGCGTTTCTTCAGAGTACACAAGAAGCTTTTAATATATTTGAAACCAGAGTGCAGTCATTTTTATTTTTTTTTGCCCTTGACAGAGAAGTTTTCTGCATGACAAGAGCATACTTAGAAGTAGCCTGGAGTCAACCTAGGCTCAGGCCAGACAGTCATTTATGTGCATGCACAGCTTAAAACCAGCTGTTAATGTGTTGCGAGGTAATTGTAATTCCATATCTGTTTTAAGGGTTCTGAGAAGATGGCTGCAGCACCTTCCTGTAAAAACACAGGGCTAAGAAGTGCGCAGAGCCGCAGAGCACAGCTTTTGTGTCGTATGATGTAGATGGTAATGTCATGATGAGCTCTGAGAGATGCAGACATCCCTAGATGTCTTCCATGAAAAGGCCTTGAGAAAACATGATTTATCCCATGAGCTCTGGTCTGTAAGTGAAAAACTAATAATGGAGCAAGTGGAGTACTAAAGTATATTTTAAGATATTAAACAGTAAGTACTATTATTGCTGTAATTACTAAAATAGGCATAGACTACAAAACTAAGGAATTATAGGATAAACCCTAATTATGTTTCTGAATGACAATTCTAAGATGTGACCCCCTTGTGTAATATTTTGAGATGCACAAAATATTTGCAATAAGTCAGCTGGGACACTTCTGCCAAAATCAGTCAAAGTCTAATTGCTCGTGGCAAATCTGGTATATTATTAAAGTAAAACACAACAACAACAAAAAAGAGAATAAAATAAGTTAATGTCTGTTATAAAGCAGAACGCTCTGACACATGCCACCGGAAAGGTGGGTTGTGTCGGTTGGAGACATTGCTCTCCATCTAATAATGCCTGATGCTGTAGGTCACAGGGGCTTCGGAAGTACAAGAGTGGCATAGCTCTGGCAAGTGAAAGGAGGAAAAAGGGAACAATTCCCCTCTTTCAGAACATTTGCTGTCATTTACTGTTCCCAAAACAGTGTATGTATAACCTCAGTATCTATGTTTCTCTTGACATCCTTTTTCTCTCTCTTCAACTGGTATGAAGGCAATAGCAATGGATTTGCAGTACAAGGTTTCTTGGGAAGACAAAAGCATTACCTCACAAGCTATCTGAAAAGAGACAGCCCGTTTTCTGCCAATCTTGCAAAGTCAACTTATGAGGAAGGTACAGATCAGGAGGAGTGAACAGTAGCATCTCTTTGTACAGACCAGATGGAAAGAGAAGCAATATGTGAGCAGACATTGCCTTCACTTGGATTCTGCAGCTGGCAGCAACCCAAAAGGTCTGACTTGAGTCAGTTCTTCTTGGTCGGTGCCTTTAGAATCAAAGAACAGTTTGGGTTGGAAGGGACATTTAAAGGTCATCTAGTCCAACCTCCTCTGCAATATGCAGGTTTATTTTCAACCAGATCAGGTTGCTCAGAGCCTCGTCCAACCTGACCTTGAATGTTTCCAGGGATGGGGCATCTCCCACCTCTCTGGGCAACCTCTTTCAGTGTCTCAGCACCCTCACAGTAAAGAATTTCTTCCTTATGTCTAGTCTAAATCTACCCTCTTTTAGTGTAAAACAATTACCTCTTGTCCTATTGCAAAAGGCCCTGCTAAAAAGTTTGTCCCCATCTTTCTTATAGCCACCTTTAAGTACTTACAGGCCACAATAAGGTCTCCCCAGAGTCATCTCTTCTCCAGTCTGAACAACCCCAACTCTCACAGCCTCTCCTAACAGGAGAGGTGTTCCAGTGCTCTTAACATCTTTGTGGCCCTCCTCTGGACTCACTCCAACAGGTCCATGTCCTTCTTATGTTGCGCCCCAGAGCTGGACACATTACTAGAGGTGGGGTCTCAGGAGAGCGGAGTGGAGGGGCAGAATCCCCTCCCTCGACCTGCTGCCACACTGCTTTTGTTGCAGCCCAGCATATGTTTGTCTTTCTGGGCTGTGAGCTCACTTTGCTGGCTCACGTCCAGTAGCCACCAGTAGCCCCAAGCCCTTTTCACCCACCAGTAGCCCCAAGCCCTTCTCGGCAGGGCTGCTCTCAATCCCTTCATTTCCCAGCCTGTATTGATACCAGAGGCTGCCCCAACCCAGGTGCAGGACCCTGCACTTGGCCTAAATCTTTCATTAGTAAGATTTGGCTTTTCCAGATTTATCGCTGTCTGACCAGATTTAAGGAGGATTCTTGTTGCTCCACTCCAGGAATGTATTATTTGTTTTGCTGTCTCTTCAGCATTCATTACTTCACATCCAGGAGAATGGAGGAAAGGGAACTTGCCCACAAACCAATTTTTTCCATTCATTTTTCACTGTCTTTATCCCTAGGGTCAGCATTCCATTCAGGAAGCAGTATGTTTTGTGATCTAAAATACTGGGAGCAGCAAACAAAGTGTAATCCTCGCTCATCATATTAGTAGCTTTCCTTTTCAACAAGGAAGAGACTGTTTGCTTTGCTTACACTCATTGTGGATTCCATCACGGGATCCTGCACTTCTCTATCATTTCCTTTTAATGCATTCACGGTCTTTTAATTAAAGTGAATGAAGCTGGGCATGATAAGCATTGGCAAGTGGGAGGAAGGAAAAAAATTGATGTCTGCTTTTGTAAGCAGGTTATTTTGTATTATTTACACATAATAGTGCTGAAGTGTCGCACTCATAAAATGCAGTGGGAGGTATTGATATGTCAGGAATAGTAATTGGTTCTCCAATAAACTGAGGCATTTGTCACAGTTATATTTTCACAAGGTAGTCACTTTTTCTGTTTCTTTATTTTCATTCTTAAACAGAAAAAAAAGTTACAGCCATTTCTGATTGTTTCTAAAAGCCTTACAGTGCTTAGACTGAGACCCCCTTTCCACAGATGCAGCACTGGCGGTGGCAGAGAACATCCCCCTGGCTGCCTCTCATTGCAGTCGAGCACCTTCGGTCTGGCCCATGGAAGCCTCTGCACCGAGGTGCCTGGTGGTTATTCTCCTTTATGTAGGTATGTCTGAGGTGGGGAGGCTGATCAACATCTTAATCATAACAAGTCAGGAAAGGCTCAGCATCTGGAAAGAGCCAGCACGCAACCCAGAACAATCATTGCTCCTAAATCAGACAGATTTTGCCTTCAGATGGGTTAGTCAGAGTTGGAGCTTTCTAATTCATTTGCCACTCGATGCCAAATGTACTAATGGTCTCTCTCTGGTAAGAACCTCCCTGCTGAAGACTGGACTTGAGGTCCTACTCTTCTCTCAGAGCGCCCCAAAATTTTCTGTTTTATCAAAGGCATATGGGGCTGCCTTACATTTTGGAAGGGTGAAAACTATGAGAAATTGTGGAAAAAAATAGATAGATAATGTGTAGAAAAAACATTCTTGTGTATTTTGACAGGTTCAAAGACAAGAAAAGCTTCTTGGAAACTATTAGCTTGTGGAATAATCTCTCAAAGGAGTAAGCGTGGGACACATAACATAATGCTGGGCATTGCTCTACAGAGTCGTTAGTGAAATGATCCTGTATCAGGTAGCAGAAGCAAATCCATAAGATGCTTCAGTGGCAGACCTGTTTCTGGTGTCACTGTCTTTGTGAAATGCTTCAAGATACGTAGAAGACGAAACCTGTGCAGACGCTGCAGAGGTGCAAATAATGCATCACAATATTTAAAATGCAAATGATTTTAAGACAGTTTATGGAAGACATCAGGAATGAATTTGGCCCCCTAAGTGTCTTCTTTTCCCCATATTTTTAATTCTTGTTTGTATTGTACCATCTAAAGATAAAAGAAGCTGAGTCTTTGATGTAGCACTTTTGTCTTTCAGTGTTTGGAGAACTGAAATCTCATTATTTTTCCCAATTGTATTTTCTAATGTGAAAGCCCCAGAACCTTTAAATAATCTACAGTCCTTTTGAAGTTTCTTTATCAGCTTCACTTCAGCAATATTCAAACAGAGTTCAGAGGCAAGATGAATCTTCTCACGATAGTATCTGATAGTAAGGTATCACTCCAAAATGTTTGAAATGTAATAGGAATGTCTCAATGGGTGAAAGCAAAGTTTAATATCGTGACATCCACATTTCATTTATTATGTTACCTCCCTGCATTTAAAAGTCCCCTGCATTTTTTAAAGAGGGAAACTCAATTTCACAAGTGCTGACACATTAAACATGCGCTAGATTGCTTGGAAAGATGTCTTCATTAGCTTTGCCTCACTGGTAAGCAAAATTAAATAGCTGATGATGACCCAAATTCATCTCAGTTTGGAATACCATGGACTAGCTCATACTGCATTAGAAAACTACCAGGTGACAGAAACACTGAAATTCAATTTGAGTATTCCATGAACTCGCTCTTCCAGGGAAAGGGAGAAAAAAGCACTACTCTGTATAAAATTAACAGGAGCTTTTTCCTATTCCCCCACCTCAAGCCTTATCAAAACAAAGCTGTCAGGAGGCAATCAGCCAGTGTGAAGCTCTGTGCTCCTGAGTCCTGACTCGGTGACAGTCATTTGCAGTCCTGCCATCAGTCTGCTTTGGCACTGGCTTCAGGATTTCCCCAAGGAAGGGAGGTGGAGACAGTATGCCTCAGGTAAAAGCAGTAGAAAAAAGCATCAAATTAGGCAGGGCTCATTGCCAGCTAATATTTCCCAGCACAAATCTATCAAACTGTTTTTTTCCTACTTCGGGGCCGGAGGCTGAATTCCACCCGGCCACAGAAGAGATTAAGGTCTCAGCTAACAGGACAACCGTGGCTGCAAAGATACTTAAAGCCTAACCCTTTGAATTAAGGGTCGAATTTACATAGACCACCCTCAACAAATGCTTGTCCAACCCACTGACAAAAACCTTCCAAGAAAACAATTCTACATCCTCTTCGGGCATCTTGTCAGTGTTGCCTTTCCTCTGCAGTTAGGAAGATAATCCTAACTGGAACTTACACTATGTTGTTTCAAATTACACTGATTGCTTGCTTTAATTTTTTATGTATGCTTTGATTTTCTCATGTTATATTTTGGTATCCCTTTTCTGGACTAAAGAGACCCATTCCCTTCAATTTTCCACATTGATTTTCATCATTATTGGTCTCCTGTGACCTCCAGAACTGATACAGCCCTTCTGATTTAAGCCTTCCTGCCACCACCCTTAGCTCCCCCAGCTCTCCAGTGGCTTCCACACTGCCCCTGAATCATCTGCTGTACTTGTGCTGTCCTGTCATTTAATGTATTTTCTTTTGCCATATATCGTGTTTTGTAATTTACCCTTTCTGGTTTTGTTCCTTCTGTACTTTTGTTATACTTCTGTGTTCACCCTTAATTGGGTAATTTTTAAAATTTCAGTTCCCGATGCAATTATGATGACTCTTTACTACAGCTGCTATCTCTTTTCCTCGTTACGGTGGCTTTTTATCGTGCGTTAGTATAGTGAAATTGCACTCTCTTATCCTCCTGATTATCTTCCCTGCAGAGCCCTCCTACAGACTTCTGAATTTGGTGAAATCTGCTTTTCTGATGTTTATGGTCTTCATTCAGCATTTTAACTACTTCTGCTCCTTAGAAAATTGAACGGTCTACCTTCAACCCAGGTCGGTATCTGACAGCACGCCCTATCTGCACTCCAAATGTTCTCTTTAGCACTTCAACACTTTAAAGCTTACACCCCTTAGAAGATTTGGTTACGTATCAGGACATCCCAGTGACTGGGTCACAATCTCCGCAGTTCCATTTAACTATAGCTTTCACCCAAATTGTATTGAATTCTATCAGTTCTTCCTCACTAGCCAGACCCAAGTCTAAAGCAAATGCTCTGAGAAAGGCTTCTGAACGGGAAAGTTGCATTTAACATGGTCCATAACTTCCTGCAGTGTTTTCCCAGTTTATATCTGAATGGTGAAAATCCACTCCCTTCTCCCATTACTACTGTTTGCTCTCCTATTAATCACTTTTATTATTCGTTCAAAAACGCTTCAGTTACCACCTCCTTCTGTAGCCCATTTGTGGCAGACTTCTACTGTAGCCTAGCTCCTGCTTTTTCTTCTTCTCACAGCCAGTGTTAGCTCAGCATTTTTGCCTCTACCCATGGGATGTTACCATTTGTTGTTTGTTGTTTGCCTCTAAAATATTCTAGGCAGAATTAAATAACCCCATTCCCTGTTATTTTGTACAGTAGGGAAGTAATTTGGACTCAACACTAAGATCAAAGGACTCCTGAGATCTGGGTTCAGCTATGAGTTTACAATTTGGCCTTCAATCAGTATTTCAGAACGTGTCTGCACCATGCGGTGGCCTGGAGATCTCCAAGCCAAAAACAACCTGATACAACCATACAGTACAGCACACAACTCATCAAAGGGTTGTGCTGGTGTGGCCATTCCGCACTGGAAACCCTGCAGACTTGCTCTTGAGATAGTCTTGCTGGTCAGGCTGGTGAGCCTTGACCACTGGGTGCCCACCAACACTCCCGCTTTTGGACAGGCTTGTGAGGAGCATCAGCATCTACATTGCAGATACACTCGTGACCTCTGTGTTCTGCTTTGTTTTTCCACTGTAGCCTAACAGTATTTGTGAAGCATGTTGAAGGAACGCTCAATTAACATTTGTGCTGTGCTTTTATAAACGGTGCTTATCTTAGGAACCCTCTGTCTCACTTAGATAACTCCCCTACCTTTTCTGCTCTGCCCTTTCTGCCGCATTTAGAGGGCTAGTGGGCCACCTGGTTATATATTTAATCTCTTTTTCTCTAATGTGTGAAGTAATACGAAGAATGAAACTGGATCAAAGGATCCTGGCTTTTTCAAGTGTGTATCAGGAAAATGAGAAGGTAATATGCTCACCTGCTCTTTGAGAGCCTGTGATATGCCCCAGCAGAGCCAGGTCTTCACAGGTAGAACTCATGGGCATTGGGAACAATGTAGTAGGACAATATATATATGCCCTAGTATTTGGAGAAAATACAGCATTAGCAGCAGCTGTGGTATTTATGATTGAAATTGCCTGTTGGTGCTTTCCATTTTCTGGGGAAGGTGGAGTACCAGGGGTTTGAGCGGCAGCCCAGCTCTTCTGGGAGACATGCTTGAAGCTGAAGTCCACTTTAGCAAGGAGAAAGAACTGGTCCAGCCCACCAGGGCTGGTAAGTAATGATTGATCCCCATTCAAGGCTGAGGACAGATGTAGAAAATTTCTCAAGGTCCTGTGCAGTGCTGTCTTCTTCTGGATATTCAATTATCTCCTAAAACGAGAGTCTACACATGTTAACAGTTTCACAGGGTCATCCCTTTTGCAAACTAATTCCCTTGAGAGCTCTGGCTGGGACCATAAAATTCTCCTTCTCAAGGCCATATGCCCCCTTTCCAATACTTTTAATTAGTATCTTGGTAATTAGGTCATGGATTATGGTTCTTAAAACGTATGCTGACATTCCACTCGGAACTGAATTCACATTGTGATGGCCAATTATATCATTTCAAAGTGTGCACAGAGTGTGTCAATATCAAGGAATCAAATGTGCTGTGACAGGAGACACACCGCAGAGCTCATTGCTCACCTCAAACAGATTGGCTGATCTAAGGACAGGTGAAAAGTCTGTCTGGATGGAGTAAGAAAGTAGTGTTTATTTCCATTAGAAATGTTTTAGACTGTTAGAAGCTTTTTCATAGACATTTAACTCTTGGTGATAGATAGTACTGGTGGAGACAGCTTTTCCTTTAGGGCTAGAGGAGGTTACTGCCAGCAAAATACCCTGTGAACTGGGAATTCTAGCCTTACTGGCTGTGATCTTTTACTCATTCCTTTGTGTCAGATAATGTAAATTTGTAAGGGAATAAATGTTCCCAAAAGCCAAGAAAATTCTCCTCTTGAGTTTTTAATAATGTATGAGCATGCAGCATTTTCCGGTTTTGCCTTCCTCTCAAATTAGTGCCTCTTACGTTAGTGCTAAGTGCCACATCCATCATGGATCTCTCTGTTCTCTAACATGAAATAAACTGATCTTGAGCTGTTACCTGACCAGGCAGTGTCTAAGGCAAATGGTTCTGTAGCAAAAAACTTTGCTGAGGCCTGTGATCAGGAAGAGAGGCACCATTATACATATATATCCCTTATATTGTTATATATTATATTATATAATCTACCCATTACAGCAATGAGGGGTCAGCATCAGGGCTGCAAGGGATGTTTTGATGCCTGTGCTTTACACGTATCTCCACCGAGGGGAGGTAACCCCCTACAGATTCCTTTCCCACTTCTTCCACCTCACTGTTAGCTCCTCTCTCCCAGGTTCTTTCTGGGCTGGGAGTGCCCGGTGCAGACAGCAGCCCCATATTCCCTATGGGAAGAGTCACCGGTGGAGCTCAGGGGATGGCTCCAGGCAGACTGAGGTAGTTCGCGGAGCCAGATTTCTCAGTCTGCCTTTGACGCTGCTTTAGTTGCATTTTCAGCCCAGATAAACGAGACAAAAAAAATTCTTTAAGATTTACAACAAGGAGCTGGCTGGGGCTCCCTGGAGAGTGCTGACTCCTGCAGGGCTGGGCGCCCATCCTTCCCTCGGTGGAGATGAGGAGTCAAGTAGAAGGCAATGTTTTTCCTTGTCTCTACGTTCAGATACTTCTGCATTTATCCCCTGTGTCAAAGTGACTTGGATTGTTTGCTTGTAAAGCTGCAGTGCCAGCAGTACAAGGAGAAGCTTCTTGAACTTCAGAAGCATTCTTGCCCATTAGAATTAAATTCTATGTGAAGCTAAGGGCCTGAAACGTTAAGAATTTCAGCACTGTTATAACTCATCTGTGTGCTAAGCATACTGTTTTCAGGAGAGTTTTAAATCTGAAACTCTTTTGGGAGGAATATTTAGCCCACAAAATATTTAGAGGGTAGCATCTGACTATTATTATGCTTGTGTGAATGACTGTGGGGATTCAGGAGTCACGTAGAACTTAGTTCTCCTTTAAATTATTTAGCACTAACTCTCTTCAGACACTAACTGTCTTCAGACAGGACACCACATGTGACTGTGGCTGATTCTTCATTAATGGAACTAATTGCCCTATGTGACGGCAACCTGCTGCAGTGAGGCAACAGTAGGGTAAAATTGGGTTTCAAAGGGAATAGCATTTAAGTACATTAAAATGCACCAAGAAGCCAACGTCCCCATTCCTCCCCACAGTGGGAAGTTAGTCCTTCTTTGCATAAATATAAGATTTAAATGTGCTATCAGGGATGCAAAGCTAAAAAATGGTCCTGTATTGCCTAAGGTATCTAAATACAACATATGGTATATAGGACTGTACAGATACAAGACCATTTAAAATCCTTTTTGGCAGCAAGACTCAATTGTCATGTTTTGTTAGGTCTGTTTTGTGAAGCAGAGGCACAGCTTATGCACACATGCAGTGCAACAAAGGATTTCCTACTATGCCCCAGGAAAACTGACAAACTGAACTACTGTCTAATTGAGTTGTGTTCCACTGTACTGAAAAATGCGGTCTTTTTTAGCAAACAGCTTTAAAGCTAATTAAAGAGCATCTTAGGCTATCATAGCTTGGTTTTACGAACGATGTTACACAACTGTGTTTGCAGTTTTAGCTGGGTGCTACAATGTCCGCGCATAGCAATAGCAAATCCGGACATAATCTTTTTAAGTGGTCTAGATATTCTTGATGAGAAAGCCATACCATAAGGCTGGCAAGACAGCTAGTAGATCTCAATTCAAACTCTGCATCGTCATTGCTGGAAGACAGAAGCAGGTCTAAAAAACTTGTTTTACAGAAGAACTTACAGAGCTATTATAAAGCAATTTACATCCAAAATGTATTTTGGGGGAAGAAGGAGAAGCAAAGCTTTGTATTTCGTAGTATCGTAATAAAAGCTTGGAACACAAAAAATTTGGTTTTCCTCATAAATTATCTGCAGCTTAAATAGTATAAAACTATGTTGTTCCACAAGCAAGGCAGTGAACTAGAGAGAAAGCAGAAGTGAAAACTGAAGAGTGATTTTTTTTTTTCCCTTTGTCAAGCTTAAGAAATACAAATGGTAAATTAATAGCTTGGAGACTGAGGACGCTGTGGTGATTAAAAAAATTTTCTAGAAGAAAAGCTGATAATGGTTTGGAGGGCTCTTGCAAACAGAAATGCTCTTCCAATGAACCTGACACTCCTCCAAGTAGGGAAGCAGGTCACAAAGCTCTACCAGGTAAAGGGGCAATTTCTCTATAAGCATTCCCATAAAGACTGGTTTTGACTGGCACTGTCCCTCAAGATAACTTAGCCAAATTCGCAGCTGAGATCAAGAATAGGAAGTAATATTTGGTGTCATGCCAAGGAATCCAGTATTGGATTCTATGGATGCTCGTGGTTAGATCACACGAGCAGGACAGCTGGCATATGCAACAGCCCTTTAATTCATTATTCCTTTACCATCTACCCCTTCAATCAAACTTCCAGAGCGCTTAAGAGATATAACCACTTTCTATACTACAGATAAATGTATAGTACGTTCAAAATACAATGACGGATACCTCTTTCCGCTGGCATTGTATGTAATGAACACGTCTTTCTCTAGACTAGTAGGAATTTATGTACATAGACAGCAGTCAGCAATTTTCCACATTACTTAAACCTCATAAACAAAGATGGAATGAAGCTATGTATTTTTGTGTCATAGGAACCAAAAGTAGCTGAGTTCACTGTCCCCTGTATTGAACAACGATTCTGCTAAATCCATTTTTTTTACAGAGAAAGAGTTGTTCCTAAAGTCAGTGTGGAAATAAAGAATTTGAAACTTGAGCAATTCACATTTATTTCTTTCCCCAATAATTGGTCTGCAGGGTATTCCAGAAGCGAGCAACTACATGAGACAAATAGGAGGAAATCAATTTTTGAGATAGGACAGATAAAATTTTCCAGAAGTATATTAATAGACTGGAAAAAACTGCTGCTCTATTTCTCAGTGGAAAGGCAAAATTAATGAAATTTGATGCCAAGAAAGCCAGAGTGATGATGCACCATCGCTCACTATGAGCAAGTGTCTTGCATTTTTACCTGTGAGAAAGAACAGCTCAGTCAGGAACCTCTTGGAGACCATTAGCTGGCTGAACATCACAGCAAAATACCTGAAAACCTGACTGAACAATCTTGTTACCCTCAGTGATCCTCATTGAGCGCTTTCAGGGGATGGACAAGACATTGTGAGACTGGAAAAAGATAAACGCAGTACCCAACAGCAGTTCTCAGAAGGTAAATGGTTGTCCCAATGAAAATAAACTCTTCTCCATGTTCCTGGTGGACACAGCCTTAGGAGACAGCCAGTGGAATAAAGCAATTTTCCTGGTAGAGGATGGAGCTTTCCTCATTTAACACTTTCAAGAGGCTGGATAAAGGTAAAACCCCTGTTTGGAGGGTCACTGGTGTAACTGGTTGTATTTTAAGCAGGTGCATGGACTAGACTATTTCCCGAGGTCCTTTCCAGCTCTGTTTCTCTACAGTTCTCATGCTCCATAGACTTAAACAAGTACAGAAGTCATTGTGGTTTCAAAGCCTTAATTATTTTGTTATTCTAATGTAATGTTCCTTACTATAGCTGTTGCCACAGACGCAGCGACTGACCAGTCCCCATTCACCCTGTAGAGATGTCTACCCAGTGCATGTAAAATTTATCTGCATGATAAAAGATTAACGCTGCTTTGAGGTTACTTTATGGCTTCTGACACACATTAATACCCTTTCAAAATGCTAGAGAAAGTCCACAAAGAGACAATTCCATTATTTACACAACTGAATTTAAAAATCTTAAAATGACACACCCTCTTTTGGATTTTACTTGTTTTACTTAATGTGCCTCTTGACATAAAAGCATTTTTGGCAGGCACACTTGCAGTCATTCAAGTAAAGGACTGATTTGAAACAGCTGATTGTCTTTTCACCACCACCTGCTGCAACAGCGCAACATTATCCTGACAAAAAAAGCATAAAATTCACAGTACACAGGCTGAAGTACCTACTTTTTTTTCCTTCTAGAGTTTAAAACCCCAGTGCAAAGCTGATTCTCCAGATATTTCTGCTATGGGAATACACTTATATTCCCACCAGCCCTGCTTCAGGGTTGAAGTAATAGGCTGAAGTAGTAAAACCACAGCCAAATAGTTCAGCCTTGGAGATGAAACCAATAGGTATGTGGCGAAAGAGCAATAAATATCACAGAATAAAACCCCACATTCAACACATAAGAATATACATGTTTATTATCCTACTTTTCTAGTTGGTGTCAAAAGATTTTTTAGAGCGACCCAATAAATGAATTCACAGGATTTTCATGCAAAGCAGTATCTATGAGATACAGGGGAAAGCAGAAGAAAAGGCACAAAAAATATTTGCTGTCAATTGTTGAACAGGAAATTCTGGCAACAAGGAGGAGAGAGAAGTTGAAAATAAAGTTGTAACACCTAAGCCATGAAAAGGTGTAAGAATCTTCTGTTGGGAGTGTTTTTCAGCTTTGGTGAGAGAAGGAGCTGGTTGAGTATTATAAATAAAATTATAAATAAAAGCCAACGGATTTGCAAGCTGGGCAAGAATAACAAGCGTGTAGCAGCCAGGTATGTATCTCAGAGGGTTCGTATGATGCAGAGGACCTGCAAATGCAGCAGAAGCTGAGCTACACCTGCTCTTTAATATGTTATTTATTCACAGAATCATATCATAGCATAGTTTAGACTAGAAAGCAACTTAATCATCTAGTTCCAACCCCCTGCCACGGGCAGGGACACCTCCCACCAGACCAGGTTGCTCAGAGCCCCATCCAACCTGGCCTTGAACACTTCCAGGGATGGGGCAGCCACAGCTTCTCTGGGCAACTTGTTCTAGTGTCTCAGCACCCTCATGGTGAAAGGTTTCCTCCCGGGATCTAATCTAAATCTCCCCTCTACCAGTCTGAAGCCACTACCCCTCGTCCCATCACTACATGCTCTTGTGAGAAGACCCTCCCCAGCTTTCCTGTCCCCCCCCCTCCCCCCCTTCAGGTGCTGGGAGGCTGCTCTAAGGTCTCCCCGGAGCCTTCTCTTCCCCAGGCTGCACAACCCCCCCTCTCCCCGCCTGTCCTCACGGCAGAGGGGCTCCATCCCGCCGCTCTTCGTCCCTTTGCCGCCACCTCCCGACCTGCGCGGCCCAGCCCGGGGCTTCCTTCCCCCCCGCTGCCGCCCCAGCGTGCCTACTGCCGGCGCCCCAAGAGGGGCACAGGGGCTGCCGGGCGGCCTCGCGGGAGCTCCAGCCCCTCTTTGCCTCGGGGAACCGCGGAGCTTTGCTTCAGCTCGGGCCGGCCCCGCTCCGGGGGCCAGCCCGAGCCGCTCCGGCCCCTCGGGGCGGGCGGGGGCGGGGCCGGGCCCCGC
>VZSF01003480.1:1249197-1315026 GCA_013398295.1 Chionis minor | reverse complement strand
TCTAGGCCGGCTGCCCCCACGAGCCGGAGAGTCCATATTTTTTTCCTTTCTCCCCCCCCACCCCCCCCGCACCGGGTTTCGTAGGGGGGTCTGTGTTTTCACGAGTTGGTGCCTCCGCACGCAGCATTCTGGCTGCTCCTGTTCTACATTCTCTCCTGTTCGCGTGAGCAAATCGCTTAAATTGCAGCCAAGTTCTGGATTTTCAGCGCCTGGCGCCATCGTGGGGGTTTGGTGTTCGATGTATCGATGCTTTAACATGCTGAGAAGTACGCGATGGCTGCGAGCCCCCCGGCGCCAGAACCCGTGGTGGTCAACCCAGGTGAATCAGGTGTTTGAACAGGCAGTGCAGTGCTTCCCGAAAAGTCACACACGCTGAACATCCATTTCATGCTTTTGCAGGATCATTCCCTCCGTTCGTGTAGGTACCTAACTGTATGTTCGTAATAAGGGTTGGTTTATTTTTAAGAATTATTTGGATACAAGTTCGAGCTTTTAACAAAAAAGGTCACCCACTATTCAGAGGTGGAGTCGGGGCTAGGGAGGCCTTTCCACACTCCTGCTGCCTGAGCACTGGCTCCAGCTGGATCAGATTTGGTTTCCACCAGCTCTTATCCTTGCTGAGTTGCTCTGTTTCATTAATGCAATGGCTGTTTTGCCTTGTTCCCTTCCTAAAGCCTACTTCTGAGGGGGTGCCAGGCTCTGCCTTTCAGTAGGTAGCAGTGTCCAAGCATCTCTTCCATTTGGAGGTATTTCTAAGAATATTCTTTTAAGGAAAACCACAACGGGGAGGAGGGGAGCATCATTTCTACCGATATGAGGACTTCCTGGGAAGTGGAGTATTCAAAGGAAATTTTGCATGTGTCACATCGTTTTGCTGTGCTCCTCCTTGGCACGATGGGTACGCTCCCCGTGTCCATCTTTTGCTCCCTGAGCACTGAGTTGAAGTGGAATGCCCCTGTTGCACAGGAGCAGAGGTGCAGCACAGCAGCAGGTTTCACCAGTAGTCGGAGTGGTGTGTGCCGAAGCTGGGACTGGTGCCACCCTTTCCCTATGCTCCCCCTTATTCTTGCTGTCCTATATCCCACCTATCTTCTACCCTAAATCTGTGCATCTGGGGGGTCACAAAGCTGTGTGCTTTAGTCCTCTCAGAAAAGTTCCCTCTATAAATATGTCTTAGACTTACTAAGGTTACTAATGCAACAATTTACAGTGAAATATGTGTGTTTCTTCCCGATCCTCTGGGGTTGATGTATTATTTTTCTTTGTCACAGCAAGTGACAAAGAATACTTTTTTTCATTGTTACTTTGGTGAATTTGGGGAATCTGCCTTTCCTTAGGCAACATCTTTTTAAGGAAGAAAAGCATTTATGTTAAAACCCCGCAGCAGGGAAGGCTACCTGTGAAGGGAGGTTTGCCTTCTCCAGCGTGGGTATGGATCTCCAGTCCCTGAGGCAGAAGAGGCAGAAGCCTTTGTCGTGTTCCCCCGTCCTCCTCTAGACACCACCCAGCAGCACGGAGATGGGGACAAGCTGTGAGAAGATGGGGATACAGTTACACACAATCCTTCCTGTGGCCCAGGATGCCTTGGGAAGAAAGTATGGAATAAC
This sequence comes from Chionis minor, assembly GCA_013398295.1. NCBI lineage: Eukaryota > Metazoa > Chordata > Aves > Charadriiformes > Chionidae > Chionis > Chionis minor. The sequence continues at coordinate 1,313,419 of VZSF01003480.1, read as the reverse complement.
TTGGAGTAGTCTCTGCCACCAAGCCCTTTGGGTGGTGAGGGGAAGGCAGAAGGCAGCCAGGTGTCTCTCCCAGCAGGGGCATTGGGCTCACCAGGTCTGCACAGCACAGGGCACGTGGGGGAGTCCTCTGGAGGGCTGTTTGTGTAATTAACCTTTTATGGACTGTAGGAGAGGATTTTTTGGGCTCCTCTTCTCCTGGAGAAAATGAATCCAGTTGTTAGGTCACTGCGTGGATGCTACACTTACCTCTGTTACTGCCCTGTCACAGGCCTCTTGTACCTTTCTTTCTGAACTGGGCAACCCTGTCCATTCCTGTCACCACAGTGGCATTTAACCCCCAGCGTGTCACTCTTCTAATTCAGGTATTGCTTTTCTTCAACCTTTTCTTCCCTGCTATAGCTTTTTGTCTTTCTTTTTTGAATCAGCTCTCTGGCATCTCTGGTGGTGTGGTCCATCGAGATGACCTTCAATAAGGCATATGTGAGAACAGAAGAGAATTACTGACCTGGACTCCATGCTCCTAATCACTTTTAAAGATGCTCTGCCATCATGCTTATTAACGTCCTTGTGACCTGCAATGGGGATTGCATTTTACTTGATGAATACCAGGCACATTAATACTTTATACCAAAACAGGTAATGCCTAAACTGAGGTGCATAATGGTGTAAAAGCAACCATTACCTCTCAAGTTAATTTAGTTTCTGCAGGATACTGTAGACTATTTATATTCCTATAAGTTGCTTTTGTGTATTATCCTTATCACACCTTTGCACCACTCGTCGTGGACCCAAGTTGGCTTTGCTAGATGTCTTGTGAGACACCATAAATGATCTCTACCTTAGAGCCCCTCTGAAGTATGCACAGAGGTAGAAGGTGTGTGTACGTTAGGCAAACACTTTCCGTCCCAGTGATACCGCGGTGTGTTACGGAGGTTTAAAATCGGGTTCCTCTGAAATACACCAGGGTGAAAGTGTGAGGCCGGGTAATGCAATAGTTAACAGTGTCTTGTAAGTAAAGTTGTGGTGCATTTGCTGAAAGGTTCAGCGGGTGAGATTTTGCACGTCTGGATAACTGTAGTGGTATGTTTACCTCTTCAGGGACCTGAATGCAAGGGACCCTGCTTTCTAGAAGCACCGGGTACACGAAGCTGTATGAATAAATGGCAGCTTTCATATTCAGCCCCTCCCCTCCTTTTTAAGGTATCTGTGAGATGGTTTGTTCCTTGGACGCCCTGAAACCATTTCACCTGCCAGCAGAAATATAAATGAAATGCCCCCCCACCCCCCCCAAATGATATATTTGATGCTGTAGAAAGGATAACGTTTTGCTGGTAAAAATTGTTGTTGTGGAATGGGAGATTGTCAGGTGGTAACGCTAACAAATCTGTGCCGTGTAGATCCAGCGCGAAGATTCGGGTGCCCAGCTTAAGCAGCCACATCTGAACATCTCAGCCGTAGTACATTTATTAGCCGTGTCATGAAGAACAGCTTTTGACTGTAACAATTAAATCCGTTGTTAAAATAAGCCTTTTTGCCTCTGTGCGTTCATCAGTAGTCGGTTGCGCAGGCTTGGGTGTTCTCTGTTCTGTGGGTGCTCTAATTGATTTTGGTTAAGGCCAGTTGTGCTAATAAGCATGACTCGCATCTGGTCAAAGCCTATTAGCTAGTACTACTTTTTTTTTTTCATTTTAAATCCAGATTTTAATTAAAGTAGTCCTGTACACCTCAAGATACTATGCCAAAGCTGTTCAGCTGCTGCTGAGCTGTGTGGCTGGCTCATTTTTGTGTGGTGTTCAGTGATTTCAGAGTGCTCTTGTAGTCTAGGTAACCTCAGAAATAGCCTCTTCTTATAGGTAGAGACTTTTGCTTCCACCATAAAAGCCTGGGTTTGGGGGGTGCTGAGCGCTGGGTCCAGGCTAAGAGCACTGGGTGTTTTCCAGCAGGGGGCCGGGGTTTGCTGTCAGATGCCCAGTGGTGAGCTGCCCCCCTCCCTGCTGCCGACACACTGAAATTAATATCCAGCTAACAACTGGCTAAAGGAAATGGCAAAAACCGTAACAATGAAAAATGCATCTGGGTTAATGGGAGCAGGGTTGAAACATGTATTCAACTTGAAAAAATAGAGGTGCATGGTGGGGAAAAACTGGGAAGCTGGAGAAGAAAAAAATGATGTCATGGTCTTCAGCATGGTACAAATCGATTTGAGCTGAACAGCACCTGCAGTCATAATGCCAGTTATGTGTTTTTCAAGATTTATGTCTGCAGTTTAACTTTTTCTTGAGTGATTTCTGTAATTTTTGTTTCATATTGAAAATGAGGAATGGATTTCTTGAACTTGCAATGTTTTTATGGTCGGGTATCTCTCCATACAGTAACAATATTATTTTAATTCAGATAGATGATCTTGTCTACTTTTACATATAGAATAGAAAAAAGCTAGTGGAGCCTCAGGAGCCGTGCCTTGGGAGCCATTGGCCATTTCTGTGGATTTTTTTTTGGTCTCAGTCATATGTAGTTTACATATGAATTATCTTTTGATTCTCTATGTTCAAAAGCTCTTTGTAGCAACTTGTGAGGATTTGAAATACAGTATGTTGAATTCTTTATGCTTAGTTTCAATGATTAAAGGTTGTATTTTTGTGATCTTTAATTTCTATGGTGGTGTTGAGGATTTTTTATGTATATATATGAACAAACCCATGACATGCTTCAAGAGCTAGAGAAACAAATTTAAAAGTTTGGTACAGAAAGCAAAAGCATTTAGATGAAAAAGATAATTTAAATTTAATTTGGTTTATGTTCTGTATTACTCTTCAAGGATTTCAGGTCTGGTCAGTGATCATTCAAGTCACTTTGAGCCTTTCATTGCACTGGCAATGTCACTTTCAGGTCACTTTCCCCAAAACAGGGCATTGGTCCTTAGTGCCTTGAAGAAACCCTATAACTGCCTATAGCCATGTCACTATAGGAAGTCCGAGGCTGCCATGCCTCCATATTAAATATATATATATATATAACTTTGAGCCACTTAACTTCTGGAAAGCACTGGAATACACAGTAAGCTGAGTTTGTTTAGGACACGTTCAAATTAATGCTCGTATTTTCCTGAAGACGTGAACCGCCTATGTCTATGCCACAATACTGGCATGCGTGCAGAGAATGTGCTTGGCATTTTTGGACACCCAGCCACCTGAACAGAGCTGTTGCGTCTCCCCAAATCCCAGACATAGGTGCAATATCCTTTAATTCCTTTCTAATGAGATTTCTGGATGCTCAAGGATGCACAATTGGGATCCGCTGTACTCTGCTGTATCAGCACAGAGGAACCAGAGTGCACGATAACCCTCCATCTGTTTTCCCATTTTTTCTTTGTATATTCTCCATCTCAGGGGTCAAGAGGGATTCAAAGTCTTTATTAGCTGTGTGTTCTTTCTACAGCAAGGTAATCTGAAGGTATTAAAAACAAGAGGGTTTAGATGTGTGAGTTTGGTAGGTTATTCCCACCAGCTCAAAGCAGAATCCAGGCTACTTGCTCAATGTGAGCTGCGTGTGTGCCTGTGGGCACCATACATGTGCTGAGAAAGCTGAATTCATTTCCTGCCTCCAGAGAGAGACCGACCTTTCAGTCAGGTTCCTAATTGGAGGACCTGTGTGAGAGTACTGAATGGGGTGGTGATTTGGAAGCTTTAATATTGTACGCTTAGGACTGATTTAGTCTACTTTTTTTTTGTTTAAAAAGTGTGATTGCCAAAAAATAAGCTCTAAGCCAAATCACATGGAGAATCAGGATTTAAAGATGCAGGAAGCCATTCTTATCAAAAAAGAGGTTTGATTATATTCTAAGACCTAAGACAAATCCTCTTTGATTTGTAGCATCAAACATAAGTAACGTTAGCTAGGATGTAGGCATTCTCTTACATGACCAGTTCGGTGTTCACTTATGTACAGCATAATAGGGCACTGACCATTATCCTACCAGCTCTGCTTCCTTCCAAAGGTTAAAGTAATTTTCTCTGGCATCTTTTGATTCCTTTAGAATGTCTTGACCTATAATAAATAGCATCAGGAAGCTGAAAGAGCAGAGCAGAGTTTAACTGTGGTTGTCTCAGGTGCTCAAAGTACAAGCTTAGGTCCTGATGCCTCGCTGTAGTTTGGCACAGCCAAAGGGACCAGCTGTGAGATCCAGATGTTGCGGAAATCTTGTTCTGTGTGCAGAAATCACTGGTTTCCTCATCCCAGGATATTGCTAGCAGTGAGGTGAGAATAATTTTCCGGAGAAGACTTTCTGGTGGCCGCTTGGCACAACTGCATTAGATTTTTGTTGGTGGGGGACACGAGGATTCCCTGGACCTTTCTTATGGCTGCAGTAACAACGCATACTGCATTTCCAAGTCTCCTACAGAAGAAATTTCTGTGCCAACAAAGCTTTTGAAAATTCTGTGGAGATTTGGGCATACTGGTTTTGTAAAGTGTTGATGCTGCACTTTGGAGGAGGCTATTGTTCTGGGATTGTGCTTGTAATTGCTGTCAAAGATGCTAAAAGCAGTGATTCCAATCCAGCAAAACACTTAAGCACTTACAGCACTTGGAGCAGTATATATTGTTCCAGTAACATCAGCAGGACTGTCCACTTGCTTAAAATGAAATCTCTCAAAGCCTGGCACAAATGGGGCGAGAATGCTCTGTAATTCATAGGAAAATGTCCTGGAAGAATGAGAGGAAATGTACTATTGGTCATGTTATTAATCCAGGAAAGGCTAAGACTATATGTTTTGGAGTCACTGTATTTCCATCAGTTAACAGCATGACCTGATTTCTCATAGGAGCTGCTGAATGCTAGAAGAGGAGGATGCAGTAGGAGGGAGGTGGTAGAGAAGGAAGAGTAGGATGTGGCTTATGTGATGCATGTATTTGTATCCTTGTGCATCCTTGCACAGGGAGGGTTAAAAGATACTTGAAATAATATTTTTGTATTTTGTGTGTCGATTAACTGTGAGACTAATTCTGTGAAGTGCCTTTTTTTTTTTTAATCAATTACATGATTTTCAGCAGATAGAGGCTAAAGAGTGCACAAAGGGAGCGGATCTCACATATTTCTATCTTTGTTGAATGTGGAAAGGAGGTTTGTAAGATGACTGCAAATGGACACGGTCACGTGCACTAGATAAACAGGAGCCTTTCACAACATAGTTGGTGGCAGCAACAGCTGGGGTCCTACTGTACTCAGGAAACAGCTACAGATGGCAGGTGAGAGGAGTGAAGAATGAAGCAACCAAACATACTGCTTGTTCAGGTGCCTGGCATTTCTTTAGCAGTAAGAGCTCAAACCTGTCCATATACTGTGCAGTACTGCCCTTGGCAGACTTGGTGAGAACTGGGTTTTGGGGTAGCAACTGAGTAGCCCAATGGTATTTGGTCCTCAGAATCCATAGGCTAGAAAATCTAGACTGGTTGTAGATTTTTATTTTCTTTTAAGCTTGTTTTTTGCTAATCTAGGCTGAATTTCCCAGTTCATTGATGAGCTGCAAACATTGGGTGGGGCTGTTTTAAATTTTGTTGGAAGTAGGATGGATGCTGGCCATTGGGAAGCCAGTTTCGCCATTTAACTTCTACTTTACTCCCATACCGGGCATGAGCCAAAAACTCCAAATGATTCAAAGGGTTGAGTGGGATTTAGTCAAGCAGCAGGATGATTTGGTGACCATTGGTACACCATCAAATTAAATCATTGGTCAAAGGAAACATCAGAGCATTCAAATGAAGTGCAGTGATGTGGAAAGCCGAAAATTAGAACAGCAACCCAAGTAAATTCAGCAGTGACCAGCTCTGTTAGCTTGCTGCATCTGTCTGCCGGGGCTTACTTTCCTTGAAGGTATTTTCTGTCATGAATTGCATTGTCTGCCTAAGCCAGTGAGGTCTATTGGAGTCCGCTGTCTGTTGTTTTGACAGGTTTCTTGGTTTGATGGGTGTAGTATCGTAAATGGGATTAGTGTTAACCCCTTCCACTGTTCACTGTTCACAGAGGTAATGATTTTTAAAGGTGTCTTTTGAAATAGTGATGGCTCTCTGTTGATTTAAGTAAATACGTACTCAGGTGTGAAAGAAAGGCCCTTGCAAATTGGTTGTAAACTGATGATAGTTGTGTCACCTGTCGGTGTCTTGATCTGCTGCTTGTGCCAGTGGATACGTCAGGAGTTGCTCCATTTCCATGGAGCAGCAGCAGGATAAATGCAGTGGAAGCCTTCAGCAAACATGATCCTGACATTGCATATGCAAGTTGTTAGTGCTTGGGTACAAAAAGGGTCAGAATGAAATGTGTGAGCTCCTTGCCACGGTGATGAGCATCCACACAGAGAGTGTGTGCTCTCCTGTTCCCTCTGGTGCTGCGGTGAACAATACCTGTCCCTACATTGAGCACTGAACAGGAGAAAAACCCATGGCCAGCTGTGATGCCAAGACCAGGAGCACTCAACGCTTATTAAATGTATGCTCTGCAGCTTTGGGAGGATTACAGGGAGCAGAGGCAACATGGGGTGGAAGATCTCTCCGTGTAAATATGACCATGCGGCGCGTACGTGGCAGCCAGAACTGATGCTGTTAATGGCAGTCGCTACCCACCATTTCTCTCGCTGGCTCACACACCCACACGATGCTTTCAGGACTGTCTCACAGCACTGGCTGTTTGAAATGACACATAATCTTAGGCTAAATCTGTAGTCTTTCTGCTCTGCAAGCTGAATTCCACGCTCCTCGTAGCTGCCAGGACCAAAACCTGCCAAGCAGCAGCTAATTAGAAAACCTTAATGTTACCGCAGCTTCAGAAGGGCTCAGTGCCTCTTTGCAGTAGGCTGTTGGATACATGGTCAATTCTTTTTGGTTTGCAAATGGATTATCTCCAGTTTGGAAATATTTTAAAAAATTTAAAAAAAAAAAAATATCTTTCAACCTCATCTGATTCTGTTTCTTGTAATTTTGCTTATAAGCCTTTGAAGTGTTAGGAAAGGTGCAACAGTCTAGAAACGAGCCATGCATGGCTAAGACAAAACTGTTGAACTTCCATCAGCTTCCACTGTGGCTTTTATTTTTTCTGCCAAAACAACAGGAGGAGCATTTGCAAAATGTGGGAAGGTGTGAGGAACCTTGAGATGTGCTGGGTTCAGGGACTGATAAAAGCTACCAGCCCCACAGAGTCGCTGCATGGAAGTAGAAAGGACAGCGTGTAGAGGTGTTGAGGTGTGTATTCAGAGAGAAAAAGTGACAACCGAACTGCTGAGGAAGCAGAAGTGTTAAAATGGAAAGCTTTAAAGGATTTCTGAAAGTGCAGCTGAACCCAAGGACTTGGACCAGCTGATCACATTTAAATTTTCTTAGCCCCCAATTAAGTGTATGCTTAAAGTATGTGAGTAATCCTCTGAAAGACAACTCTGTTTAAATGAAGTGCCTTGATAATCTGCAGTAAATGGCAAAGCATTTTGAGGTATCGTAATAGCTTTTCTTTAAACGTGAGCTCCACTTGAAATAAATTAGGTTGCTCCTTTCCCCTCTCTGTCTTCCACTCCTTGTAACTTTTTCTGGACTCTTCTCAGGGATTTTCTCCCACCTTTTCTCTTGGAAGGAGATTTTATACATGCATGCAACTCAGGTCTGCTGTTCTTTTCGGGTGTCTTCTTTCTATGTCTCTCACATCCTTCATCCTTATATTTTGTAAATTGTTCGCTATAGCTGCACCAGCTCAAGTCCAAATCGCACAAAGATTTAAGCTTAGATCCGGAAGATGGCAGCCAAAGAGTGAATATTTCTTCTGTTTGGGCACAGGAGATGAAAGTGGAACTGAGCAGCAGTCTAAGACACTACGGTCACTGGAACTGCAATTGTAGTAAAAAGAGTGAGTGGCAATAGGTGTAGAATCTCAGCTCCCAGGAATCGACATGTCACCCCGTCTACACTGTTCCATGTTTTGGTTGCTGTCCATCTGGAGCCAAGCAGCTTACAATCTCAACTTAAAAAGTTCTGAATTCTCTTCTCTAGATGCTGAGCCTGGCAGTCACTTGGGGGAAAAATATTGTAAATGCGTTCACAAACACTCCTCTCTCTTTGTTTGTCCTGTGGTATCTTTTCCTCCACAGATCTGGAGAAAAAACTTTATCAAATAGGTGGTTATTAACATTAAGGCACGGCAAATTGTTCTTCGGTAACAGGAACCAGGCTGTGAAATGGTTCATTCAGCCTTGGTCTGTGAGCCATCTGATAGAGCGTGCTGAGAAACTGCGCAGATGGGCAAAGCGGTGAAATCCTGCACTGATTTGTTGTCAGGGTGGCAGATGTTTTATTCTCCTGGTGTGTTCTCTGGCATTTCTCACAGACATGAAACAGAAGCAGAAGAAACTAAATTGCTGTGCTCTCTCTCCCTTGTTGTCCAAGGCAGTTTTGCAACTCATTTCTCCTGTAATCTTATCAAGTGTGAGAAGAGGTGTGCTCTTCCTGACTTCTCTTACAACCGTGCTTTATACTTTCAGAGGTAACGTTCTTTACCCAGACAGCTGTAATTTTCAGCATGGGTCGTTTTCATGGTGCTTCTCTTTCTTATCACTTTAGTGTACTTAATACCCTTAATGATGCTTTAAAGATCAGCACTTGGATGACTAAATAAACAATCCTGCCTCTAAAACATTTGTCTCCTGACCTCTGGCCTGCACAGTACATCACTGGCAGAAGAGGAGGGCGTGGAGAAGACAGAAGACAACACGCTGCTGTGAGCTGCTGCCACGATAACTACCCCTTGCTGTTCCTTAAAGCCTTTGGGTACCAGCATATGCCGTAGGGAATGCTGAACAAGTGCAGGGAAATGGGAGACAGCTAGCAAAGGTAGTTTTGGTCAAACTCAGATGTCCTCCTTGAGCGCACAGCATGGTATGATTTGAACTGATGCAGGGAATGCTGGCCAGATCACGGGAGCCAGCTCGTTATTTCTAAAATGGTTAGCTTTGGAAATGGCAAAGCCAACGGTTATTAAAAATCTTAAATTCATTTCTACAGGAGAATAAATGGAATCGGGAGGGTCTCTTCCGAAATGAAAGTTGGTCTTGGCTTGCCACCTGATCTTTGCCATTAGAAAACTAATCATATAGTTTTATGCTATAAGTTTAGCCTTGCCTCAGCATAAGTATAATTTCATTGATACAAACAGATTCAGTGATTTTTTTAGTGCTAGCTTTTTTAATTAAAAAAAATTATTCTATACCTTGTATAGCCCGTAGGCTATCAGGGTAATTCAGCTGGACTCCACTGCATCCATGATACCTTTTTTTACAGAAATATGTAACATTTAGGGTATGGGTGCATCTCCGCACTTATTTTAGAGATCTCTGGAACCCCACAATATAAGCAGTGGTTGAGCACATACTGTCAATTTGGGTGAGACATGACTAAGACCTTGCACCGAAACACTGTGATCATCTGTGGCGCCTGGACTCTGTCCTGCAGGACTGTGGTGTGACCAGGGAGGACAGGGACCATAACTGGAAGCTGCTGCACGTCCAGGCTGGGCCAGCACGGGCATGCATGCTTGGGCTGGCAACCAAAGGGGATATGGCTGTGTATGTCGTCTACGCGTGGCTCCAGGCTACTGCTGTATTGCAGGGTTGTTGTCCAACTGCTACATCCAGCAGTGACTTACCACTTAGTTCAACGTCTAATGTCATCTTTGTTCTCAAAAACCTCCAAGCTTCTTAGGAAGCATGTAAAGTTTCACCTGCAAATAAAGGATGCAGAGAGGGAGGCAGTTCTTCCCTGTGATGCCACAGGGGAGATAAGGGTCTTACTGAGAACTGATTCCCAATTTGGTGCTTCCTCAGTGGGAAAGCTTAAACTGGCTGTGAGTGGAAGAGACAAAGCAGCAGAACCTTCTTATGTCACACGTGTGCAGCCAGGTGGCCCAGCAGGTGATGCTCAGAGCATCCCTTGAGTTCTTTGGGATATTGATGAAGTTCCATCTTTAAGTTTACTGCCTTCCCTTGCAGTACTGGATTCATGACTCTCAACCTTTCAGATTTTAATGATTATTTTTTATAATTCTGGTGTCATTTCCTTCAGAATGAATCTAGCAGGTGATCTTACGGAAGTTTGGGAAACTGGGACTGTCAGACTCTGCGCCATTTCAGTAAAGCTCAGCCAGCTGGCAGAATGGGGTGTGCTCTTCCCCAGAAATAAGCAGCATCTCTCCGAGCGCTAATTTTGACAGAAACCTGAGCATCGGTTTAAGAATAATACAGCTCATGTACAACTCTTTGCCTGAGGACCTTACTATGCTCCTGTCAGTCCTAGTAGCCATCCCATTCACCGCCGGTCTGGCAGGAGGAGCAGAGCGGTGACAACAGAGGAGATGCTGCAGCTGTCACACCTATTTACAGCTTCTCAGTCACTGACACGAGAATAAACAAACACGGTATTCATGCAGTTGCATGGTTAGCATTTATTTTTAAAATCAGTCACTTGAAAAATACCAAGGCGTAAGTAAAATAGCTCTGTCAGCGCTTTCTCTGCGGTTTCCAACCTAATGCTTGACCTGAGGGTTACTCTCTGTTTCTGTTAATTTAATATAAGAGTTAAGGTAAAGGCCACATCCTTACCCAGTGCAAGCACATGTTTCTCCTCTGAGTGAAGTTCTACCAAGGTGGGATGTGGCAAATACAGGAATGTACTGTTTCTTGTCCACTACTGCCATTTTTCCCCCTGATTTTATTACATTTTATTATGATTTTATTATTTGCAGTGACGAGTAACTGTCTTACATGTAGGCAAGTGATATTTACTGTAAAAAAGGCTGAGTGAATTTGTAGTTGAGCAAATGTTTAAAGAAATAACAATTAGAGATTGCTTTTGCTGTTTTGTTTGAAAACACTGAGGAGAAAAAAAATTGAAAATATAAACATTTTCTCTTTTATAGCCAAGAAACAAATGCTCGAGCTCATATGTTCCAGCATTGCATCCCCAGAAACGTGGTCGTGAAAGTGGCTGTATTTAGGCACTAAATCTTTATTAAGGGCAAACAATGGCTGACAGTAGACCACTTCTAAACAAAGGAGTAAGTCAGGAAAGTCGACAGGATTAAAATCTGTGGTCCGTTGCTGGGGCTGAAGTGGGACAATCCCAAATATCAGAAGGAGGGTGAGCCCCTAATAACGCACGCAGACACAGTAGTTGGGGACATGGATGTTGCGCTGTGGTTTTCCTTCTGGCTCTGCTTTCCTGCTCCTCAAAGCTGCGGAAGGGACCACACAGAACAAGACATCTCAGGGCAGGATCTGCATTTTTGGCTTGGAGATGAGAGCAATCATCCCCTGAGCACAGCAGCTTGGTTACACAGTCTGATCGTTGGTAATCGCCCCTCAGCAGCTGGCTCTCAGAGATGTGCTCCAGCACAGTGGCTGCTACAAAGGGGTTTTATAATCCGGCTGACCTGTGGTCAGTGTCCCTAACTGGGACTTCCTGGTCCCTTAGGATCTCACCTGTAGGTCTGTTTCTGAAGCATGTGGGAAACAGTGTGATTGTGTGTACTTAAAAACTCAACATGGACGGCATTTTCAGGGAGGTGGCCTTAGAGGTGCAATGAAACGTAGAATCATAGAAACACAGAATGGTTTGGGATGGAGGGACCTTAAAGATCATCTAGTTCCCACTCCCCTGCCATGGGCAAGGACACCTTCCACTAGACCAGGTTGCTCAAAGCCTCATCCAAAGCCTGGCCTTGAACACCCCCAGGGATGGGGCAGCCACAGCTTCTCTGGGCAACTTATTCCAGTGTTTCCCACACTCATAGTGAAAAGTTTCCTCCTGGGATCTAATCTAAATCTCCCCTCTTCCAGTTTGAAGCCATTACCTCTCGTCCTATCACTACATGCCCTTGTAAAAAGTTCCTCCCCATCTTTCCTGTAGCCCCCTTTAGGTGCTGGAAGGCTGCTATAAGGTCTCCCCGGAGCCTTCTCTTCTCCAGGCTGCACAGCCCCAACTCTCTCAGCCTGTCCTCGTAGGAGAGGTGCTCTAACCCTCTGATCATTGTTGCCCTCCTCTGGATCCGCTCCAACAGGTCCATGCCCTTCTTATGTCGGGGGCTCCAGAGCTGGCTGCAGCACTCCAGGTGGGGTCTCACCAGAATGGAGTAGAGGGGCAGAATCCCCTCCCTTGCCCTGCTGGCCACATTGCTTTTGATGGAGCCCAGGATGCAGTTGGCCTTCTGGGCTGCAAATGCACGTTGCCACCTCACATTGAGCTTCTCATCCACCAACACCCCAAAGACCCTCTCCCCAGGGCTGCTCTCCATCCATTCTCCACCCAGCCTGTATTTATGCATGGGATTGCCCCAATCCACATGCAGGACCTTGCACTTGGCCTTACTGAACTTCAGGAGGTTGGCATGGGCCCATCTCTCAAGCCTGTCCAGGTCCCTTTGGATGGCATCCCTTCCCTCCAGTGTGTCAAGCGCTCCACACGGCTTGGTGTCATCATCTTCTGCTTCTTTGTTTCCTCTCATTTTGGGAGGCTTCATCTCTGCTGCTGCCACCTTGCTGTAACGTGCTGCTCCAGCCTTGCACCTAATTCCTGAGTGTTAGCAGCCCATGGCAGTGCTCGAGTAGCTCTGACACCATTTGAGCCTCCTTTGCCATGGCTTTGTCCTATAGTACTGTTCCTTTCCTGCCCACCTCACCAGCTAGTAGCAAATAAGTTGGGTGCTTGTCTCTTTAAACTGGTAAGAGATGCATTTATTTGCTAATTTAAAAGCATCATCCTACAGAGGATCCTGTACTTGAGCGTGGTACCTCCTGATGTAGTTCCTAGTGCTTCATCAGTAGCAGAGCTGTGCATTTCCCTGGAGGCACCACAGTGTAGCTTCCAAAATGTAGCCGTCTGCATGTTTGGGCTTTTTTTTTCTCCTGCTTACATTTTTCCTCCTGTTTTTTTTTACATAATCATAAAGCAGACTTGCTTTTGTGAGCCCGCGGATTGCTAGAACCAATGCTGCAAGCAGCATGACTCCCATTCGTCTTTCATATGTGCTACCATTTTTGCTATAGGAGCATTTATTTCATATGCAATCTGGGCTACACTTATTTTTCTAGGTCCAGATTTAACTATGGGCTGTGCTGCCCAAACCCAGCAATGGCTTTAGCTTGTGGGAACCATCAGCAAAACCCTGACATCTCCAGAACTGGGTTATATTATTATTATTTTTTAAATTTATTTCACAAAAGCCGCTGAACAGCCTCCAAATCTGTTCTTTGGACAACGTGACAAATTGGCAGAGAGACAGGTTGATGGGAACAATTGCTGTTAAAAGGCAGGGAGGCAAAACAGTGGTAAGGGCATATGTGCACTCACATCGTGTAAACCTGACGCCTTCCAGCGGGAGCCAGCGCACGCTTCCCTCCCTGCCCGGGAGAGCCCCGCAGCGACAGGATGCTGCCTGACCTTATTGCCTCGTAAGGACAGGGCTGGCCCTGGCCATGTTGCCAGCGTGCAGGAGCAGACGGCTCCCCGTTCGCACGTCCCGGGCAAAGCGGTGGCCCTTGAGCGCTGAGGAGCATGTGGGGAAGGAGGAGCGAGTGGAGGGTGGCACTGCTCTTCTGCTCTCCATCTGCCGCTGCCCACCAGCGCGGCTGCCCTCGTCTGCCAGAGCAGAACAAGGGCCATTATCTAAAGAGCAAAAAAGGGAGGAAGGGTGTTTGTGATACAGTCGCTCCCACGTGTTGTTCAAGAGGCTCCTCAGGTCCACATCTGTGCGTGCGTGCGTTGAGCACTCGATGCTGAGGGCAGCCGCAAGCATCGGTGGGAATAAACACACACCTTGCCTCCATGGCGTGCGTATGTCCAACGGAAAACAGTGCACGTGTTAAGACTGTCACATGCCTGAGACATGTAGTACAGTTGGAAAAAAATCCACAGGAATCACAAGCAGATGTAAATCCGCTTGCTATTGCTGTCTTCCAGGCGGTGTCTGGGTACTTTGTTGGTAGGTGGTTCTGCTGCGGCGGTGGCAGTGTGGATGCAGTGCCCACCAACGGCTCAGCAGCGGCAGAATCCATAAATAAAAGGCAAATTAGCCTTGTACAGACCTGTGGAGGAAATAACAAGTGACTGATGAGCACTCTGCTGTTTGGCTGGATGCAGAGCAAACGGGGAGTGCTATGAAGATTTGGAAACCTAAAATGATTAAGCAAAGAAGCAAGCTATTGCTTTTTTTCATAGTCTCTGGCATTTCCCTTGTCTATCTCAATTAGTTTCCTGAGGACTATTTATATCATAAATAAACCTTTGTGCCAGCCATCTCATCCATCATTTTGTGTTTCCCTTAAAAACCTCTTCTAATTCCAGCTGGCCTACAATGACCCCTTCCATTATCCACTTTGTAGATTTCAGGGATGACTTTTCCCGTATATACCTTCAACTTTGCATGTAGTTTCTCCTACGCAGAACAGCCGCTTTATTGTCTTTTTTCCCAGAATACATTCTGAAAACTGTCCTTTAAAGTCAGCAAAATGCTGGGCAGTGGCTGGACTGCTGGTGCCTGTAACCTTCTAGTTGTAGTTCTGTCTCATCGCCATCTTTGGCCTTCTCCCATTCCTTTATTCTTAGGTTTTGATGAAAACCTTTTTATTTATTTCGTAGTTCCTGTGGGATCCCTATATTTAACTCGAATTATTGGTCCCTAGAATTAAAGTAAAAAAAAAGAAACCTTTTCAAATCACAAGTGTTAGAATATTCAGTCCAGCTAACACAATTTTCAAAGAATTTTATCTTTTCCCCCACATTTTTGGAGAAAACTAGCGTACCTGCATTCCCATATGTGCATCCAGATATAACTGAAAGCTGTTGGCCCACCAGTGATCCTCCCAGAACATTCTCCATAGTTACTGGCTGTTTATTGTCCTGCTACTGCTTGTCAAGTAGCTGAACCCTTTTGTCTAAACAGTGAATTGAGTTACGCAGGAGCCTAATACCATCCTGCGTCTTATTTTGGCCAGAGCTCTTCAATGTCCTTCAAATTATGGGTAAAGCCAAACCAATAAAGAACAATCGATAAAAAAATAAAGATTAATTAGTTTAAATAACTACGCGGGATAAACAGAAAACAACTCTGAAAGCTGCTAACCGTGCTGGTAAATCTTGTTAGTCCTGCAGTTTTAATGCTCTTGCTTTGGCAGCAATGCAAAGGAGCTCTCAAGTCAGTGAAGCCGACAGAAGAGTAATTGCTTTGTGGATATCCGTCTTTGTGCACGCTTTCTTTCTTTCGCTGAAGCAGTCTGAGTCCAAATGGTTCTTCGTTGAGTCGTCAGGCAGCTCTCATGAGCCCCCCGTCGGCCCTGTGAGTGGGAAGGGGCAGTGTGTCTCCATCTGTTCTCAACTGCCTGCTGGTGTCCCCCTCCTCTTCTATCAGTGCAGCATTTCTTGTACCTGAGGTAAAAATAATCTCATGCTATTGTGTATGCGTCTGTTTTCAGACTGGGATTTCAGAAGCGTGCGTTTAAAGATAGCTTTTATGTGTTGGTTCATTACAAAGACTCCGTTTCAGCTTCTTAGGCTTTGTTTAGATTTTTCACCCTGTCACTGAAATTACAGTTGTCTTCATACATGCATGTCAAGGTGGAATAAAGATTGTTTTCTCCTTCCAGGCCATCTCTGATGAAATTATAATTGTTTGTAGCTTTTCTGCATCTCCTCACTCCACTCCATCTTTTAAATCAAGACACCTGAGCAGCAAGTTCAGGTTAACCAGTAGGAGTTTGTAGTTGGCTAGGGGAAAGCTGAGGTTGCCTGGCATGTTTTCAACAAAGGTACCAGTTCTGAGGACAGAAATTGCATGTCTGTGCTGGCTCCAAGTCTTTGGAGAGGGTAGAAAAAGCTTATGTGCAGGATACATGTAAGGGTGCCTTGACCTGAAGTCAGCGCCTTTATGTGGTATGTCAGATATGCTTGGAGTAGTTTGGGTCCAGTTAGCATTCATCTGGTGTACATTAATTTCTTTTCATTTTCAGTATCTTTATGGCAAGAAGAGGCAGATTTAATTAATCTGAAATCGTAATCCAAAATAACAGTTCATTTTTTATTACCATTACATTTAGTCTTGCTGGTAGCTTTTTTTTACTTCATACGTTTTTCACTTGACGGAACAAGATGGGCAGCAGATGTAAAGGGCTTCACCAAGAAGAAACTCTCTTAAATGTGTCTTTCTTGGTTATTCATTTCTGAGATGTGAAGACTAGCACATCGGTGTTGCGTAAGTCAAGTATTTGCATTTACACTATGATACAGTGCAGCATCATTAAGGTCACAGACCTTCTGCTTTGACATGACAAGTATCCTTTCCTTATTGTATTCAGCATTTCTTGTAAAAATGTTTGATTTTTCACTGAGAGATGTTGTTAATAGCAACTGAAGCATTTATCTGCCTAACATCATGTCTCTTAATCAACAGAAGATCACAGTAACCTTTTGAGAAAGTAGAGTACATCAATATCCCTATAATTCACTACACCAGTGTCAAACTTTTTGTCTGCAAAATATCTCGGTTGCATTTCTGCAAAGGAAAGAAACATGTCATCAGCTAAATTACAGGCTTTACTGAAGGCCTAAAATTAAAATAATATGGATGAGTTAATATTTCAAGGCTGTCAACTCATACTTGGTTCATCTCGTTCTGTCTCTAGATGCCCAAGTACCGTTGGCAGATGCCAATGCTGCGTTTTCTTGCTTTTTTGGCTGTCATAACTACAGGTCAACTGGGATCAGCTGTTCACTCATGATCTGAGTAACTGAGATGGATCAATGGCAGGAGAACAGGTATTAAGCAGAGGAATTTGAATGATTAGAGGGGAAATAGAGCTGGATGAAAAAAAAGAGGGAAAATAGTAGTGTAGTGGGAGCAGAGAAGGAAAGATGAGAGTGAGATGGGAGAAAGGATACAAGATGAAATGTGACTGAAGTGCAGATAATAGAGTCATAGAATATATCAAGTTGGAAAGGACCATAAGGATCATCAAGTCCAGCTCCCTGCTCCTTGCAGGACTACCTCAAGTTAAATCATATGGCTAAGAGCTTCATCCAGAGGTTCCCTGAACTCTGACAGGCTTGGTGCTGTGACCACTTCCCTGGGAAGCCTGTTCCACTTACCAGCCATCCTCTTAGTGAAGAATCTTTTCCTAATGTCCAGTCTGAACTTGCCCTGTTGCAGCTTCATTCCATTGCCTCGTGTCCTGTCGCTGGTCACCAGAGAGAGGAGATCAGCACCTCCCGCTCCACTGCCCTCCCCCAGACTGCCATGAGGACACCCCTCAGCCTTCTCTTCTCCAAGCTGAACAAGCCAAGAGATCTCAGCTGCTCCTCCTAAGTCTTGCCCTCAAGATCTTTCACCATCTTGGTCACACTCCTCTGGACACACTCTAATAGTTCAATGTCCTTATACTGAGGTATCCAAAACTACACAGGGGGTTTGCTCTGGTTTCTCAGTTTAATTTTTTTCAGCACACACAACTTAAATAACCTGAGTGATATTAGTTACGTCTGTTGGTCTTCACTGCTTGATTGCAAGGCTGTTTGCTCTGGCACAAGTTGTTTGGGGAATGGCCATTTTCTTTTTCCTCTAGCTTAACCCCAAGAGAAGACAATGGTGCAAAGAATTGACATGAGGCAATTACTTTTTGTAATAAGGACCTTTCCCCTGCTGTAGCCCTGCTGTAGCCTATACATGGTGCTTTCTGAAGAAAAGAATGAACATGCCTTTGTATTTTAGCTTCTTGGTGAAAAGTGTTTCACACTTTTGTTTCAGCTTTTGGCTGATCTGAAGAAAAAAAAATCTATAGGAGTTATTTTTCTAACAGAAGTAGAACAGCTGTGAGATTCTGAGTTTTTTTTAGTGTTCTGAAGGCACTTGTTCATTAGGACTGGTGAAACAAGATATAGACGAGAACGATTAGATTTAAATTAACACGAGAATATCACTAGTGCATTATGGATCAAGGCAGCTTTGGAGCGAGAGGTGAGCTGAACAACGGTAATCCTTCAGAGACTCATCAGCTGATCTTGTGGTGAGCACTGAACAAGTGCAGAAAACCCTGAAGAGCTTACAATCAAAGTAGACAAGATAAGGCAAGAAGGAACTTAACATGTGAATCAGAGGGTAGGATTAAGGTCCGTAAAGAAAATTAGTTCCACTTTCCCTTTTTTTCCTGTTTCATTGTGTAAATAATCAGATTTGTAACACAGATCTTGTTGTGACACAAATCCTGACTGGCTGGTTTTGCTGCTGTTCTCTGCATGTGAACAGGTTCTTGTTCAAAGCCCGTTGGGTTTGGAGCCTTCATAAGCAAAGATCAATTGGCAGCCAGAGCTTGTTTCCGAGTAATAGATAAGGGTTTTCTTGACACAAGATGTACGGTGCTTTTCATTGACAGGTGCGAGTTCATTCAGAAGGCAGACACAACCCAATGATATTTCCTCAGTAATGAGCCATGCACTCTAATGTTTTCTAGAAACGTTTTCTCTCTCTTTTTTTTTTTTTTTTTCCCCTTTTTCTCCATCAGGTCAGCGAGATTTGAATG
Source organism: Chionis minor (assembly GCA_013398295.1). NCBI lineage: Eukaryota > Metazoa > Chordata > Aves > Charadriiformes > Chionidae > Chionis > Chionis minor. The sequence continues at coordinate 1,294,829 of VZSF01003480.1, read as the reverse complement.
AATTGTTAATGGTCCTTCTTTTTTTTTCTTTTGGTACAACTGTAAGGAGCTTGAAAGGGAAAGGATGGGTATTGGTCAGATCTACATGGAGTGTGCGTATCTACAGACAAAGGATACTGGTGGTATTTTCAACGCAGAACTTCAGCTTTTCTGCAGCTTCTCAAAGAGCGACCACTTTCCTTCCATGGGAACACAAGTGGTGCCTGCACAGTGGGACTTTAGAGGGAAATGGGTCCTAATGGAAGGAGAGGAGTGGAAGCTAACTCTTCTGGTACGGCTTGGGCAGGCTAGCGAGCAATTGCTCGAACTGGAATGCAAACTCCAGGCTCTGCTTTCACCTTGGAGATGGTGGCACTGGTTTTGTTGCGTCAGTGCTGGGGGTAATTTAGTGTCTTGAGGGAAGAAAAATGCTGCTGTGGGCAGAGCTGCAATACACAGCCTGGGATCCCTACTTGGTATTTGAAGAACATGTTTAACATCGGCGGTGACCCTCACGTGTACGTGGGAATTGATGTGTTAGTTCTTCTTTTCACACTGAGGCTCCATCCACCCCCAGAATCAAAGGAGAGAGACAGAAATTTTTGCTTCTGTTTCCTCTTCCTTCTCTACTTAAGCTGTAAGAACAAGAAGCTGCTCTTAATAAAATTGAATGAAACGAGGTTCATGACAGCAGTGCTGCATAACTCCAGACTGGACCTTCATTTTGATGCGTTCTCATCTGAGCTGGGAAGACCCAAGCTTGAGAAACACGGCCTCGGAGTGGAGGAGGAGTGTATTCATTTCCCATCTCATGCTTTGTAGATCATGCAGCAGAAAGATGAAGTTGACCAAGGCCCACTGAAACATCTTGCAGGACTCATATCTGAAGTAATTAGAAAGACTCCCTTAAATTCTTGGGAGGGGGTTTACTCTGGGCCAATGTGAGGTACACAGGGCGTATATGACTTCCCAACAGATTGCCTTCCTGTCGCGGTTTTGGGCCAGATTGGCCCAAGCAAGCCCAGAGACAAATGTTCCCTCTCTCTTGCAAGAGGAGAGACTAGTTTAGTAAGAACTAAATTACTTTAATGAAATATAAAGAATAAAATAATAAAAAGAAAATAATGAAATATATACAAAACCGTATCAAATTCCCAGGATGACAGTCACGTCACCAGCAGGCACTGGGGAAGTCCCAGACTGGACTCAGCGACGGAAGGGAACTGGATTCAGGAACACATGGATCAGGATCAAAGGCAGACGAACAGACGGAGTCCTCCTCGGACGCCGGCCATTGAAAAAAGAGGCTGACCCTTTGGTCCCTCAGCTTTTACACTGAGCGTGAGGCAGATGGGATGGAATTCCCTGCTGGTCAGTTTTGGGTCACCTGTCCTGTCTGCTCCTCCCCACAGGTGGGACCCCTCTGCGCTTTTCCGCTTCCCACCCTCCAAGGGAGCAAATAACAAAGTTGGCTGCCCTTGGCCATTATAGGAATAAGTATAAGCAGGAGCCTCTCTGCATACTGCGCCTCAGCATCAGCTATGAACATGGATCTTATCGCTCCGAGAAAGAGCAGTTTTCTGCACAATCTGCTGCTAATTTCAGCAGTTAGAAGAGGCCCAGTTAGAAAGCACAGTTACTTAACAAAATTGGTCCTGTTTTACCTCAAACCAGGACACTTCCCCTGCATGTATTTGTGATGTACCTCTCCTTTCTGTCCCCTTGCCTGTCTGTGTCTCTCTTCTACCTCCTATTATCTTTTCATCAGCCTGTGATGATCCAGAAACCCACACCAGATAGTGAAGAGGAGGAGCACACCGTGGCTTCCCAAGCCGCAGTCAGGAGGCCGTTGCTTTCACATGCAGCGGCTGTGACAGGTACCAGCACAGCCTGACGGTTACTCCTCTTCCCGAAACCGCGTGGCACAATCTCATTCTCTTATCTTTATCACAGTGTCTGAAAATCCCAGTTGGACTAAGCAGGGTGTTGGATTTTCTGAATGTTCTTTCATTGTGTCTTGTCAGTTTTGCCTGTGAGCGTATAAACCCTGCAGCCCTCTGAAATCGTTGACATGATTGTGTATGACAGTCATTAGTGGGTGAAACAGAAATCTGTCTGCGAGCATCTGTTTTGAGGGAGCCAAATATAATTAAAGTTTAACCATGCTGCATTTGCTCTTTTATCTGCTGGAACTCAGTCCTTCTTAGGGATTGCAGTCCTGTTTCTTGTGGTCCTCCTGAGGAGTCTGACGTGCTGCTTTTTGTCGTTGTATGTGTGTTTCACCTAGGTGTGTTTTCTGTCACAGGCTGGGTCAGGCAGGTTTGTTCAGAGGTTCGCTTCAGGATAATGAAACTCTACCTCCTTGAACGTCTTCAAGATTTTCCCAAGGGGAATCCTTTCTGGTTTCAGGTTGTTCTGAAGTAGCAGACTCTGCACTGCTGTGTTTCCTAACATGAATCAGGTGAAAAAATGAGAGGTGTGATTTTTTGCTTATAATTCCCCCAAACTGGTATTATGTTATTGCAGTAAATGTCAATATAAAACTAAAGCAAGGAGGAGTCCTAGGTACAGCGAATCCACTGCTTTGATTTTCTCATGCATATAGCATGCATGGACACCGACAGGTAAAGGATATCTGACAGCAGTTGGTTGCTTACACTGTATTGGCTTTTGGTATAAAGAGCCACTGATCTAATTACTGGTTATAGCTGTAAATTAATTACACTGTAGTCAAAGTGCCTAGACAAGACTGGGTCCTCACTGTGGCAGGCTCTGTGTAAACTAAAACTAAATGAAACCGCAGTGTAACTCAACCATTCTGCCAAAACCCCCTGAAGTTTTATGAAGTAGTAAGAACAAAAAAGAAGAGATGAAAGAAGCAGAGAAATGTAAGTTTGTGAAGGCACTGATTCAGGCGATAGCAAGGATGCAAGTAAAAGTTTCTGATGAGCACCAGCCTGCTTGCCCATGGCGCCCAGTATGTCTCAAACTATTCTTTTCCACTTGGGTTGCTGTCTACAGTCACCAGTGTTTCTGCTTTGAAGCCAGTAGAGCTTTTCCACTGGCTTCTACAAGCTCTGTAGATTGTACTGTAAATGGGATGTGGTTTGGAATTGGCCTGAAACCACATCATATTCATCTTTTAAACTTGGTTGGTTTGTTTCACTGACTTAACTTGTATTCATACCAGCAATCTGGAAATAAAAGGTTCAAGAGAAATTTGCACATTTCCCACACAAGCAAAACCTGAAAGACTTTTTAAAAATATTTTATCATTTCCCACTTCTGTATGTCATTTGCTTCTGAATTGAGCTAGAGCTTATTTTTATGTGGTGAATTTCTAAGCTGGGCAGTTGTCTTGCATTGATGTGCTGCGTTTTATCAGTTATATTTCCATTATGCTGTGTGAGCAACAGGATGGATTAAATGTGGTTTTATTCTGTAATTAATTCTATGTACTTGCCAATAAATAAATAATGTCTTTCCTTAACTTGGAGGAACTTCAAATGAACCACAGATGAAAGGTATTACGTTTTTCCTTTAAGGATGTAATGCAAAGATCGATTTTGTACAGTCTCTCCTGTCAGGGAATGTGTTATGATATTATGGTGTAGTTCTCAAGTTATTTTCAAGGGAGAACTGGATCAGGTATTGAATGTGCTAGGAGGAAAGCACTCAGAACAGCATCTGTGCTTTTACGAGTGCAAAGATCTTATTTAGTCCTTGGAGAAACTTTGCATAACAAGTTGTCTGGAGTTCAGGCCTACCAACAAATATGTAGAAAACATCGTTTTATCTGTAATGTTTTAAACTTTCTAACTAGACCTCATTTTAACTTGCATGAATGTGGCCATCTGCTTATTATGGTCATGTATTTGTTATCTGATGTTGCTTTTATCCTTTTGACTATGCTTTCAGTGTACAATCATTCATATTACAAAAGGACTCATGATTTGCATGGCACTTTCAAAAAGACAAAATGCAGAATTTCTTTAAAGCAATGCTAATTTTTTTTGAAAAATCCTTCACTTTTTCTCTGCTATTTCTTATATTATTAGTTTACTGATTTAGTTACATTTCAGATGGATCTGTGTAGATAATTTTAGATGTATGTGTGCCTGTCACTTTTTTACTGCAACTCTAAAGACTTAAATGTAATAATGTGAGTAGGAAATAAGTTCCTAGCAGCACAAACAAGGTAAAAGTTTCTCGTATAAACTTGCAAATGAGCACTTCCTCAAGATTAAGTACTTACATTCCCAGATACTGCCAATGGAGAGCAATAGGTGTCTTCCCAAGGGAAATCTTGATGTCCAATTTGAATTCCTCAGTTTTTGTTTGACTGCATGGTGAGTTTGAGAGTGTCTTTAAGGAGACTGCTTCTGAGGGTGCAAACCAGATGGAGTGAAACTCTGTTTTTTGCTGATGACTTCAATTGTTTCTTGGGTTATCTGTTGCAACCATTTTTCTTTGTGACTTCTCTTCCTGAGCTCTCGGTACCTTGTTGCGTTATGGATTTATTCATGCAAGACACAGAATGGTGGTGTGGGACGCATGAGTCTCTTGGAGATATTTTTGAAATGGAGCTCTTCAATCCAGCATTTCAAAATATAGGTGATTACAAACGAGAGGGATGCTTGCATTTTTACAAGTAGTAGATATTTGCACTGTTGTTACGGAAGGACTCCCATGCTGCTTGTTAATATTGCTGTGCTGGATTTTTGACGAGTGATGCTCAGCTTGAAAAAGGCTCACACTGCCATTCTGAAGACCATGGGGTGGCTGGGGTGAGCCCCTCTGCAGGTAGATGGAGAGCTGCCGGGCTGCTGGGGTGAGGGAGAGCCCTCCTTCTCCCCGGGAAGCAACAACCTCCAGAGTGTTTTAGGGTTAGCTCAGATCAAATGTCCTTTGCCTGTTACCTTTCTTTAAGAGCTCTTCCTTATTAAGCAGTCCATCTGAGTTCCAAGGCTGCGCTAAACGGTGCAGGGATATCCCAAACCTCCATTTTTAACTGGGTTGCGCCTGTATCAGAACCAGTGGCTCGTCGGTGAGAATCTTTGTGGCCTCTCCAATTTTTATATCCTTCATCATTTAATCTTTTTACTGTACACTCATTGCTGCCATGAAAAAAAATAGATTATTATATTTTACTTAAATTGGCTTCAGTGGGGTCATAAATAAAACCTCAGCATGGATAAAAGTGTGGTAATCTAGATCAATGAGTTCATTATTTGTCTGAGCGTATAAGCTTTGAACTGAAGAATCCAGCCAGCTCTTCAGTTGTGTTGGGAACTGTGCTGCCACGCACGTGCTAAGGTCTCCTGTACCAGAATGTGTTATGTTCCACCCAGGTTTTTTGGTTTTTTTCAATTGCTTTTGCCAGTCTTGTACCAAGGGCTTAACAAAACAGAGCTTGGGATTTTGGTGCAGTTCACGTACCTAATGTTTTAGCTTACTTTTTGCGTTCCAGTAGTTGATATTCTGAGTCTTTGACTGCTTTGCAGACTGCCAGGCTGATTATTTTAAAATCACATCTGCAGGTGCAAGATAACCACCACAAAATTGTGCATGTCGTGTGCGTGCATGTCCAAGTGAGTGTCAGTCCGAGGGTCTGTGGGTGTACTTGTCTTGCTTCGGTCTGAACCTTGTCTCGTAAAGTTCCAAGCTGTCCCTTTGCTATTTTGTTGTTTTGTTGCTTTGACCATCTGAAGTTCAGAGGGCTGTGAACTTCAGGTTTGAAGGAGACTCTGTGTGTTTACTTTGGCTGGCAGGCTCTGGAGAAACTCTGCTTGACCTCGGAGCCAGCCCATTTTCTGATTGCATTTTGACACCCTGTACGTGAAAGACTTTGCAGTGGTGTGCTGTTCTGTTGGTGGTTATTTCTTTTGTACCTGACTTGTGTCAGAGCCAGGGCCAGCTCTCAAGCTCAGGGACAGTAACATTTATCACCTGTTTATATGCTTTAAAAACATTGCTCCAACCACCCTAAGATCCTGAGACAGGACGGGAGTACAAACTTGCATCTTCTGTAAGGCACAGGAGGCCACCAAATCGCTCCTTCTCTCTGAACTCTTCCAGCTCTTCAGGCCAGTAGTGATTCCATAGTTCAGATTCCACTGAGTAAAATGGGGGGAAAATGCAAATACAACACATTTTGACTATTTTCTTTTTTCCCTGCTCAGCCTTCCATAACAAAAGAATAACTGCACAAGCTTTCACAGAAATCACTTTGGGTAGGAAGAAATTCATTTCTGAGGAAAGCTGTTACATATTCATGTCTTTAATTATCCCATGCAGCCCCATCAACTGCAAGAGTTCAAAGCACAAATATCAAATTGCAAATAGAAATGTAATAAATTATACATTGCTTTGTGTCCATCCTGCGCATGTGTCAGCCACCGAGGAGTGCTCTTTTGCCTACACATATATAGACACGCTTGTCTAGAGAGAAGGAATCAATGTATAATTTATTATAGTTTTCTGTAATGTGGCCTGAACTGTTTGTGTGCTTATGTTAAAGATTGTTCAAACACAGATGATTGGGCTCTTCTGTTTTTGTTTGGCGTGACAAAGACATCATCAGCTGCTGTCTAGTTCAGCCACACTTAATCATCCCCTCAATGGTCTTAGTACATGAGCAAAACCTAGGTTGTGAGAATCTGGGTTTGTGAGAACATACGGAATATTTGGCTCTGATCATGGCTGTTCTCACACTTTGATGAAGGTTTCTGCCCCCCTAGAAGAGCTGGTGAAATGTCCCGTATGGGTGCTCCTTTTTTACTTCAACACAAAGTGATCCAGGGTTATTTTAAGCCGTTTGTGAAACGTGTTCACACTGTGCCTGCTGATTTTGCACCACAGTGGATGAGAAACGCATGTTACTTCTCTTCCTCGGGCTTTTCTGTGGGAACAGTAAATCCTAGAAGATGGTTGAAATAGTTGCCTGTTGGCACTGCGTTCTTAAGCACTCAAGATTTACACGTGATTGAGCTTTTAGTCTCTTCATGATGTTCAATAAACAGTGATGTTAGAAGAAACTTTTCTTAGCACAATGAATACTACCCTTCAAATTAGGAAATTGTCAAACTTTTTCACCTTCTAACTTTTGTTCTTTTGTGCCTTGTGTGGCTAGCTCACTCGTAAAACAAAACCGCAAGAGGATAGGATTAATTTTAAAGCAAGTTGTGTGGTTTCTCCTTCAGCTATAAACCGCAACTGAAGCATTACTGAATAAGTTGAGGGGGCTGTGCAGTCTATAGGTTGTTCGAGCCATATGTTGAGCCTGATATGCCTGATGGGATCATAAATGTATGGCAACCTGCCAGATGTTGGTATTCTATCAAGTGAAGTGTACGCAGTAGGGATAACATTTGGCAGTCCTCCTTTCTTCCTAGAAGCTTCTCTGTATGCTTTATTTGACCTTCATGCCAGCCACTACCTTTAAGGTCTCTAGACATGAAGAGGGCTAACACTGTGTCAGCTTTTTCTCCTTTTTTTGCCCATCTGAACTGAAATAGATTGGTTTTTTTGACAGTCAAGCTTGTTGTGTGTCTTAAACTAGGTGCCAAGTACGCATGCAAAAATGTTTACCAAAATCACCTTAAATAAGACATGAGAGATATACCTCAAATATTCTGTCAGCGTACCTCAGCCCTCCGCCCTTTTTTTGTTTGTGAGAATACAATGGAATGTGAGAATGAAAGGGAAAGAAAAAAATGGGGAAAAAAATGTTGGATGAAAATGACGTATAGCCGAAATAAAATTGCATACATCATTACTAGTTCTCTCTCTCCTCTGTTTTTTCAGGGAGTCTGATAGCATATATAAACTTAAGGAAAAGAATCATTATGGATTAAGTTGAGACCATTACATTGCTTTAATTTCTCTTCTGAGGCTTTACGTTGGATGCCTGCAAGTATTTTCTGTGGGAGAATTAATCTCTGGAAGTCGTCATAGAATAATTTTTTTTCCCAGTGGATTTGCATTATGATGGGGGAACTGACCTAACTCTTATCATATTTGAAGACAGATTCCAGGTGGCTATCTCAGAGGTGTTGAAAGTGAGGCACTTGTATCATTAGGTACAGCAGAGCTGCAGTGGTAGCGATTACTGCCCTCAATAGGCAACTTGTCTTTGTAGTACAACCGTCACTGTGTGAAATACATCAGATGTATAGTTTGAAAGCTTTTGAGTCTGCATGGAACAGTAAGTAATTTCTCTGATGAAACGGAGCTAAGCTGTATTATGCTTGTTAGTGTGGTTTAGTTAAACCTCAGCCAATTAATTTTTCATGGGCTGTGTAGCAGGGATTGGAGCTAGCATGCAACATTTTTTTTATTGCTACTGGGTTTTCGTTTGAGCAGTGGTCAGCATATGCAACATAGAGGAATTTGTATGTAATTATTTTTTCTCTAGAGGAATAAGATGATGTCCAGAATGTCACATCCTTTAGGTCTAGCCCCTAACACCTTCTCCTTGAAATTATTTTAAAGTTTATGAGAAGCATCCCAATTAGTGAATACTGAAGGATACAGTGATTTACAAAATCACTGCTTTTCCCCATGCCTGAAGTCTAGAGATTTAAACGATTTTTCATCTGGAACCAGTTCTAGTTTTGAAATCATCTTGTTGATTCCATTACCATGAATGGCTGCCAATTCCCATCCTCTACCCCCAGGAATAGCCTGAGCATCTTGTTGGGCTAACGGAGAGGGAGCAGAAGGAAAATCAAAAGAACACAAAGGTCAGCCCCTTACTCTGCAACCAAGATATCTTGGCCACAACAGTAAATTGATAATGAGGCATTGGCATTTTGTCAGAGGTGAACACGGCTGTAAAGATCACAGTGGAGGAAGAGCTTGTGCTGCCCTTTTTCACTTTGAGAAACAGGATTAGGCTTTGTTCATTTCTTCCCTATACACCCGCTCTTGAGCTCTGCTCTGTGGTTCTCCTCTTACGCCTCATCATTTGACTTTTCTAGTTATGGTGGGAATGCCTTTTCTACTCACAGGTGTGAAGCGTCATTACAACCAGCTCATGTTAATCTTCTTTTCCTCTTTATCCTCCAGCACATGGAGAGCCACTTACTCTCTGCGTAAGAACAACCAAAACTTTCACTGATACCATATAGCTCTGTGCTTGCTTCCAGTCAGCAGTATCTCCTTGTGGTTTTGGAGCAAAGCTGTCCCTTCAGACATTAAAACATTATGCCTTATGCAGTGTTCCTTTCTTTCTCCCCAGATGGTTCTTTTTCTTTATTCTTTTTCTTTTTCCCTTTTCTTTTTTCCTTTTTCTTTTTTTCAGTAGAAGAACTTGACACTAGAAGGGGATTGCTAGCTTGGATCAGAGCATGAGACTGTATAAAGTCCAGTTAAATCCAGTAGTTTGGCTTTGAAGTTACCAATGCCAAAAATATCAGAAGGTTGTGCAAGAAATGCCCTAATAGATGGGGTAATCAGCACCTCTTTCTTCTCAGATATGATTAAGGAGTTTAAAGTAGAGGCGTGGTGTTTGAAGCCCTTCCAGAATTATGTTCAATATTAAACAGATACAACTCTGCAGGATGCTCTTGACCTCTAAAGGAATTCCTGTTCTCCCTGAGTTTCCCAGTGTCACTAGACACGGTGTGAAAACGTTCGTGTTCTGCCTGTTTTCAAAACTGTGAACAGATTTGAATAGCTCCTACTCATGATAACACTGATGGTTAGTTTTATAGCCTCCTACTGAGTTTTTCCATATGGATAAATACTTGCCTTTCTGGTTCCTTCTGTATTTTTCCTTGTATGTGCTTGTGCTCCTGGAAGCATGAAAGTAATAACTGTGTGTAAATGGGACCCAGGCATCTGCTTCCCCAATAGGATGCCTGCCTCGGTGTATTAGTTATGTGGAAGGTCAGCTAGTGCTGCTGCTTGAATGGTTGTTCCTGGCACATCCAGGCAGTTTGAGGCACATCTGCGTGATTGCCCTGCACGCTTTTTTGGTATTCATCGCCCCCTCCAATTAAGAGTATACAGACTCACAATTTAAATTGCATGTAACTTAGATTTGCAGCTTCTTCATACAGGTTGGTTGCATTTTTGTTCAACACCGACAAAGGTCGCTCTTTTCCTTGGTGTAGCGTTGCTGGCAGTGGCTGGAAAGAGGGGAGGAATTCTTGGGACCAGAGCTAGGATGAGAAACTCCTCCTCTGTTTCTATTTCAGACTTGTCAACAGTAAAAAGGCTTTTGTTTGTTCTCAGCCTTCTGCACTTGGAAGACGAAATCCAGCAGCAGCTGGTTGAGAATAATAGTTTAAAAGCAGTAGGGTACTTTGACATAATAAAAGCTATTTCAAGGAGGCACTAGGCAGATGTAAATTGTGGGACTGGAATCACAGCTTGTTTATCATTAGGGTATCTTGCATGCTACCTATGCAGAAATATGAGAGTGAAAAAATCAGGGCGAAAACACTTGCCATCACTTACACTGTTTCTTGCTGCTGATTCAGCAGAATAACTTCCCACAGAGAGCTGCTCCAGCATGTGCTTATCTAAGGTGCCTGAGGGGTAGCTGTGCTTGGGGACAAAGATCTACCTGAGCTCGGTTCCCCATGGGAATACCGTAGTTAAGGGAAAACCAGTTTCCACAGCCAACAGCAAACTGAGAATTGAAGCATCTTGGAACATCTTTGGATGTTCCTGGCTGAATATCTAGACACCTGTTGGTCAAGGCAACTCAGCGTGGTTCAACAGCAAGGCTGAAACTTGCACCTCTGGGACCTGAGATACTGCTGATAATGATGGATAGAATCTCATCTAAAAGGACAAAGGCATTGTATCTAGCCTAATGTGAATCGGGAAAGCAGCAAAGGAAGTAATACATAGGTCCTAGGAATGAACTGGAAGAAAAGCAGAGATTGATAGAATAGAGAGGTTTTAACAAGACTAAAAATAACAGGTGAAATCCTGATGCTTCAAAGTTAGAGTGAGAATTTTCCATTGCCACTGGTAGGGTGAGCATTTTGACAACTGTATTTTGAAAATAAGCAGCTGTGTTTCCTAAGCTTGTCAACCTGAGACTTTGATTCAAGGTATAGCAGGGATCTGAATTAATTAAGATGAGAATTTGAAGTTAACTGCATAAAGCATTTGCGTGGATCCTCCCTCTTCAGAATTAGACCTATCTAATTAAATTGAAGAGAGGATTGCCTTAGGTACCCTTTAATTTTGGGAGGGTGGGTGGAATTTAGAGCATTTAAACTAATTTACTCGCCGTGAATGTGGAATAACTGTCCTGATTGTCACTGTATACCCAGTCTTTGTATTTCAAGTAGTAGACTGATATTTTGGCAAATGGTGGACAGAAGAACTTGATTCTCTAGAAATTACCAGTAAATAAATAGCAGCTGGGAGGTCTTCATTTACATAAGAGTGCATGCTTTAGGTGAGGAGAATATATATATATATATATATGCATGTTTCTGTGAGACACAAGAGAATTAGCAGGGGAGAATATTGGCCATGGGAGGTATCTCTTTAGTACAAAACATGCGTTTAAAATGAGCCTAAGAATTAAAATGTGGGTATGATGCTTTTGTGAACCTATATATTGCTGCCATCTTTGGCAACTGCATTAGATTTGTGATTGCAGTTAAAAGGTTTTCAGACACCGCAGCAATCACGCACTGCCAGGGCAGAACAAAATAATAATTTCACCTTATGTGTTCACAATATGCCATCATGTAAAGGTATGCTATCTACAATTTAACCAAAAAGAAACACTAAACAATTAGATGTTCTGAAGTAACAACAGGGATTTTACAAAACAACATCTGAGCCGGTGTGACATGTCTCCTCTCAGCATCCCATTCCCAGAGTGGTGTGTGGTGAGGCCAGGGCCAAGGTACAGCACAGCTGTTAGAGCTGCTGCTGAGGTTTCCTAATTTCTGGAAAATAGCTACTAAAAGATTGAGCTATGCTTTCAAATCTCTATGCCAAGCCTGGGTTTCCAATAAGGTAGCAGGAACTAAGTGTTACACTTCTCTAGCTGACTGTGAAAAACTGATGGACACCTGATTCTGAAAGAAACGGAGCCACGTTATTGCTAAGTGATGGGTTTTATGTGATGCCACTTAAGAAAACTAACATTTTTAGAGTATCAGAGAGTGATACCTGACATGTTGTTCTTCCTTCATGTGAATCATTTTGGTTATTAAATAGGCTTTTTCTGCTAGCTGGGAAGTGTATCACTTCACTGTTCAAGAGCCTTGTTTTGTCCTCCTTGTGACCCTAAAGCCCCCTCTCCGATGCCAGTAGGTGGTGTTCAGCGCAGAGGGTGTTCTCATTACCGCTTGACATCTTGCTGTTCGGTTTTCTGCCCGTTGCTATTTAATGATTTGAATTCTTTCTTCACCAGTCCCAGATGCCATTTAGCAAGCAACGCACTATTAGGGCTACTTAACAATGTTGACATAGTTGCTAGGAAAAGAGTTTTATTTCCAAGCAGTGCTACATCATTCCCCCTTGCCATCTGCTCCCACCCCATCCCTCACTGTTGGGTTTCCCAGTTAACCCTTTGCTCTGGTCTCCTTGCCCAGAGGTCTTGGGGAGGGTGGCACAGGTTCTCACAGCTTTGCCTGAACTCTAGAAACCCTCTGAGGCTAAAACAGAATGCAGGTCGCTGTAATGGCACTGACGTGGGCGCCGATTTTGGCTGGGGCAGTTTAGTGTGTGTTTGCTTTGTAGAGACAGGGACAGACCAATAGAGCAAGCACAAAAAGCATTGCAGGTTTTCCATCCTTAGCCTACTGCTTATCACAGGCACTTCACAGCTCCCATTACTCTCTCGTGCGGATGTCTCACAGCCTTTAATGTAATATCTCAAAGAAGACTGCAGAGGGAAGATACTGTACCTTTTGGGAGAACAAAGACATGAAGACCGAGGATGAGATTCGTCTCAGTTAAGTTAATCTACCAAAAAGATAGATTGCCCATTGATATTAATCATCCACGCTTCCCCCTCTCCAGTGGAGAGGCGAGCGTGTCTCCCGAGGATGATTTACGTGACTAATCACTGGGCAGCCCTGATTGTTAAGTGGCAGTAAGAGGCCAGACTGAGAAGGATGCTCAGCTTTAGGTGAGTTCGGGTGGAGGCTGGACAAGCTCAAGCTAGCAAAATTCTTTGCCAGTTATTAATTGCAGAGCAATAGCATCTGGCAGTGAACTTCCTAAGCTGAAAACAGTTGAAGGCAGTGAGTTGGTAAGGGGTAGTATCAGATAAGCTTGTCCTGTTGTGCTCTGACTCTTTCTTAAGCATCTATTTATAGCTGTTGCTGGAGCTAACACACAAGGGAGGTGGACTTTCTGTCTGACACCATATGGCCATTTCTGTGCTCTTACATGAGGCCATTTTAGCAGGGAGAAGGTGGGAATGCACATTGAGTAAGAGACAACTTCTGCAAATGGAAAGTTGGCAGTAAGGTCTATTTCCAGCTCTGCGGTGAAGTGCTACTGACCCACAAACAGAAAACTGGAAGTCAATTTTACAGAAAGAGCCTGTGCCAGGTGTGGAATGTCAGCGCTTTATATCAGGTCACCGCAAGCCTTTCAGAGATTCAGATGAGCTGTTTCACCATGTGTTCCCCTCAGATGGTGCAGACAGCTTGTTTGAGCCTTAGACGATACGAGGAGATTCAGATCTGACATCATTTGCAGTGTGGTATGTAGCTGTGCTGCTACACGAACGCTCCCTGCCTCTGTGACAGCACAGGGTGGGCTAACAGGGTGGAAGCTTGTCACTTCAGATAACTCATTGAGGGCACAGAATGTGTGGCCCAAAAACCCCGGTATCACTCATCAGAGCAGTGTTCGTGGCGTCCCACTGTCTTGGCCACATGCACGTTCATGCGTACCTCTTTATTTTGGATGGCTGTGCCAGCTGAAAGGTTTTGCAGAATTGACCATTCTAAATGCTAATACCCTTAAAATGGTTTGCTAAGAAGGCAAGCACCGCAGTTTGAGCATTTTGCTGCCACTATGGTAAATGTATGCCCGTCATTTGCTGCAAAGATCTTTAACTAGTGTCTCCATAGCTGTAAAATGGCAGCATCGCTGCATAAATACACTTATGTTTGAAGTCAGATTTGCCTTTTATAGCAATCTCTACATAAAAAGAAATTATGATTAAACTGAGCAATGTTTTCCTTATCAAATCCCAAGACATAAAAAAGGCCTGTGGAATTGGATCCAAAACATCAAGCTGGGCTTGTTTTGAAATAGAAGCTTTTGCTCTCTTTAAAACACAGTCTGTGTTGAAACCGACAGCAGAAATCTTTGATGCAGGGAGTATGTATCAAACTTGACTTTTGCAATTTCCTGTTTGGTTTCTTGCAAACTGCTTTTGTCTAATCAAATTTGATCTCAAAGATAATTTTATTTAATGTGGATGAGGTAGTATGACATATCCATTGTGGTCCTTCGTCATTCTCTGTTTCATTTTGAATGTGACATGATATTTTCTAGTACAGCTGAAATTTGTTCAGCAGTCAGCTTTGAAAGAAGCTCTGTCTTTTATAGCTCTGTTAAATGTTACGGATAGCAAGCAAAAAAAAAGCTTCTCAAATTATTCTCTCTAATTTGCAGATTACAGCCACCTCTGTGGAGAGGAGAGGTGGTTTATCCTCAAATCCCATCCTGTTTAGCAGCCTCCACAGCACAGCTGCACACAACCACGAGGGGTGTAGTTTGGTATTAACAGGAGAGGTTACTGGGAGAATCAAAATGTGAGGTGGGAGTTGAAGGACAGGGTGTTAAAAGAGATTGATTTTTCAGCCCAGCGAGTATCGGGTGTGGTGATTTAGGGCTGATGGTATAGCAGCCTTCTGTGATGTGGTTGAGTGAAGACAAGGCTGGTTCCTCTGTTATTCATAGGCTGTGGTGACTTCAACAGTCCTCTTGAAGTCATGGTGGTACTACTACAGCAGGAAGAATTTTTATTTGTTACAGAATCAGAGGCTTCCAGCTGTAGAAGAAAGGCAAAAGAGAAGGGTTAAGAATAATAATGCCCAAAGCCCCAAAGCACTTACAAGTAGGGTGTAAAACAGCAGATTGTAATGGACAGCAGCAGCATGGAAACCACTGTGGGGAAGGAAGGGTTGGTTGATGTTGCAGCAAGGGTGTTTCTTAAGCAGAACATTCACAGACTTTTTACAACTTTCCTTGAAGCACTGGTATTCTACCAGGTCTGAAAGGAGAGTGTAGGTAGGATGAACTGATGTCTAGGTTTTACTCATTGCTCATGATCAAACTGATCATCAACACCATGATGGAATTTTTCCCTCTGGTCAGGCTGGCAGAGAGATTTGGACATAGGGCTCTGTGGTTTTTTCCCTCAGTGAAGCCAAGGGTTTGGTCTGCCTACCTACTACAGTCCTCCAGGAGGTTTAGTTACTGAGTACTGCAGGGACTTGGGGTTTTACTATACTCACACTGCTCATGCTCTTCCTGCAGTACGTAACAGCTGCAGTTCCTGAGGCTACTGAGCGGATCTTTGGTTTTTTACAGGATATTCAGAAGTGTGTGTCCTGCGCATTTATAGATATGTAAAGTAGATGTTCTGCAGCTTTTTCTGAAAAAAACCATAGAATCGTAGCATCATAGAATAGTTTGGGTTGGAAGGGACCTTTAAAGATGATCTAGTCCAACCTCCCTGCAATGAACAGGGACATCTTCAACGAGACCAGGTTGCTCAGAGCCCCGTCCAACCTGACCTTGAATGTTTCCAGGGATGGGGCATCTCCCACCTCTTCCAGTGTCTCAGCACCGTCACAGTCAAGAATTTCTTCCTTATGTCTACTCTAAATCTCCCCTCTTTCAGTTTAAAATCGCTACCCTCGTCCTATGACTACATACCCTTGTAAAGAGTCCCTCCCCATCTTTCCTGTAGCCCCCTTTAGGTACTGAAAGGCTGCTCTAAGGTCTCCCCGCAGCCTTCTCTTCTCCAGGCTGAACAACCCCAATTTTCTCAGCCTGTCTTCACAGGAGAGGTGCTCTATCCCTCTGATTATTCCTGTGGCCCTCCTCTGGACTTGCTCCAACAGATCCATGTCTTTTGTGCGCTGAGGACCTCAGAGCTGGACGCAGTACTTCAGGTGGGGTCTCATGAGAGTGGAGCAGACGGGCAGAATCACCTGCTTTGACCTGCTGGCCATGAAACAGTGTCCTCTACTTGACTGAGACTGTAGAACCTGCACTCAGTGAGCCGGGGGAAACTTCCAGATCTGCATTCCCACACGTACAAGGGACAAGGGTGCAAGCAAAAAGCTTTTCTGTGAGCCTTTTTTTTAGTAGGAGGCATTCTTTGTACTGCAGTGGGTGTCCTTCTCTTGCCTGAATGAGGAATCCATGCATTTGCAGAAGGATGTAACTTTACACAGCTATGTAGAAGATAAAATAGCTGTTGAATCATGAAGGATGCATGTTGTGATCAGGATGATGTTAGGAAGGCAATTGGAACCTATTTAAGGACAAGGTTAAATGGTTCCTTTTTTCTTTAACTTTTTGTATTCCTGTATTGAATAACTGCCACCTTACTGAGAACTTCTGGTACCACTGAGAAATCCACTAAGAGCACCAAAAAAACTTTGCCCTTCGCAGTAGGAGGAGTCTGGGGTAGGAGAAGTGTTGGAAATCTGCCACATACTTCATTGCCATGGACCTTTTCAAAATCCAGTTTGAAGTTTTACATTGTATAACTTTATAAATCCTGAATCGTTGCAAAGGTCTGTTTTGCAAGTGAAGTTAGTGCACTGAGTACACTCCACCTGTTTTACAGTAAGAACTTTTGCAATTCATATGTTTTTGCATGATCTCTGCGTAAAGCAAGGGTTCACTGCTGAGTGGTACATAAAAGGAGAACAAATTCTCTGCATCACATCCTCAGTGTGCTTGCTAGATGCCTTACTTGGGGATGCCCCATCCCTGGAGGTGTTCAAGGCCAGGCTGGATGGGGCTTTGAGCAACCTGGTCTAGTGGGAGGTGTCTTTGCCCATGGCAGGGGGTTGGAACTAGATGATCTTTAAGGTCCCTTCAAACTCTAATCATTCTATGAGTCGATGATTCTTACAGCAGTGTGATACCATTGCTGGTAGTCAGAAAACAATCATGTTGCTCTAAACTTACATTTTAGTACGTGAGTGCTTTGGGGATAGCTGTACCGCTTCTTTCGAAATGCGTATAATTGCTTAGGCTGACCTGGAGCCTGCATGCTAGCTTTTATCTATATTCCATGTAATATACATAGGTTTTCTGCAATAATATTGATTCTAACAGAGATGGAAGAAACAGTGTAAAGTACGTGTCTGTAGTATGCCTGACAGATTAGCACCATGTACTAAAATACTGAAATCTCAGTAATTTTGCAGCTTTGCTAGTGCGTAGTCTTTTGTCATGACTTTGAGACAAATCAAATACAGATATTGGTCTTCAATCTAATTTTCCTCTATCTTTTTTCACAGCTTCCTGTTATGGGAGGAGCCTTTATGGACTCACCCAACGAGGACTTTAGTACAGAGTACTCCTTGTTTAACTCATCAGCCAACGTCCATGCAGCTTCTTCCATGCAGAATCCACCAGAAGAAACGTCCCGTTCTTCAAATGATGCCATATTGTTATGGATTGCAATAATAGCAACAATTGGAAATATTGTGGTTGTGGGAGTGGTGTATGCCTTCACCTTTTAGGATGACTGTCACTCCAAACACTGGAAGAGAGGAAAACTGCAAAAGTATTTGTCATGTGTGTGTATGTATGTATGTGTGTATATATACATGTATATCTATATAAATACATATAGGTAGGGACTTTGTTGATTAAGTGCTGCGACAGTCATGGAAGTGAAATGCAAGTTAATCATCTTGAATCTTGATGGCAGAAAGTTCGGATGCAATTGCAGATTTTATGGAGGTGAGAGCTTTCATTGAGAAATGGAGCCAATGCCAGTTTTGTACAGAAATGTAATACAAGAGAGACAAACGTGGGTATAGTAAATACAAAGAGAAAGTGAGATTTATATAGAAAGTGCTTATTTTCTACTGTTTAGATTTTCCTAGCAGCTCTTCTGCCTTTTGTCAGCTTTTTTGTGCATTTTTTTACTGTGGTATAATGTTGTATGAAATTGTCCTATGTCATATTTGCTGGACGTCTTAGTTTTCCAGATGGACTAAATGGTTGGCATCGGCTCAGTTCTGCTGAAGTACAAGTTCATCGTGTGTGAGTCTTGAGCACGAACGTACACTAGGCTGTACTCAAATCATGAGTCTTAAAGCTATGACAGGCAGATGCATGCCATCTAACACTTGCCTTCCAGCGTCAATTACCGGCTCTGATAATCTATGAATCGATGCAAAACCTGTTTGCAGGAGGAGGCTCAGCTATTGCACGGTGTGGCTGCTCTGGAGACTCTCTGCGCTCCAGAGGAGGAGGTGTTACACAGAGCAGCAGCACAAGCTCCCATTTCTGTCTAGAGGTACTATATTGCAGTGACAGCAGTGGTTTGCAGATGTGTCCCTTCCAGGAAAGAAAGGCCAAATACCATGTTTTTCAGCTAATTTCACCATTATCCAGATTTCCTACAGCAGCCATGTACCTTCATGAGCTTATTGGTGTATCAAAAGAATGGGGGGAGATTGTGAAGCCTAATTAACTGTGAATGACGCCTCTGAGAAAAATAGAAATGAAAGCAAGATTGGACACTTCTGTGCTCATGAGGGAGTGAGTGCAAGGGTCAGGTATGTCCTGGGATAGAAACAGCACACAAAAGAAGGTAGTAAGCAAGAGACATGCAAGTGCTTATATTTCATTATTAGTCTGTCCCTGGGTTCTGGTGCAGCTCTTGTAAGTGATTTTTATATAGCCTGCTTTAGGTAACAGCTTCAATTATCATTTGGATTTATTCTGTTTTCACCAGATTGTTTCCATGAGCAGTTCCTTTTCAAGAGCTGTATCTTTTCAAAACAAGCTGTAGCTTTCCTTGTTCTAGAGATCTAAAATAAAATCTTGAGGGAAGAAAAAAAAATCACCTCTGTTGGAAATCTCCCTCTTCCTCCCTAAAAAAGTAAACACAAATCTATAAAATGTCTGCACTTTGAGAGTAGCAGACAAATTCTTCCTCTACATCTGCATGTACTGTATAGGTTTTCTGTCTCATACAGCTACTACCCTAATTCCAGAAAACCTTGTCTGCAGGCACAGAGACTATTTTTGACACTTGCCTGCCACTGAGCTTGAGGCTGGACTAAGAGCTGCTGAATGTATAGAGAGGTTTGGATTTTCTTCTTTTATCTTTAAACCCATTTTCCTGCAGGGCAGGTGGACAGTTACTTGAATCAAAGCAGCAAAGCAGCATGCCCCAAATCAGTATTTATAACCACTCAGTAGGCACTGTGTATATTTTTTTCGCTTTCCACGAGCTGGCCTTTACAGCTGGGAAAGACGCAAACAGAGCTAGCAGCACGGAGGAAAGAAACTAAGTTATTTTGAGGATGAGGAAAACAATGACAACTCACTCGAGATGGTGAGCTTCTCTGTGTGAAGATGGTTGAGGACAGACTAGACCTGTGCTGGGAAAAAGTTTGAGAAGCCCAGTTCTGGAAGATCAGCAGGCCAGAAAGCAAATTTTGCCTAATAAAACAGCTGTAGTCTTAAGCACCATACAAAAATAATTATTTTCCTTGTCCTGAAATAGCTATTCATTCCTTCACAGGCAGAAGATAATAAAAAACAGGGGAGCTGCATAAATTGTGTACCTTTCCTGTTCTTACACTCCTCCTTCTTCTCACTGACCAGAAAGCAGGCTGTTAAATGAGGCTGGAAGGCTGCAGAGAAGTTTCCAATGCAGAAATGGGCAAGGTCTAGTGTATGAACATGTAGGACCTATGGCTTAATGTAATCTACTGTCCCCAACCATTTTCTGATATTTTATTGCCTTTGTAATTGTATCAATTACTCATGGACTTCAGCGTTTCTGTAGGCTCTCTGGTTATGCCAGGTCTTGCAAGCACTGTTTTTTCATGACAAGCAAGACGTTTCCACCATGATTAAAACCAGTTTGATACTATGGTACTTGCCCAATGGGATTATTCTACTGCTTAATGAATTTTTCCAGCGGAGTGCTTTGTTTAAATTTCCTAGAATATTAATCTAAGTGCAATTAGCAGTGTTTGTATCTCTTCCCCAAAGCACTGAACTGAATTCTTCACCCATGAAGAGCTTTAGAGCAGGAACAGCAAAGCACCACCAGTCTGCTAATGAAACTGGATGACACTTGTGTTGCTTTTCTCCAAGAAAGTGCCCTACTTTCATGTGAAATTGATAGTAGTAGAAGGACTGTTGGAAAACAATGAGTTCTGCCTCCCTCATCCTGATCATCGTCATACATATTTTCATCATTAGAGGCTGAGTTGTCAAGAAGGACCAGACAGAACCTTAATTAAAGTAATTGGCTTGACAGGGTGACATGGCAAACTGGGTGCAGGCATTTCCCATCTCATAGTTAACGACACTTAACTGTGTAGCTTTTCTGTTGAGAAAATATAGTTTCAGGGTGCAGGTGCAAGAATAGTGCATGCAAGAGTCTGTACAGAATACTGTCAGCTGTATTAAAGATCCCTAAATTGAAGTAGGCAGAGCTGGTTCAAACTCTGATCTACTTTGATAGTGATAACATGCACAGTGTGTTTCTGGATGTTATGTTCCGGCTTCATCCACTACAACCACTTCCATCTTTTATAAGCTTAGGGAAGCATTGAAAAAGGGGACTCATCCATCACTAAGTTCAGAGAAGCTACAGAGGAGAGTGGATGGTTAGCGGATATTTCATAGGTGTGGTCCTATGAAATGTGTTACCACTTCTTTCTGTGGGCATGTGTTACACCCTGAACTGTCAACACAGCTTGACTTGGAGCACTGTAGCTTCTCCTTTCCTTGGGGCCAGGCATCTGGATAACTGCTGTCACTCACTGAGGGGTGACAGGGAAACCCAAATGCATTCCCCAGAGCCGTTCTCGGGAACTCTTCTGTAAAAGGCAAAGAGGGCTGTGTGCTTTGCTGAGCACTTGGTGTATCAGCATGAGAGCAGGATTCCACCCATAGAAAATCTATGCTTTAAATAAAAGCACCTAGCACAGATAAGTGACAAGATCCTGATTGGAGTTTGCTCTGTAGTAAACAAAGCAAAACACTTTCAATATGCAGTGTTAGACCCCAAGCTATGTTGTAAACACCACTGTACAAACACAAAAAGCAATACTGTATGTGCTCTGCAAAGTTATTAATGAGCCATGGGAAGCAGGTAGATTAACTGGATACCCTAACACGTCTCTTCTAGCCATGGCCTCTAGGGATCGATAGCAACATATCACATAATTGAACTGTCTCTTAAGAACGTTTTTGCTTTAAGCAGCCAACAGCTCGACCCAGCAGCTGTGCAGTCACCACAGCGAAGAGACGAAAGGGTGAGTAGTTACGGAGGTGAGTGTGAAGGCACATTAGATAGGAGAACAAGGTAGGGAAACCACACAGCTATTCCTATTATATTTTTATTTGCAGGGCTAGGAGTCTGTGCTCGACCACATCATTAACATCCTCCTAAAATAAAATGAGGGAGGAGAATGTATTTCTGTGTCAGCTGAACAACAGATTTTGAAACTGATGCAACAACAGCAGCAGACTCATGTGTTCAAATCAGGTATTTTAGCAAGTGGGCAAGTAAGCTGATAGATACCTTGGAAGTAATGAGATCCCGTCTCCAAAAATCCATGTTTCAAATAGGATTGGAGGGCAGTCCGCATCCCACCAAACTGCTGAGCAGCCTGTAATAACAAGCACCAAATCAAGAGTCAATAAAAGCAGCCAGCTGTTATTGTCTTAATCCTGTACATCCATTTGAAGATAAAGGGCAAATGTGCCTTTGTGTCTGGGACCAAACACACAGAGGATTCTTTAATTTATAGGTTATTGATGTATTTTGTCTATTATTAGAAGCTTTCTTTTTGTCATTGTCAAACAATTCAGTTGTTAAAATCTTCACATTTCTCTGCAGGCTGCTGAGAATTACTAATTTCACATAGCTCTGTCCATTTATCTGCTGTAATTTTACTGGGTTTCCCTGTGGCTAATCACAGAGCAGAATCTGGAAAATTACTCTTTTTAAGGATGGTTTCCATTATTTAGAGAAACAGGCCAGAAATCAGAATCCCAGATCAAAACGCTTCTGTGCTTTCAGAGCATTCAGAGCTCTGGAGAATTGGATTTCATCTGGTTAATGCGCAGAAAGGAAAAGGGCAGTCAGGTCCCTGGTGATAATGTCAGACATCAGGGTTCTGACAGGCAGGGCTGAGCGCTTCATTAACTCCTGCTCTGCCCCTCTGAGCCCTGCTGCCTTCCTGGACGCACAGCCTCAGCTGAGTTTAAGTGAACTAACTGTCAGCATGTCCCTCCTCATCTTACAGCGTGCTAATCCTCAAGGAAACAAGCACATTTGTTCCATTTGCAGAAAAAGAGCCCAAGATCAATATTCTGCGAGGTATACTGTTATTGGGAAATTAGTCCACCAGCCATAAGGTAAAGATAAGGATGTTTTACCAGGTAGTTAGCCCTTTGCCCCTCATCTGGGAACATCCTAAACAAATCTAAGATCGTAAAGAAATCGAAGAATGGGCCCTTAAAATCTCCTACTGCCTTTGATCTGACACTAACTTTTTGTGTTTTCTCATACAACCCCTCTTTGCCTTTTACCTTGCCTTTCCAACTCAAAACAGAGAAAATGAAGTCATCGCTATACTATTCTCTGGATGGGCAGGGAACTCCTAGCAGCTGGGGACCAGTCATGTCCCATGGTCATTTTTGGCCCTTCAGGCACAAAGGAGGAGGAAAGCATCCAATTGTCTACTGAGAAGACTCCAAGGGAATATGAGCCTTTGCAGAACAAAATGCACGGCAAGTTAATCTCATTCTGGCCTGTGCCAGTATTTACACAGAAACAACATGACTAGACCTACTTTTGCAGTAGCCTGTTTGGAGAATTACAGCAACGCAGCCAGAAACTGGAAAAGAGAGCAACCCTGATAACACAAACCTGCCGCATTATCTAATCATCGCAATAGCACACCCCCAGAGGCTGGTTTCCCTGACTGTCGTAGGCAGACTTGATTTGCTGGAACCAAGGTAAATGGCCTTTCATATAAGCACAAATGGGTCTCCATCTTTTCGGGAAGTCTTGGGAGCATTGTGCCACCCATTCTGTCTTTCCTATGGAGGCTGCTGGTGAAGATGTTTTTTCAGTTGTAGAAAATACTTGAAAGACTTCCCTCGTTGGTAGAATACATGCAAGATTTACCTTCCAAAGCTCTGCTTAGTCTCCCTGCAAAAGCAAAAAACAGCTAGGTTTCATAATGAGTCAAGTATCATCTATACAGCAGCATCACCTCATTTTAATCTACAGCTTTATGCCAGTAGGTCTCAAAGTGGATCTTACTGTTACCCAGACTTTCAAGAGGCTGAGAATAGAGACAAGTCACTTCTCAAGAAGGTCTCAAAAGTCACTACCTGATCCTTTAGGCTGTGTCATTCCTCGTTCCTCTGCAAGGTACCCTGATGTGAACTTGCATCCATCCCTTTAAGCCCCTTGTCACCACCATGTATCTCTAAACCTTCATTTCATTTCTCCCCTTATTTTCTCTGTGTTCTTTTCATTCCCTGGTATCAGAGCACGCGAGCATTTGGAAGCCAGCAACGTTCTTCAGCCCTTCTTGACTGACCTGCACTGACAGTCAGGTCAGTGATAAGCAAGGGCTTGGGACAGTAAGTGCAAAGATCGGTGGTGTAGGGTCTCTTCCTGTAGGAAGATATTGATCATTATCTGCCTTAGCAAACCACAAAGCATTTCCCCTTAGCAGAAGAGTAAGATGTGGCCATGAAGCTTGGCAACTGTATTGCCGATATCCATACAACCCAAAGCTCCTTTTAGAAATTCAGATTTTATAAATATGCTGCACAGTCAGCATTTATGGAGCTTTCCTCAGCCCAAAAGCCCTTGCTATTCTTAGCAAATCAGCATCAGTGGTAGTGCACTCGGGGTAGGGCGAGGGGGGAGTGGAAGTGCCATACACGGGAGACTTGAAAAGCTCCATGTGATTTATGGTAGGATCAAAACCATTAACCACTAGCCTAATTCAGTGAAGAAGAGCCACCACAAGGTGCTATGCTGTGGGTGTTTCAAATCTAATCACAGTTGTCGTTCTCGGACGCCCGGCCAAGCTGCTGTAGCCAGATTGCACTGTTATAAATCTCCTTGTGAGCGAGAGGAGGCGCATGCCTTGGCCAGAACCGAGAGAGCTCAGCAGCCTCCCTCACGAGTCCCTGCTCGTTCCGGTATGGTTTTGGGAGCTTCCTGAGCTGCAGTCATTAAGGTGATGTTGCGCTTCCTGTGGAATCCAGTCCCACTAATGAGTGAGTAGGATTGAACTGTTTACAGATCTAGGCCTAAAACTCTTTTCAGTTCCTGCCTTCATAAGGATAATCGAAGTTCCCGAGGCTGCAAGCTGCTCTATCCAGAGGGACCTTTGCCTCCACCTGGAGTCAACTGGATTAATAACACTTCTACACTTCTGACATCTGCTTCAGTGGAATCAACCTGCAGGACGAGCTCTGCGTTGCTGGCGTTTTATTTTAAATATATCTAAAGATGTCCGTAATTTCCTAATCAAAAGCAAGCAAGCAAGCAAGCAGAAGGCTGTATTTTTTTAAAAGAGAGGGTAATAAAAACCAAGTCTGAATATTTTGATAGATATGCTGGAAGAGTATATAATGTAGCAAACAGTTGCACTATTTTTTCTATTGTCTGAGCACCTAACCTGAGAAATATTTGTTCTTTCTCTGACTGCGACCTCTTTCACTTCTGAAGTTAGGAAGTTCGGAAGGAGCAGAGTGCAAAGCCCCAATGCAATTTTAAAATAATGTAAATAAATCCAGTAGCTAGCTGTGTCAGGCAATCTATAACATTTGTTTTTCAGTTATCTCAAATATTGCCTAGTTGTTGGGGTTTTTTTTTCCCAAAATAAGTTAAATAGTGGCACTTCTGAAAGCACCTGTACAACACGCAAAAATCACGGTCATGGAAGTAACATCCTTCAGCTCATGTAAAACAGCTTTACAGGAGCCCTTTGGTATGCACAGTTATTTTTCTTAATAATCCTTGACAAATCATTTCTCTTGTGCTTTCTCTCTGCTACCTTGTTTTGTATACCAACAGGTTTGCAGGAATTCTCTGTATTGTTTTTGTAATAAATGGGTTGGTTTAAAGAAAAATCTTTACTCTTTTAATGATCGTTCTTGAAATGTGGATCTTTATCTGTAAAAACAACTTTAAAAATGCCCTCTGTTTTCTCTAAGTCTACTGTAATTAGCAAGCTTAGTTAACAGAAATGTATTCTTTTAAGCTCCTGTTATATTCCTTTCCAGTTACTGACTGCTTTCACTATGTGTGTACTTAGTACTGGTTCCTTCTTTTACTATGGTGGAAATGACAAGTTTTGTTAATATCGGATGGAAATTGTGGTTTTGGATAAAGTTCTTCAAATTAATGGCAGAGTGTGAATTTTCATTTTATTCTCATGTTACCTGAGAGTATTTAGAGGTCTGTAAATGCATTCATTTAATTATTACCTCCAGTGACAGACTGACAGTAGTAATTTGTTGCAATTTCCAAAGCTGGAGGATTTGTCAGCCTTTGGAAACCATCTCTGGCGCATCGATGGCACAAACAAAACACCATGGCTATTTCTACAGAAATGGGTTCACCTGCTCTCAGAGTCCAAGAAGTGCCTCAACACGTCTTGGAGCCAAAAAAAAGATGTCTCAACTTCTTCAAACCTGAGCTCGGAAGCCCTTATATGCCCTGAACCTGTGTGTCATTGCTCTCTCCCAGCTCTCGCTTCAGTTTGGCAGGACCCTCGCGTCCCACGGTGCAGCGTGGTTGTTTTTTTGACTGTGGCCCCAAAATCCTGCCCCAGGCAGCCATTTCAAGGGCTTTTGGAGACTTGAGGGGGGGCATCAGACCTCACTGTGGGGTGTTCAGCAAACTTCATAAAGGCAGATAGTGGCAAGAGGAAGAAAAGGAAACATTTGGCTTTTCTAATGTGATAGAGCATGTAGATTATCACATGTTTTGTGATTTTATGAGGCAAGTACATCCAGATCTACTGAGGGAATGACAAAAGGACGTGCTCAGTGACCTCTCATGCACAATTTTAAATAAAAATTTGACTTACCTTTGAATGAATCAAACTCAGAACATCACAAAGCTGCATGTGCCAATCCTGATAGCAAGTCTGAGAAAAATTAATTAAAAAAAAATTAAAATATCAAAGGCCTGTTTGTTTCTAGTCCCAATCTTTATCAGTTTAGCAACACAACATGTTCCAGAGTTTACCCATCAGAATGTAAGGCAGTGCAGTTGCTACACTACAGCAACATCTAATTGTAATTCACTTTTCCATTGCAGCTATGGAATCCTACAGATCTCAATTCTGTTTCTAAATTCTGCACAATAATTAGAAGTGAGAATAATTTAGAAATGGAAGAGAATGTTCTGTTGAACAGTCAAGGAGGAATAACATCAGCCATTTAAAGATTGAGCTATGTGTGTTCAGACTAACAAAACCGGCTGAAATTGTTGGCGCTATTTTCTTGCACGGCGTTATCTACATAAACAAGCCGGGTGCTAACATCTGCTAATGTAAATTGCTTTGCAGTGAGACTAACAAGGAGCATCCGTCTTTTGGCCCAGGAGAACCTGTCCATTATAGCATTTCAACTGCCATATTTTGCTTTGCCTAATGCTACATTGCAGTTTTCTTTAGGATAAATAAGAATTAATTGAAACGAGTGAGTGACTTCACTGCGTTAGCTGCAGCGTTCACATGTCTTATACTGGGAGCGATGAAGTACTTCTATAAACAGCCTGCTACCCGTTTCAGTGCCTGCCGTGATGAAAGCAATGCTGCAATCAAAGAGGAGTTTGCCTTTTGCTTTGCATCCTTAAGAGATGTGGCAGGGCTGCCGCCAGGCAGTGGGCTCACGCGCGGCGCTGGCGTGGCGACTCTGCCTCCGCCATGGGCTTACACCGGCACGAGTCAATTAATGCTGTTTGCTATAAAAGTTTCATTTTGCGCTAATTAATGCCGTTTCTTGGAAAGGCTTGATTTTGAGCTAAGCAAGTCACGCACAAAGTTTGTATTACAGTTTACAGAGACGCATCTTATAATTCTGAATACGTCACATCAACTGATTCCCATTTTTCCTTTACATATTCAGATAACCCTTGCCCATTAGAGGCAAGGAGGATGCTGCTTTTATGACGGCTTTTCTTCTTGTCATTTCTGGTTTGAATTACAAAAGTTTTATGCCTGCAGATGTTAGTTGGGCACAGAAACACGGTTTATTGGTCTGTGAATATCCCTAGTGACTCCTTAAAGTATAGGTAAAGGGATTTATTACTCCCTGGCCTCCAGTGTAGCAAACAACTTTAAAAAGACATTTTTATTTTCTTGGCAGCTCAGCTCTTCTTCCAAGCACCTGGGCAGGCTTGTTTTGTTTGTTTGTTTGGGGTTTTTACTTTATATCTTTCTACTCTTTCATTTCTTACTCTGTGCTAATACCCAAACTCTTTTGATGTCTGGCAATATTTATAACTTAGAAAGGTTTTGGGTAAATATTCCTCAAAGTCCTCTGTAAGAACAGCTGATGCAAAGGAAGTACTTACAATGTACGTTTTTCCTTCACCTTCTAGTAAACCAGAATACCCATTAATTTCTCTGAAAGTCTTATACTTTTGCTTTTATAATAGTCTATGTGACCACCCCAGTTTCTCTTAGCCATTCTAGTATCTATACTCTGTGCAATCTTCCCTAGTAATTTCTGATTACTATTTACTGACTTAATTTTGTTTCAGTTGGGTCCCATCTTCTGAAGTACATTTTGATTGGAGTATCCTAAAGCCAAACTCAAACCTCAACCACGTAAGAATTTTCCTTACCTTCCTGTTTCCTTTGTAGTTCAAGGATGTGTAGGACCTAATTCTTAAAGTCGTTGTCCCAAATTGCCTCACCTCTGACTGTAGAATACTCTAGATTAAATATTATTTTTTTCTCAACTGCAATCTAGAATTCCTGTTCTTTAGGTAATTGTGGGGGGAAAAAATCCATTCTAAATGTAAAAAACAAAAACCAAACAAACAAGCAAACATAAAACCTATTTCATAATAGTTTTGTTTAGCTTCAATTTTACCTGTAAGATGTTAAGACACCTATGATATGACATGAATCAGAGTGTTTTTAGTACGGTACAAGACAAAAACATAATTATAAACAGCTTGAGACTTTCATATTCCAAAACTTGCAATATAATCTTGTCACTGCAGCAACTTTTAAGTATATCAATAAGCGAACAGCATACTGCATCAAAATTGTCAAACAATTTTTTTTTTTTATGATGTAGTATCTCTTTTGTGATAAAAACAGTTCATCAGATACGTTTTACTGTGTTCAAGTGCAGGGATTAAGAATGCTTTCCCCCCGTGAGGCTGATTTAAATTAGACGAGAGCCACCCTACTTTATAGCTGCTTTATTAGCACCCGTGTACTTACCATGCGTTAATTGATGCTTCGTGGGGAAGAGCTGTCTCAGAAACCAGCCATGTCAAGAATAAACGACTTAAGGGTCTGAAAAGCTCTTCGCCAAGCCAACTGATCAGTTGAACGAGTAATCGTTACGAGCGCCGAAGAAAACCACAGCAGGCCTGCTCTGATGAGAAACTCCCGGGCTTTCCGTGGGTTTGCGTGCAGCGCGGGGCTGGGAGCGAGGGCACTGCGCCGGCTCCCGCCCCGGGATGCTCCTCCTGGGCTCGCCAGGACAGAGCGCGGGCTGCGTCCCTTCGACGGGCAGCACATACGGCTGGCCTGGGAAGTCTCGGCAGAGTAACTGCCAGCTGTAGGTTACCCCATCTTCTCTGGGCAGATAAACCCTGTGACTCACTACAGGAAAATAGGAAGTGCCTCCTTCAAACCTGTGCGGTACGAGACTTCCATTGTGATGCCTCTGTTTTAACAGGAAAGAGCCATGGGATAAGGATGAATGTTAGATCAAGTGGTGAAGCACCGTTTTATATTAAAAAAAACCTCACAAACCAAACCAAAAACAACAGAGCTGATTTGGCACAGAAGTGAAGATAACGTCTCTCTCAAACCACTGGACTATTTCCTCTTACGGCAATAATACCAGCCAGGGAAAATTCCGCCACATCAGATTAGCAGAACCAGCGTGCAGGACCATTCCACAACGGGAAATAAAAACAATCCCTAGCATTAGGGGTATTTCCTACAGTACAGGTGTTGATTGTCTATTACACGCACATCCCACAGACAAAATTCTAGCACAATAAGATTAAAAAATAACTAAATAAATAAAACATTTCCAACACATTAAAAAAAAAAAAAAAAAGCCACCACAAAAACCAAACAGCTCCAGAGTGCAAAAAGGTAAATTTTGCCTGCAGGCTTTATTCTGACTGATCCCTTGAAGGACAGATTGTGCTTTTTGTAGCCTGCTGGAACGGCAGCTCTGCCAAGGCTCTAGGAGCTATTCTGTGACTTTGGCCCTTCAGTGGCAAGAGTGACTTTGGCACGAGCAATTACTTATCCTGTGGACATGGTCGAAAGATTTCACTTTGCACTCATACCTCTCCCATTTCATGTTGCAAGTTTTTCGTGACATCGAAGACTGCAAGATAGGGCTTTATTTTCATAACCAGCTTAGTATCTTGTCACTGCAGGTGTTTGTCTACTGCCAGTTTATTTAGCATACCTACAATCACATTAATTTATTCCTAGTGCGTTTGGCTCACACCACTGTTAAGATTCCACTGAAAAGCTGCCAGAACTGGTATCTCAAGTCTGCGCTTTACTGTGAAGAGCGTACAAATTGCATTCAAAGCTCTTCTCCCTCTCTCGTTTGCCTTTATTTCAGGAATACACCAACTGCAGCCTACCATTTCTCTTTGTGAGGATCCATATGTGCAAGTCCCACCTGAAAGCTCTTCTGGCCAAGCCTTGTTTCCATTGCCTGGCAGAGGCATGTAAGGAGTGCTTCTGGGCTGAGGAACACGCTACACACAGAAAAGCGCTGATCCTCACCTGTCCAGACTGGGGACCTCACTAGAGTACATCAAGTTACTTTTTGGCTTGCATTCCAGGGCATTGCTTATTTAAGAAGAGTCTGGAACGTGCCCTCGTCGTGCTCAACTACTTGGTCAGGAATTAATCCCATCCACCTTCACCCAAAACAGCAGAAGCCCTCGAGGCTGACCAGTGGTGCAACCTAAGGATGCATCACTGGTGCAAGGACGATGATTACTTCATCACCTTGAAATTTTTTGCAGGCGAGAGCTTTGATAGCATAGATTCCGAGATTCAGCTAACGATAGGACCCATGTGGTTAACAGCTCAGGTTCAACAAAAATGTAGTAATTTCTGCATCAGGTCTTGAAACTTGATGCCCAGGTGAGTCAGCTGAAGAGTTCTACAGACCATACCCAGTCTCACTGGTTACTACAGTGTCATTTAGAGGTTCCTCCTCTCCTGATCAACTTGAAAAAACATGATCACTGGGCCCTAGATATTTGAAGTTAATAATGTTTTTCATGCAAAAAGAAGTCTCACCCTCTCTGCCTGCTTCTGGCTTTGAATCTCACTTCAACTTGGAAGGTATTTAAAACTTAACACCCAGTCCACTTATTACTGTAGGAAAAATTGGCTAGGAGAAGCCATGAAAACCTTTCAATTACTTCAGATGCATATTCGTCGGCTGGAAATCTACATAGCATTTACTGGGAAACTTGAAACAACTGCAGTGGCTATTCTTACCCGTCTTAAAATATGTAATTGGTGATTGGAGGAGCAGTGTAAGACTCAACCTCTCTACTACCAGCTGATCATCGTAACTGCTGAGACACCTGTATTTGTTGTCTCTCGTCCAGCTAATCTTTAGTGCCTGAACCCTAAAATAGGAGTTTGGCAAGTAGTATTCTACAGGTCAGTGATGGCAGCCTTCACCACAGAAACGTGAGTCCACCTCCCCACGTGCAGGGGTGCAACTTGAGCTGCTCTCCTCCTCATTTAGGTAACTGCTCTGACCAATGAACGCTCCACAGCGTGGGGCAGAAGGAAGGAGAAAGAATATATTATCTTGATATTTCATCGTTATTTACGTCTAGTGGCGCACTGAACCTCACAGATGAAATTTGTGGTCCACAGAGCATGGGCTGCCTGCTTGTGACCGTCAGATGACCTATCTTTTGGGTAATGTACCAAAAGCAGACCTTAAAAAGCCACAGATAGTGGCTCAGGTAGTTCCCAGGTTAGACAGCTTCTGAAAGAGATTTGAGATTGTTTGGGCATTTTGTGGGGGTTATTTGTTGGTTGGTTGTGGGTGTTTTTTTAAGATGGAAAACATGATGACAGAATTCAGAAGCTTAACATTCTTATGGAACTATTCCTAAGTCATTTGGAAGACTGAGTCTTATCTATTGGTTGATTTATACACTTGAAATTCATTAAAAATGAGTACAACTACAGAATTGGTTTGGTTTCTGTCACTGTTAGGTTATATAGCCTTATCTTTTTTTCCAGCAAGCTATGTTGTTTATAGCTGTTGACACATTACCTTTTCAGGTTGGAAGCCTTTCTAATAATCAGATTCAAGACAATATGTTTCTGGAGTAACATGTTTTAATGTCTGTTCCACAAACCATAGGGTTTGTTTGATTTAATTGGTTTAGTGCAATCTGTGAGGCTGTCAGAGGATGGCATCGTGGTTTCTTTGAGTGGAATTGCAGGGAAGTGAAGGAGATTTCTGAACAGAAGCTGTTCAAAAAATCTTGTTCTAATGAGAAGTGAAGTAATTCTTCTCACTTGTTAGACTGTCATTTACAAAATGCCATTCCATGTACACGTTGCAGTGTCTGCATCACTTCAGCTCCTTTAAGTCTTAGAAACAACATTTAGCTTGGATTTGAGGCACTGATATGTATTAAGAACCATTTTTCTTCCCTATGAGATCAGAGGCAAAAGTCTTATCTGCCTGCGTGGAAAAACAGCCTCCAAACCGCTATTGCTCAAGTTTCCAGATGTGAGGACCTTCATGTTCCTTTTTCCCCTGATATACAAGGAAACCTCAACGCATTACAATACCTAAAAGTTATTTTTATTCTATAGCGATTTGCTTCCCTTCCTGTTCTCTCCAATCTTCCTTAAATTATATCAATGTACGCACTACAAGTCCCTTCCATTCTGCAGACTATCTGACACTGGAAAAGTACAGAGGTTTCCCTGGACAGCTGCAGAGATGAGGCACAAGATTGAAATATTATTCATGATGAAAACCATTTAAGATTGCACAATCTAAAATCTGAAGTGATATTTTCTTAAGTGATATTTTTTCTGTCTTGCTAGCTTTGATATAATCATAACCAAAGTATTTCCCCTTCTTTTCCATCAGTAATGAATACACAGTTTAATGTAATTTTATAGCCTTAAGAAAGCATTAGAGATTTCTACTGGAATGCTACATTATCTGCTATGAACCAATCATTATCTTATATCACAGCTACAGTGAATGATGTCTTTTTCTTTGTAGGTTGTAAAACCAAAATTATTTATATCCCATCTGTTCATTGGTATATGAGGAATTCACAGAAGGCGCTCCCTCCCCCCCCTTATCCTAAGTCACACAGGATATAGTCATGTTAGTTATGTAGAGATGAATCACAAACTTAAAACAGATAGAGAAACAAAAATATCGCCCATTTCTTCTCCTAGATATGTTTTTCAATGTGGCTTTGAAAAAAATACTCTTCAATAATTGGAATTCAGTTATGGAAAGGATTCATAAAATCTAAGTGTTGAGAAAGCACTGTTTGGAAAATTGTGGACTATTTATACACAAGACCAAGGTAAATAATCAAAGTGTCTTTTGGCTTTCGAATCTTTTTAAGAATTCCTTTTAAATATTGTCAAAGGTCTCTAACACAACCTTGAAACTTTCCTCTCTTCTACACAAATAAAAGTTATTTTTGATGGCTTCCTATGTAATTTGCTGAGAATCCTTGGGAGCAAAGACATTCGAATTTCATTTCTATTACTCAAAACAGTATCACCATTTATTGATTGGAGGAAATTGAGCGATATTTTCAGCAGATCCCCAAAAGATAATCTTACTTATCTTTTTCACACACATTTTAAATGGCTCTGCCTAGTACAATAGTAGCTTCAGTAGGGTCCTTCTTGATTTAGACCACTAACAGTAAGCTCACAGTCAAACCCTTTATTTCACATATGGCCCAGAAAACGCCCAGTAGGATGATCACTCAGTGCAAGCCTGGGAGACAAAGAAAGCAACAGTTTCTAGTCATCCAAGTTATTGTTCTCTAGCAACTCAAAAGCCAGGGGAATTTGAAAATTCTCCTTTATAACGTTGCCACGATTCCTGTCAATATTTCCAGAATGATGACTCAACTTTCACTTTTTGAACTGGCCTATTAAAAGAGCAAATCTCTTCCTCAGGTCCTGCTAGTGCTACTTCTCCTCTGCCACGGGAACCTGCACCCCTGAAGGCAATGAGGGGAAAGTTCTCTGCGTAAGGATAGGAGAACTGCTGCCTGGATGACATAGAAATGCCTATTGTCCTTCAATGGCTCCAGGTTTTTAAAAGCAACCCACCGCAAGACCAGTGAACCTTGAAAGAAATTTGCTGATTTTGTGATTCTTGTCACCATTCTGACACTGCTTCCCCAGTTTTCCATGAGCAATATCCAGTCTCAATAAGGTCTGCATTAATGATAACTTGTTTCCTCTTTCTGGTGTTTAACACCAAAAGAAGTAGCGCTTTAGCGGAAATCCAGTCTCCGATGAATTTTTTTCCTTTCTTTTTAAATTTGTCTCTCTAAACTATATGCAGTGCCTTGTCTGTGTTGCTACTAAATTCGATTTTTTATTGTTGTTGGCTTTTTACATGGTGCTTGTTTCTGATTTTGGTCCCTTTCTGCCTGTGGAGTTTCATTCCACAGTTTGGTAGTAACGATTCAGGAAATCTCAGAAACTCGGGTTATTGAGAGAGAGCTTATCTTAAAACTTCATTTGGTGAATCACATACTGGACATTTTAGATGCTGAGAGCCACTTTTGTTGGGTTTTTTTTAATTATTTATTATTATTATTATTATTTAAAAGCTACCAAAAAAAGCCCACAAAATAACCCCCCACCACCACAAGAAAACACCTTTAAAATCAGGACATAGACAAGATTCAACCAAACATGCACAGCCCGAAAACCCAATACCATTTCTCTCATCTCAAGGATATGTCTACATGACGCAATGCAGCATTAGACCGAGACACCTGAGGACACTTTCCTGTCTACACCCAGATGGAAATTCACAGTGTTCTCCTGGGGTCAGCATGTCCCCTTCTAAGGAATCTCCCTTGCCCAGGAAGGGAGTCCCTCTCGCTTGGAAGTACCAAAGGCAGTTTGTCCATGCATGTATCAGTCACCTTGGTACAAGGCACCACTGTACCCAAAATGCATTCTTGTGCTGTCAGGCACTGACAGTGCTGCTGTGCGTGGCCAGAACTGACCGCAACCGGACGCGTGTCCAGAACGTGTATTAATTTCCTGTAGCACACCAAACGGATCTATTCCCCGTCCCCAAAGGCAGCTCTGAACACCACTCAGTCCCTTCTTGTGACAGGAGGTGGAAAAGTTGACATCCTTGACCCTGTTTTCCATGGCAGCCTACTGTGTGGAGCATTCTGAGGAACTCAGAGACCAGGTGGAACCTCTGCAGAGTCTACACTGCCCATAGCCATCAGACACAGACGCACCTTACCCCAGGACCAGCTCTCTGACCTAGAAAACCAGATGTTCTTGTCACGTAACAATGATCCTGTGATCTGGGGAGGAGGGTGTAGGCAGAATCTTGCTTGATCACCAGTGGCCAGATGGGACGCTGCTCTGAGGCTGTTATTCGTCAACTTTCAGAGTGGTGTGTTGGCAGAGTAACACTAATTTAAAGTTTAATGGAGTCATTGGTCTTATTTAAACTGAGGGAGATTATTTAGAAATGCCAAGTGAAGTTTTCAAGCAGTACAGTATTAGTAGAAGATTTTGATTGTTTTACTTGAGCCCTACCCCAAGTATTTAAGTCATGAACAGAGCAGATACCTAATCATTTTCAAGGTACTTGAATGTGTCCAGAGGAGGGCAGAGCAGCTGGTGGAAGAAGCATGTTGTATGAGGAGTGGCTGAGGACTCCGGGTCTGTCTACTTTGGAGAAAAGGAGGTTGAGGGGTGCCGCATTGCTCCCTACAGCTTCCTGAGGAGGGGACGCGGAGAGGGAGGTGCTGATCTCTTCTCCCTGCTGTCCAGTGATAGGACGTGTGGGGATGGTTCAAAGCTGCACGGGGGGAGATTCAGACTGGACATGATGAAGCATTTCTTTACCAAGAGGGTGGTCAAACTCTGGAGCAGGCTTCCTAGAGAGGTGGTTGATGCCTCAAGCTTGTCAAGTATTTAAGAGGCCTTTGGACAATGCCCTTAATAACAGCCTTTAACTTTTGGTCAGCCCTGAAGTGGTAAGGGGTAAATAATTGTTGTAGGTCCCTTCCAACTGAAATATTCTATTCTAATATCCTGAAAAGGGCAAATATACTTTGGTACCTACTGTTTATTACTTTGTGGTTTTTTTTTCTTTTAATTTATGTGAACATTACCGTAAGAATTTCAAGCAGTCCAAGATTAAGTATGTTGGACATAAAAAAAATTAATTAATAATTTCATGCTCAGCGGAAGACGGCAACTCCCAGTTTCCTCAGTGAGAAACCTGAGCCTTTCTGTATATTCCCAAGTGTGACAAAAGTGGAATGGGCAGCAGGACGCTTCAGATAGATGTTGACTGTAAGGAACATGACTAAGTGGAAACAGCTTGGTAAATGATCATGAAACAGGCAAAACAGCATTAAGGCAACAAAGCCACATGCTACAGCTCAGAATTAACTAAAAATAAATCATGTCCGCAGCACAACAAATTATCACCAAGACAGATGGCCAAGAAGAGGAAAACCATAATTGTTTCCTCTGGGGCTAGATTTCTGAAAGTAAACACTCAATCTAGTCCCAAGTCTGTAACGGAAAACAGAATTCAATAGCATGGAGGAAACCCTGGAGAATCATACAATGGCAAAGCAGTATTTAAAACCCTAGTCATACGAGGGAAGGGACCGATGATGATGATTGTTGTTCTTTCAGTCACTGCTGAAAGCAGACTGAGAGGAAGTTTGGTCTGCCAGAGAGGCAACAGTCTGGGCGCTGGGAGACCTTGGCCTCCACCGACTCCTGTTTACTTTTGATCTCCGAACAAGACATTGA
The DNA here is from genome assembly GCA_013398295.1 of Chionis minor. Lineage (NCBI taxonomy): Eukaryota > Metazoa > Chordata > Aves > Charadriiformes > Chionidae > Chionis > Chionis minor. Next base: position 1,258,341 of record VZSF01003480.1, on the reverse strand, counting down.
ATCCCCTTTGTTTATACAGTGCTTTACACGTGATACCTCTGTCTGGGAGGGAGAGATGGTCAAGGTTTTCATCACTCTCTAAACCAGAAAAGAGCTGGCAAATGTTCTTTCAAATACCACCACAAAAAGTCAACACAGTGATGTAATAAAGAGCTCGAAGAGACCAGTCTATGGAGGTGGGACAGATCATGGCTATCAAAGAACATGGGACACCTGACAGTTTCATTTTAAATGCACCAATAAGACTTTAATGAATTCTATGATTTCATTTAAAGGCTGCCATTTGTTTTTTCACCGATTTTCCCAGAAAGTCTCTGCTTAAGTTCCCCATCCTTGTACAGTCAACCTTTGACCAAGTATGGGTCTGTCCAAATTAAGAGAACATTTTGTTAGCAGAGATGAAATGATTGTTTTGGGAAAGTGTCCAGCCCAAGCAATTTTGAGCATGCCTAATTATATGTACGGAACAGTTCAAATGATCAGTTAGGTCCCCACCTAATTTGGAGAAGTTTCCAGGCCTTCCCATGTAAAAACAAGTTCATCTGTGAAAATTGGGGTGCAAATATATTTTCTTAGGAACAGAGCTTGGACATGTATGGATCCCTAATACTCTGATCCCAGAGCTAAAAAGCTTACTACAAAATTCAAATGTATGCTGGTACTTCTCCATTGTTTCCAATGCAAATACTGATGCTAATAAAATCCATTTAGCTTTGCTGAGCAATCATTTAGCTCCATAATAAACTGCTTGCCAAAAGAAGGAATTTGGCCGCAGTACCGGTTGATTAAATTGGCCAAGTACTGCCTCATATCTGGGGAAAAATTCTGCAGGTGAGGAATAGCTCACAGCCAGCCACATGCCACAGCGTAACCTAGTCTTATCCTCTGTGCTAAACCTGAGCAAGTACGAAGATAAGGAGCTGGCTGCCTCAGCTGCGTGTCGTCCAAAAGGTCTCCTCTAGCAGCGAAATTCTCAACTGAGCAAATCCAACTACTCTCCAGCAACATCCTCCCCTTCACAGATAACACAGGGATAAGAAAATACACAGCAATATGACCCTATGCCACAGCCACGTTGGCGATCACATTATTTTAGCAACAAGAGGAAAGAGTTTTATGCCATCAGCGCTACCAATTACACCTGCATGGTACAGCCCCAGCACGTGTATCACAGCCAACTTTAGCCCCAAGGTCCGCTGCTGACAAGATGGAGCAACAGCCTGGATCAGAGAAGGGCCAAACAGGGCAGGAGCGCCCAGCCACATGGCCACCACCATGTCACACAACCAAGAGCAGACGTGCTGAACTACACTGAGAAAAGGGGTGGGTGAGCCCTTCTGGTGTGTCAGCTAAATTCCTCCTGAGGACGATCACTGACAGAACCCATTGTGCTTGCTTTGTGCAAGTTTCAGACACCTCTGACCCTCAATGGCGTAAGTACGTCATGAAAATGAAAAATAAATTGCCGGTGGTTTGGTTTCTCCCTGAGAAATTTTGCTTAAAGAAATCTATGAAGAACAACACCACTTGCAGTGCTGCTCACAGCCAAACATAACTTCGTCCAAATACTATAGACAGAAAGGTATTAGGTCAGCACTGCCTTTTTCTCCAAAAAAAAGGTCCAAAGGATGACCTACAGCTCACCTCCCTATGGAGGCGAGGAGGAGCCCATCCTCTCCCTGGTGTTGTGCTGCCGTGCCTAAACCGCTACTGCCTAGCATCGCTGGCAGATGGTCACGGTCTGTGTCGGCCCCATCGCACCGGGCACCGCATCACCCCACCTGCTTTAGGTTCTCGTCCCTGTGCCTGCCAGAGAGCGAGGAACACTCCGCTCCTGCCACACCACCTCTTTTTCCAGAGGAAGAGCCCTGGGGCCATGTCAGAATTTGGGGAGAGGGCAGGTGGGGTCAGTCGTTTCCTCTGCTCCCCGTGTGGTACCCCTGTAACCAAGTTCCCGTATTTCCTGTCAGCGAGGGGAGCTCTGGACTGCATCACACTAGAAGAAACCTTGAGCGTTTGCTTCAGTGATAAATAACGTTCAGAATATTGAAAATACAAGCCAGTGAAACATTAAAACTCATTAAAATACAAGACCACTTTAGGGGAAACCGGTTTTGTACACTTCCTTACACTTGCCATAAATACCTCAAGGCTCCTCAGGACCTGGAGGAGATGAGGGGAAGCACATACCTTTCTCACAAACGTACATTCCTTGGTTCACCGTGCGAGGAAACACCCTTCCTGCCGAGCTGTTTGCAGCAGAAGTTGGAATTCATCCTGTGCTTTTAGTCTGACCATAAACAACGGCACTGCATTTGTCTCTCTCATCCCTGAATGTTGTTTATACTCAGTTGGCTGTAGAGAAGGCTGGCCGGTCCATCTGGATTTCTTCCCTTGCTGCTTTCCAGGCTAATTAATATACTCTGTCCTGTTTACTGGTACCACTATGCACAGCCAGAAACAGGGAGTTGTAGTGGTTCACATCGGTTGCTTTGAATTCAGGGAGGGGGGAAGAAAAAGAAAAAAAAAATAAAGAAAAATATTAACCTGTATGCCAGTGCTTTCTAAAGAGGTATAAAATGGCTGTGGCTATCAAGTCAGCACCATTTCTCTGTGAATTCAGCAAGGCCGTGTAGTAGGAAAATGCACATGGTGTTTAAAAATAGGTAGGAAAATGAAGAGAGCTCAGATCATGTCTGAGCACTTCAGCCCAGGTGTTCAAAGCTCTCAGCGATTCCAGCAGAAATATTTTTGTCTAAATATTTGCAAGGTCTTCGCATGCAGCAAGCTGAGCCGTTGTAAAAACCCAGCCACTTGTCTCGGTGCAGCTGACAGAAGCACGCAAGGGACTTTCTTAATGGGAAGCCTTTAGGAATACCTGCGTATACCCAAATGCACGTGCCAGGGATTGCTGCAAACACACAAACGGTGACACTTCTGAGCTTTATTTTGAGCTTTGTAAATAAAAACAGAAGTTAGAGTGCAAATCACTATACTAGGCTAAAAAACCTGGTCCCACATGCCAGTGGTCACCATGAGGCACGCCTGCCTCTCCTTACTTTTATAGTAAAGCTGCCCTGTGAAATATTTTTCTTGGTTAGAGGCTATAAGAAACTGTAGTTTTCTAATCAAGAGGAAGCAGGAGAGTGGGCTGGTGACTCTCCTAATTTCCTAGGACAAATTCTTAGGCAAAGAGCGCTCTGTCCAATGTTAGTGAGAACAGCCAGTTTTCTGGGTAATTTTTACATGTCCAAAACTAATCCAAGCTTGCTCAATACAAGCATACTCAAGGACTGACACAAAGAGTACTACAGGCTGATTCATCCCAACAGTGCCCCTAAATTAGACTGCCATGATACCTCTGGACCATCCAGGCACATCTGTGCTGCACATTACAAGGGGTGACGTCAGGCACAAGCCACTACTAATTCCAGAAACACCCTTTGAAAACTTACCTATAATTTCCCTCAACCTAATACAACAGCACAGCATTTATTAAATATGTTTGCTGTTGTCACGGGAACCTGGAAGATCATACGCTGCATGGGGGTATGTTCTTTCCCACCCGGTGTCCGTTGGAGAGATCAGATGGAAACCACACCACTTCCCAGGCTAGGATCTACTAGACCATCAACATCCAGTGGGAGCACACCTACCCATGTCGTGTCAGAGGCACCTTTGATTACACAGATTTACACTCTGTTCTACACCACGAAGGCAAAAGGGGAAGCTTCAGATGGTGATTCAGTGGCCCGCTGGGACACGATCTGGTTAGCAGTCTGCTCTGGGGTCAACAATGTATGACTTCATCACAAGTCCCTTATTTCTCTAGTGCCAATTATGTGTTAATGGTTCTACAAACAACCAGGGAGGGAAAAAAAAAAAAGCCTTGGACTCAGATATACACAGCACATGGCTTCTTCTCGTTTGAAATGGAAAATTTAAGCACGGATGTTTAGATATACACTTCTCTTGCAGCTTCTTGCCTGCTGCTCGCTTTCACAAGAGTCTTATATAATTTAAACCATGCTCGCGGCTTTTGATTCCTCGGGAATGCTTTCCATTACAGCTGCCCTCAAGCTTTGTCCCTCTAAATGTCCCCAGTAATCCTATGTGGGCTGTGGTTCTTATCTCTCCTATTATCCTTCTCCATTACACACTTTTCTTCCCAGTCTGACCTTATGTGCTGCGGAAATAGACTTTTGCTTTCCAAAATGCTATAGTGAGGTACAGGGCAAACAACCTGACCAAGGATTGTCTCAGACTAAGCCCCTGAAGTGTGATTTCAGGGTGCTCCGCAGCCCCGGCAGGAGACTCTCAATGTCAATATGCTCAGCACAAAAAATGCGCGTTGTTTGACAACAAATAGTAAGGGGTAAACTTTTAAGTGGAATTGTTTTAGATTTGACCACACAGAAAATCGAATATTTAGAAAAATAAAAAATATTTCTGCTGTAAACGTTGATTGCAGGAATTGGAAATAACAGGAAAAAACAACCCCCAAACCTTCTGAACAATTCTTACAAATAAATTCAAGTCAAAAACATTTACATGGTTTGGGTATAATTATTCCCCACCACCACCAGTGTCTAATACTAGATACATTCACGGGGACAGATTTCTTTAGAGCTGTTTAGTAAGATTTATAGATACAGAGTCCAGTTTGGGAAATCCTAAAACTGCTGGAAGCGGGTCAGAATTATCCACACATTCACTGTGCTTATTTTTTGTTCTCCAAGTTAACACCACCAGCCACTGCTCTGGACAGCATAAAGGTCTAGAGGGGTTTTTGATTTGGAGCCACACATGGCTTATGCTCCAGCGTGCGTCCCCTGCTCTGGCTGCCCCTCGGCTCTCACAAGCTACGCCAGCTCTGGGGATATGTAGGACCATCCCTTACTCCTCAGGAAATACAGGAGGTACAGTCAGGTCCCCCCTTCTGGGCACCCGCTGCCTCCGGGCTCTGGCAAGACTAATTTCACTGGGATGTGGAAAAGCCCCGCTGTACATGGGTACAGTCGAACAGCTCAGTCAGATGGTTTTACAAGAGACTGTCCTAAAGAAGATGGGCTTATCTCTCAAGATAAGCCCTGTTCATTTTTTCCCCTAACAAGGCACTCTTGTTAAACTCCACGCCCAAGGTAATCTCAGCTTTCCTCTAATTTATACTGAGCCGATCACCGATTGCCCCATCAGAGCATTCTGGTATCCAGAGCCTGTCAGCCTGGAGGTGCCCTGCCTCAAATTTTCTTTACTGCACGCAAGTTCCCTGGGTCCAGCCCGAAAGGTCACACCAAGCCGAACAGATCCCATAGGTTTTCTGGGGATTTTTGCCGAATCCAACAGGGAAGCTGAACTGCCTATCCCTTTCTCACAGACACAGACCAATTTGCATGGGAGGATACAAGACATATTTTAAAAAACTCAGTCATGCAGGAGATGACCAAGAACCATCTCCAGTTTTCAACAGGATGATGGAGGAGTGAGCCACTTTCAATGTCAGAATGTCAAATCTGCCCTTAAGACCAGCCATATCTGAAGTAAAAGAAGATTAAGGTGCAAGTAAATATTGATTTCATTCCAGCAGCCCTGGGGAAAATATTCTGCTTGGATGAAAACGCAAAGGGTGGGAGTATGGATCAGTAAAACGAATTAGGTGAATAAGGGAGCAGGGAGAAGACAACTCGTGGAAAGGGGAATGGAAAGAAACCACAGACTTTTCAGCACTTTAGATGTTTTTTCTTCTCTCCCAGGAGGGACAACCCGTAGCTTCAGGTGCTGAAGTTGGGAGCACAGTTACACTGTGTTTCTCATTTTTTCAGGGTGGGGGGTAGATGAGGTTGATGCATAACATCTCTCAGGTGGCAGCGACACCGGGGAGATGCTCTGATCTTACAGGTCACATTAAGGGGTCTGTAGGTAGGGGCCTTCATCCTTTCAATCAAGATCTCTGAATCATCAGAGGAAGACAGCAAATACTCACGTGACAGAGCCTATTAGAGGCACTTCTTGTGTACTTAGCATAGAATAAATGTACACCTTGGCTTATTGGGCAAACAAAGGCAAAGATGCTAGGAAAGCAAAATAATAATGTTTTCAAAAAACACAACAGTCCGATCAGAAATCCTAACTTGGGGGAAGGCTTAGCAGAAGGAAAGACATATTTATTTTCTGATCGTTCTTACTAAGACAGGAGCAGTGCTGGGGAAAGGTGATTTACACGATCAGAAAAGGCATAAGTGGAGATGCAGCTATAGTGGTAAGAATGCTTTTGCTACAAGAATTTAATTTATTCAGACAAAATGGTATCATGAAAAGGAATTTGACTAACATGCTCTTTTGCTTCCATGAAGCATTTTCACAGTAACAGGGATTGCTAGCACAGCCATACCAACCAGTCTTTTTTTTATCAGACACCCAGTTAAATGTAACAGTTTGCCCTTTAGCTGCAAAGCACTTAGAGTTTGCTATTAATCAGATATTCCTTCAAAGAAAGAAACGAGTCAAGTCACAAACAAAAGTTCATGAACTCAAACCGGTGGTGCAAATTTAAAAAGAAAATCATCTGAACTTTGCTGAACTTCCAGATCTGAAGTTTAATGTATGATTTATAGTGCTACTGAGCGCAGCCGTGGTGCTGACACAGACCAGGGCCAGATACGTCTTAAGCATCAGCATTGATGGTTACAAATACATTCAACCTATGGCTACACACAAAGGACTATTTGTGGGAGCAGAAATACTTCCCTAGCAACTGCGATAAATAAAGCTTTGTTTTATTTTTTTTTTTTACTTTTAAGATCATTGCTGTCTACTCACAAGGACATTTTCCCATTCTGAGGGTTGGATGCGTGTTGGTCAAATCCCAAAGGACACAGAACCATTGCCTTGGCTGGTCCTACGCTGGAGTTTGACGCAGTGTTGCAAGCTTTAGAAGCAGGGTCCCACGTCAAAGTCCTTCATTTTGCATTCCATAGTGAGAAAAACGCCCTACATGGATCCAGCCCGAACGCACCAGATTTAAATACAAATAGCAGATGGGAAAAGCACTCCTTTCAAAGAGTTGCAACAGCCCCAGGTATTAGTGCATCGCATTAATCTGACACTGAAGTTTCTGAAAAACACTATTTTAAGCTAAAGGATACATTGAAAACAGAAGGTCAACAACTAGCTAGACTATGGAGAGAGAATTTCCTTGTCCTCAGGCTCAGCTCCAGCATATCAACAACTATTATCAACTTCGAAGCTCTTTTACACGTTTCTGATGGAAATAGCAAAAGATTAATGATTTCATAGCTGTGATTCGTGTGTAGCATGATAAATTTTTTCAATAGGATTCTACATTGGTCTTTGGCTTAGGCACACACAAACTGATTTTATTTGAAGGCAAATTATCCCCTAGAAAGCAATTCTTCTCATTGCTTATGAGGGTGGAAAGGAAGAGAAAATTTATTCAAGTGGTCTTTAAAACAAGCAGCACCTACCCTTCTTTGGGCAAGCATTACAAGGGGGTGGTATGGTAGATTATTTCTAGCACCTTCTAACAAAGCCAAGAAGCGTTTGAGTGCCTAGCCCAGAGAGATTCCCAGCAAGACACCCCTCGGCCCCTCTAGGGTCTGCGGTTGCTCTCTGCTAAAAACATTTACTGGGACCCTTCATGAGCAAAATGGGTACAGACCTACACCAAAGAGCATGGCTCAGGTGCAGCGCACTATTGCTCGGCCCTCAGTGACACGGCCCAAGGAAAAATAATCTCAGGAGAAAGTACTTGTAACAGAAAAGCAACTGAAAGAAGTAATAGCCACAGATATGCCTAAATAACCAGGATGTCATAAAATACCATACCCATTACAAAGTTCTTCACTGATAATCTACCAAAAAAATAATAAATAAACACTGTACAGCAAGCCAAAATGATCAAATCAACTTGTAAAACTTTAAACTGTGCTTTTGTACTGGGAAGGATACGCTTCCAGCAAAATCTTCTGGTTTTGCTTCTCACTTGTGCACGCCTACCTTCGTCCTGGTCACCTCCGCTACCTGGCTTTGCTTGCACACTTGGACGGCACAAAGTCACTCTGCTTTCAGCCCCTGACCTTGCTGACAGGTAAACGTAAGTTCAGCTTAATCTTACCAAATAATCTTGCCAAACTCTGAGGACGTACTTAAACAAGATAGCATGACCAGTTCTCCATGGCTGGTGTCGAGATTTCATAGAATCCTAGAATCATTTAGCTTGGAAAAGACCTTTAAGATCATCGAGTCCAACCATTGACCTCCCTCTACCATTTCTGCCACTAAACCATGTCTCTAAGCAATTTGATTAGCACAGATTAAACCGAGTATCACAAATCCAATTCTTGGAATCTGAAAATTCTCTTACTACAGTGCTGAATTTATGGAAAACACAACGAAGCAATGTATACAATTAGGTATTTTAGACACTAACAAAGCTACAAGCACTGGAAATGCACGCAATGCATAAAGAGTGTTTCTGGTTTAACGCTGGCTGATACGAGTAACCATGCCCTGCAGAACTCCCCTGCGCAAGGCACAAGATAATCTTTAGCACTAAATCTGACAGTAGATAATTTCATAAACATTCTTCTTGTACACAAGGGAGATGTTGCCTGAAAATTTTCTGTCATAAAGGCTGCACATTCACAAGTTAATCCTGAACCTGTGGAAATAATGAGTCAGTGGATAGCTACTCTATGGGGTTTATTTTAACAGAAAGCATTGGAAGAAGAGAGTCACATTTAGTGTAGTAGTTAGCATAAGTAACGAGGGCTGCACGAGTCTGGGTGAGACTGTTCTTATCGACACTTCATCTCACCTTCGTCACCTGTTTATGCTGAACAAAAACCTAAGACTAAGTGTAAAACCAAACAAAATCCATTTCATACTCATTAACTTCTGTGCATTAAGATAATATTTTTCTCACCAGCAGCACTCTGACAGTTTATGAGCAAAATTTTTTGGCAACAAGAAAAATCAAAGCAAACAAAAAACCAAATGAACAAAAAACCTGGACAAAGTAAAGTTGAAGACATTTTAAATTAAACAAGCAAGGAAACCAAATATTTAAGGGATAGAGGGGGGGTGGGGGGGGTGGGGAATAAAACAAAAAGTAGTGTCCCTGGG
>VZSF01003480.1:1222553-1248525 GCA_013398295.1 Chionis minor | reverse complement strand
ACAACGAGGTGTGAATGCTTTGACATTAAAGTGACTGACCCAGATCAGCCAGAACATGTAGACAGCAAGATTCAATTGATATATTTGGGTTATCACGTAGGCAGGTTATAAAAGCCCACCTTAAATAATAAGAGTGCTAAAAAAAAAAAAAAGACAAGCAATAAAAATCTCAGATTCCAGCTACCCTGAGGTAACATAATTTTAGATAATTATTTCATAAAATTTTTGTTTGAAATTTTAAAAATTCAAAACAATTTTTAATGTAAGCAATAATTTGAAACAGGATTTTTTAGCATTTGGGAAAAATTACTCTTTTACATTTTTTCCACTTTTTTCAAAGCAAAAAATCCCGCAAAGATCAAATTCTGATTTGGTTTTATTTCTTGTAATCTTGCTTTGCCTCTAAAAACTGCATGGAGCCCAACAGCCTTCTCATGGAAAAAACCAGGACCCCATCAGATAACAGCAAGTGACCATTTTCATCTTAAATAATAAAGTACTCTTCACAGACCAGTAAAGATACAAGTTGCTATAAGTCAAAGCCATTGTTATTCAACTGGGAGATATTCTCGAGTCCCATGAGGATCCTTGAGAATGTTTTCCAGTGCAACTTACTTGAGGAAAATGCGTGTGGGCAGGAGGTGGGGAAAAACCAATTAATTTAACTTCTTTTTATTTACTTCTTTCTCAGTTCCAAAATTGGGGGCAGGAGGGGGGAAGCTTTTTTATATTTCTTGGGCTAGCCGTGTCAAACACTGCTTGAACGTTAGCAATCCTCCTCTATAGCCCTCATCTTTTGTTTGTTTTTCTTTTTTTTTTTAATTTACTTTTAAGTCTGACGTTACTAGCAAAATATACTGTCGTGGTCAACAGCTCAAAAATCCCTAAAGGAATTCTGACATATCAAAACTCCTGTGGTGGAAGAGAAACAGTTAAGTAAAAGTACACACATGGTGAGGGTGTAAGGAAGCGGTTTGCGGGATTTCTCCATACAGTGACACCGGAGCACCCGGGATCTGCCAGGCTGGGATGGTTGGTCTGGAAGCAGGCAGAGCCTCTGCACTGCCTCACTGCCCATGCTCCCACTGGAGTTCTCTTGCTACCAACATTTCTTGAGGAGGTAATTGCTAGAGTTTTAATTAAGCATGATCTGCTGCTCCCAGTTGAACACGGGAGAAAGCGTTTATCCAAAGCAGCGCACCTAGGATGTTCTCAAGGATTGACACACCTGCTAAAATGGCAGACACTCGACATGCCTACACAGGCTTTCACTCTTTCAACATTCATGATTTAATAACACAAGATGGCTTTGACTTAGAAAAAATATTTGAAATGAGGGAGAGAGGAGTAGAGAGCAAGGATGAGTTTTGTATCAGCTCAGTAAACCTGAAAAAAGCCCATGTCATTAAAATCAGTTGACCGTTTGGTTTAGCTTTTCACTTCAGAAATACTTTCATCACACATTTACAGACAGAGGACTGGGCAGATTTTTGTATGTACTTCAGTTGTAAGCTATTCCTTTAACCATTCACTTTTTGCAACAAAAGCGGCAACGTGAAGACTCTTGCATTTAACACAAAACCAAAATGAATAAGGCATGTGAAGTCATAAAGCAAATGCAGTGTGCCCTATATTTAAAAAATAAATAAATAAAAGTAATCCTTAGCTTCTTCAGAAGTCGCGTGTAAGTCTTTACCTCTTTCTCTCACTTAAAGCAGAGAAGCCAGCAAACACCCCACCGAACACAGCAAGAGGCACTGCTGCAGCGAAACAGCTGGAAGCTCATTTTCCAGGGTTGAATTTGCACGTGGAAGTGCAGTTCTCAGCTTTCCTCAGCATCCCAAAAGTAGAATCCTGAAATCCAGGTCACATTTCATAAGGAGGTAGACACCTGTTATCCCCAGGTTTGTTAGAAATCAGAACTTTTACACATGACTAAAATGGCCAATGTTTTATTCTATTCTGCAGGATCTGTGAGAAAATCCAAACAGATTGATCGGGAAGGAAACCCCTCTGGAATTTTTCACTTTTGGGAATAAACTATTTTCTCTTTAATTTTTATTTCCCTCCTTAAATTGAAACTAAATGTCTTACTGGGATGAGGGCAGCATAGCGGAGATAGGCAAAAAGAGAGGAGACTGTCATTCAATCTCCCTGACCTTTGGCTCCGGAGCAGGGAGGACAACCCCCACCTCTGGACAGTCACCATTTACCTGCTCCGTGTCACCGGGCAGGCAGAGGGTGAACCATGAACAGCTCTTCCTCCCCTTTCACCATACCCAGCGCTCTGCCTCACAGGGGTTTGTACTTCACACATGTTATGAGCTTAAAATTACTTGAGAGATGAACAACAAACAAAACCTTCATTTTCTCCCCCACACCGACACCACCTCTTGCTTTTTCCCCTGCGCACACCTTTCATGACTATTAACCATAAATATTTAATATTCACAAGATGCTACAGGAAAATCTTTGCGCGAGGTTGTTAGCCATCACTTAAACGCCGCTGAAGTTTCATTCTGAAAAATAAACTTGCTTTAGAGCCGTGCACTTTCTCAACAACTATCTTTAACAAGCTTTCACTACCAAACACATCTGCTTATTAGAAGTTCCCCGCAGAAACTGAATTTTCTGTATTATTAATTATTAATTAGTATTAGTAATTATTAATTTTTCTGTATTAAAGAACAGGGATGGATATAGATTTATTCACTGAAAAATAACAGGGCCTTAAAAGCAAACACACAAAACCTTGATGGAAAATACCCCTGCAGTGCCAGTATGCCAGCCAGTAGAGCAGGGATGACCCGCATGCAGAGGGCGAGACCTGCCTGGTGCTGGGCTGGGAGGTGTTTGCACCCACACCTGGGCTCAGAAAGAAAGAAGCATCCTTCGTGTGCTTCATACTGCTCTCAAACTTCATTGTTGCTACAGTTTTTATGGCCTGCTCCCATAATTGCGTACCAGCAGAGGAAGGCAGGGAATCGGGGAGGCCCTGCGAGGGGAATCATGCGTCGATGTTGGGAATGTCAGCTTTTGAACGCTTCTGATTTCCCTTCTCTGTACCCTTGATGCATGACATCCCCCCCCTCCTTGTCCCGCAGCTATTTAAATAGCTCAAAATGCTATTAAATATTATAATAAGATATTACATTTTAAATAAGCTATATAATAACAACTAAAAAGCTATTAAATACTACAACAAGCTATTACATTTTAAATAATAATAAACTATATATTAACAACTAATAAGCTATCAAATACTATAATAAGCTGTTACATTTTAAATAATAAGCTATATAATAAAAACTAATAAGCTATTAAATAGCTCAAAAGTCCCTCTTTTGAGCAATTTAAATTGACAAAATAGGACAGGTCCTACAGAGGAAACAGTGTGTCAGAAGAGGGGTATGGAAGAAAAGATGGAAGGCAAGAAGAGTGGGAGCTAGGGAGGATGGAGTTACAGCAGCATCCTATCTCTGGAGACAGGCTGAGGAAGGGAGCACAGAACTAGAGGACATGGCATGTGAACACAGGCAAGAAAATCCAGGCTGTCAGGAAAAGGAAGGGAAGCTTCATATTACAACCTTTGATGCATGAGTTTTTCCCCTTGATTTTTTACACTATGCACCAAGCTACACAGCAGAAGACACAAATAAGCTGGTTAGTCGTTCTGGTTTTGACTGAGTCTCTCTGCTATTATTCTCTTTTTCTTCCCTTTCCACTATGCGGTTAAATGCTGACAAACAATCCTGCCGAAGCCAAATTCATCTTCACATCAGCCTTCTGCTTCATTGCCTTTAAGCTTTCTTATCCCTCCAGAAGTATCACCTCACCAGCTCTTGAAGTTCCGAAGGTGTCATCTTTCCTTTGCTCAGCTGACATTCAGGCAGAACCCCTCGAGTCGTTGCAGTTGATGCTTATTTGGCAAGAGATTAGGCTAAAAATCCTACCGCATTAACAGAGGCTTCTTTGCCGCAGTGACTGATGGCCATTGCAGTTCTTAACACGTGCAATGTTTTATGGGCTCCAGGTATGGCAAAGTACACAGAAAACAGGCTGGGTTTTTTTCTCTTGTAGAAACAAGCATACATAATGTTATTTTTTTCTTGGGTGTTGGATGTTGCTGTGAAGGGAGATAAAAGACAAACCAAGATTCTAGAAGATGAATAGAATTAAATTGCTAAGCCTGGGACTCTCTCATCACCACTGTCACTGTCTGAAACATACAGATATTGAGATCAATACACTGTCACAATAACACTACTTCATATAATAGTACTACAAACAAGGATACCTTTCTGGGTGAAAAGGACTCCAGGGCTTTCAAAGACTGCAAGGAGTTGTCTTTTCCTTCACCTCCATTAGCACCCTGTGCCTCCACACATCTGCTTATCAGGATTACGGACAGAAAGGGAGATTTACCCTGAAAATTGTCACTGTGAGTACGACAGAATTTATTATCGAGGTTCTCCCGCCCTCAGCACTCTCCTCAGACCCAGGTCTTTATCCTGAAGGACACGACCCACCCGTACCCATTGCTCGCTGGCAGCTGAGACCACCACAGACGCAACGTTCTGCTTTATCCACGCCATCCCAGGGAAGGGATCATCACGCCAGGTGTCACATGAGAGAGTGGGAGATTACTGTGAATAACACCATAGACTCATAAAAGAAGGTATTATTGATTTCAGTCTCTTGAGGAAATGCAGAGGACAGCTTTGTAGCAAAATTCATAATTTCTATTTCATTTCCTGAATTTATTTCCCCATTAAGACAGAGATAACTTTTTATGTACTGCTTTTAAAATGTACTTGCAAATATGGAAGAGATACTAGACAGCATTAAGCTTTTTTCCAGGGCATTCTAGGTGCACTTTCAACGATTATTTGCTATGGTCATCTGTTATTAAAATAGTAAGTTGTGTTTCACCTTTCAGTTTCATCATCATGGCATTTGTCATCACAGCCCTTCCTCACTAAACATCGTCTCTCTCCCTTTCCTTATCTGGTGATTAGCTTCAACTGTCTTTAGTACCAATTAATCATTTTCCAAGCAAGATGGAACACTGCAGACAAACCTCTTACAACAAATCACTAACTCGGTGGGATCATCAGTGAATCCTCCACGTGGCTTCCCACACAGCCCCTTCTCTTTTGAGAAGAAGTAGAAGTGGTTGACAAACTGTTACGCAAGAGCATCACTGCAGTGGGACTTTCCAATGAAATTTTTGAGTCACAAAATGTTTTGATGATAATGATACTCAGCAGCCGTTCCATCCCACATACACATACTCCCTATTTCTTACTCCCATTTAAAGTCTTTCCCATCTTTCTGCTAGTTCCTGTATGCCAAATATTGCAGATATTTTTTCCAAGTCCATTCCAGTTTTTTTCCAAAGGTAGAGAAGCACTGGAAAATTAGGAGATTAGGGAAAGGAGGTGGCATGCAACACATTTGGTTTTACTGGATTATAGCCCTACAGGTTAAATGGGCTCCACTGACCTCCGGGAAACCATGGTGCCATGATGTACAGTGATATGAGCTTTGCATGCCAGTATAGTTATCAAAGACTTCTTGATGTGAAACCATGATTTGACACAAAGGAAAACAAAGGAATGAAAAAGTGGGAAACTGGGCAGGAGGACTATCAGCCTTTGCCAGTAGACAGCAAGCTGGAAAAGTCTCATCAGTTCCATGCCATAGAAACATGCAAAAGCAGAGAACAAGTGCAATACATTCTTGTATAAGTAAACTGAAGCCAAATGAACATGAGGAGGAACTTCTTTCCTTCGAGGGTGGCAGAGCACTGGCACAGGCTGCCCAGAGAGGTGGTGGAGTCTCCAACTCTGGAGACATTCCAGACCCACCTGGACGCCATCCTGTGCAACCTGCTGTAGGTGACCCTGCTCTGGCAGGGGGGTTGGACCAGATGATCTCCAGAGGTCCCTTCCAGCCCCTATTCTATGATTCTATGAAATGAATTTTAATGTGGTCCTGCTCTTTTGTCTCCTAGATCTACGGTGTGCCAAGACATATGGTCTTTGGGAATAATAATTAAACAGCACCTTAAAGGCTCATCCATTTTATCCTTATCAGCTGTTCTTCAATGCAGTGGAGAATCTCCACCCAGTATGGGAAGGACTGCAGAACTGATGTATTGGGGAAACTGAGCTTACCAGTTGCTTTACATTTTTGTCTAGTGCTGCTGATGTTTGTGATGTTTCTCCTAGGACTAGAGGTGTACCCTCTATTGCCACATAAGCTCACTGTACTGCTAGGTCAGTCCTCACCCCTTTTTTAGCATCACTTCTGCAGTGGAAAAACTCAATCCTGGCACAGAGGAGGAAAGCAACACATTTCAAAGCCAGGAGAAGTTTTGTCTGATCCTCCCAGGGACACACACAGCTCTCGTCTGTACTCACAAATATACAACCAGACTCCCGGGGAAGTTTGCTGCCTTATTTCTGCCACTCAGGAGAGAGACCCTCGCAGCACACGCTACTGAAGGAGAAACAAGGTCTGCAGCATCCCTTCTGGTCACACCAAGACCAGCTCTAGCCAGGCAGCTGCCTGTTTTGCCTGTAAGGCAGCACAGCAGTGATGCCTCTGATGTGCATTTGCCTCCAGCTGAACTGCGAAAAGGCTAGATGTTGCTTTTAGCAACCCAAGCCTCCAGGATTGTTAAGGAGAAGGATACTACTAGCAGCTCCCCCTGTAAAATCACCAGCTGCCCCCTTCTGCCCCCGACCAGAGTCCTTGGCATGCTGAAACGCGGTTCTGCATACGCAGCTGAGGCAGTTCTGGGGTGCGTATCTCTCCGAGACAAATACTAACCTGGGGAGAATTATGCCCGAGCATCCGATGGCAGGACCCAGTCAGCGATGCCTGCTGCAAACACCCCTGTTTGCTGTGGAGCTGAAAAAAACTAGATGAGAAGTGTAACAAAAATCGCTGAAAATGCCAGCATCAGGGCATGATTTCTCATCACACTGCCAAAAAAAAAAAAAAAAAAAACCCAAACCAGTGAGAGAGGGAATTCAGCTTCTGTACTGAAAATGTCTGCTTTCGGAAAACAAAACAATAAAAACGGGGGGAGACAAAAAACCAAACCATCAGTAAAGTTTCTGTTGGATCTCTTTCAACTTGCCTCAGTTACCGCCTTCTCTCTGGTTTCCCTGCAATTTGGAGAAGCAGCATTCCCTGCCCAGCCTGCGCACACCAGCCAGCTGGGCCGTTAGCATCCGAGGACGCTGGAGTTTGCCGAGAAACAGGACCCAGAAGGTTTGCAAAAGCTGCTTTCTTCAAATCTGGCCCTGCATCATAATTTCTTCATGCATGAGATAGAGACAATACTTAACCGTCTCACAGATGAGTGAGGAGGTTAAATGAAAAGTGTTTACACAGATCCCTGGAGTGGAAGGTGAGAAACTGCATACAAATTAAAATATAATGTTGCACTTATTATTTCTACCCTATATTAATTCCTTTTACACACCTTTCAAACACACTCCCTTAAAGCACACCAAGATAACAAAAGAAATGCCACCGCATCCTGTCTCCCAGGCTCTAAATTCTGCTCTTTGTTACTATGAAGCTTTCGTCCTTCCTTGTTACTGAGAATTTTTTTTATTTGCATTGAGTCAAGATGAAGCATTCGGCCATGACTGCTGCTTCTTCCTCACTTGCTGCAATCCCTATTTTTCTGTTTGCAGTACAGAAACCAGTGGCATTTTAATACAAGGACAGTAAGAGCAGTAAAAAACAAGCAAAGACAGACAAGCTCTCTACGGGAAAGAGACCACTCATCAGGAATGACAGACGCTGGCAGGGAATAGCCAACAGGCTGAAAATTCGTTGAATTAAACACTGAGCAGCAGTTCTCAGCCTCTTTTTGCTCTCACACATCAGGCACATAAGTGTTTTCAGTGCCTGCATCTAGGGTCTTACCATGTAGCCACCAGCAGGGAAAAACTCTTTCCCCAGCCCCTGATCCTCAGCATGTTTCTCAACCATTTCTCATTTTTCCCCACAGAGAGAAAAGAAGAAATGATGAAAAGGATACTACAGCCCACAGGGACTCTGATTTGTTTTGCAGCAACTACATCGCATTGCCTGGTACCCATTTCTTGGGAAGTCGAGCCCTTGGAGTCAACTGCTCTGTACTCAACGAGTATCTGCAGAGCACACCCAGCGTAAGAGCTACGCCAACACACCTGCAATGGTGACTGAAGTGGCTTGCCTTGTAGCTCATGGTTCACCCTGTTCAGGACTTCCTGGCCCAACTGATATCCAGTTCCACACACAGCAGAGCCTGACATGTAAATTTGTCTGTCTTCAGGCTCCAATATTGGAGCTGGATGACCACCAAGGATGGAAGTTGGTTGTCATCAGTGGAAGATGGGTCTGATTCATATTGATGAAACAGCCATTCTTCTCTCAGGAGGCATCTCAGGTTAGATGACCTGATGCTGTCTGCTACTGACCTGGTTATCAGCTGGGAACCTGGCGTGGAGCAGGGCACTTGCTGATCCAAACCTTACACAGTCACAAGCAGCAAAAGTAGCTCCTGTCCCAAGGTTGCCCAGGACATCAGTGGGATGAACACAGATCCGGCAGCAGTCCTTTTCCAGCACCCAGCCCTGTGCAACTGAGGAGTTAAAAATTCTCATTTTCAGTGTGTTTCAGTCCTAAGGAGCATGCAGCTAAACATTATCTTGACTGCAGCAAAAAGACTCCAGGTTAGGCAGCTGCCACTCCTGTACGCAAGCAACAAGACATACATGATTAAGAAGAGCTTTGACAAGTGGGAATAGACTGGTTTCTGTGCGCTGCCTTCACTTTGTCACAGCTTCCCTTTCCTGGTCCTTCAAGCCTTCTAATGCTCCAGGCTCATCAACACTGCTCCACGTGGGAGCAGCACATCCACCAGTTTAAATTGATTTGAACAAAACTGCCTTGTCCCAACGCTAAACACTTAATAGAGGACCTTGTAGAATTCTGACAAGGTCTGTATGGCTGAAGAGTACTTTTTCATCTTCCCGTTTTTCATGCCCTTGGGGACACGTCTCTGAAACCAGATGTAAGCATTTCATCAAGCCCTATTAAACAGCCTGGAGAAATCCCACATCAGGATTTTCTTCTGAACCACAAATTTGTACTGTCTGTTATAGCCATTCAGTGGAGCTCTCGCCCACGCTACTTCGTGAGGGACTTTCTCCCCAGGTGGGCCAATTCCATGAAAGCTCTTCTCTGTGCTATGAACACTAACAAGTCCACCTTAGAAACACATATTGGGGCAGGGGCTGCTGAGCTGGAGAACAGCACAGGCTTCTGGGGTCTGTGCTCGTGACGCAAGGCAGAGCACACCCCCTTCCACCCCGTACGCCTGAGCCCAGCCTGCTGAGAGGGGAGGGACAGTGGTCACACAAGCCATGACAAATTCACAGACTTCTAACCTGTGGTTGAGCTACTACCTGCATATGACGTGAAATTTGAGAAATCCAATTGTGGTTTTTTGGTTTAAGGCTTGGTTTGGGGTTTTTTTTGTGGTTTTTTGTTTTTTTTAAATGGGATTTCATGCCTTCCAGAGAAAGCAACAGGGTTTTCAGAATAAATGAAGGCTGGTGAAAAAGAAATAAACAAACAAAAAAGCCTCTCAGAGCTTGCAAGTAGCTCATGGATGAAATATATGCCAATGCTGCCTCAGGAGCAGCCTTACTCATTAATTTTTAGGCTGTGTAATAAAATTGAGACAAGAAGGGATTTCCAATGTTTAGAAATATCCCAATTCTTTTGCCAAAACAAGGGCAAAAATGATGGAACAAAATGTGCAATAAGCCTCAACTTTGCCAAGATCCATTATTTGACAAGAAAAAAAATCCTGACAAGAAGATTAACAAGGCATATATCAGGCTTCTCAAGAAATTTTATGAAGATCTTTGTTTACAGCAGAACTAGGCACCAGAACTTGGATATGAACAGAACCATTTCCAGAACATAAGGGAACACATGCTCTAGTGGTTGCTTCATCTCACCAGACATGACTTGCTGTGAATCAGAAGTCAGAATCCGAACTTCAGGCTGCTTCCAATCAATAATTTGTTGAATCAGACTAATGGGATAGTTAACATTCCCAGAATTATGATGAGAATTATGCAAATTATCATCACTGCTAGATACTACTTTTTTCATTTAGTTACCTCGCCAGTAAAAGGTGTCTGCTGATCATTTAATGTAGCCTTGTACCTCAGCACAAGAATTTCTTCAGTATTCCTAGTGTATATAAATGCAAACTAAAAAGAAGAACAAAGTAAAAGACACCCCTAAAAAAGGCATGCTCAACACTGTATCACGTTAAATCATTAGCAACGCAACCTGCAATAATACATGTATACATCATGTATATATATATTTTACACAGTTAACAGAGTCAGTAGCCAAATGATAGGGTGACATGTTTATATTTGGGCATCAGAAGAAATAATATGCTATCCAGAAATTCTAGGATTTCAGTTACTTTCTTGGATGTAATTCCCAAAGGCTCCTGTTCTACAGACCAAGACATTCACTCATCTCCACCTGTTGAACCCCTCTGAAGCACCCCAAAAATGTGCTCTAAGCACACCTATTCTTCTCTAAGAGCTTTTGCCTTGTCTTTACATTGCATCAAGCCAAAGCCCCTGGTTTTCACCTTTGAAGACTTTTTACCTAGTGTCTCCCAGTTTCCTTAAAACCATTAAACCATAAACCTATTTCTTCTACCTCACTATTTACTGCAAACATTTTGGACAATAAACAGAGCATGCTAGAATTTACTCTTTTTATTTGGATTGCATAAATCACAGAATTATAGAATGAATCAAGTTCAAAGCCACCTCTAGACATCATCCTAACTCTATCACATTGCTCAGGGCCTTGTCCAGATTAGTTTTGGAATTTATCATCATGTGCTCCAGCCCCCTAACCAACTTACTGGCCTTCCATTGAACTCTCTCAAGTTTGTCAATGTCTTCCTCATGCTGTGAGGCCCAAGACTAGACACACCACTCCAGATGCAGCTTTACAAGCGTTGGGATAACAGGAATACTCAGGTCCCTTCATCTGGTGACTGTGCTGCATACACCCCGATCCTGCTTTGTCACATCCTCTCTTTCTGGTCTCTCCCAATAGTTTGGTACAATCACTTGAGATCGGATGTTTTTCAGGAAAGGCTTATTAAAAAAAAAAAAAAACCACCATATAATAAAAGGTGTATAAATAATAATCTTACCCGATCTGGGCCCCAAAGACAGGAAGAGAGCAATGCTAAAAAGGAAAATATCATAAATTAGAAAAAATAAGCTGACTGACCCTGAAGTTAATGAAAGGAGATGAAGTAACTGCAGAATTTCGGATATATTCCCATTCAGACTGTGAAATAGAGATCACCCTTCTGTTAACATGGTAGGGATTACTATTATTTATTACATTCTACGTGGAGAAAACTGGCAACAAAAAAACCACACAAACAAACATAAAGCAGAGGAGAATAAGACTTTAAGTCCATTCAGTAGACTTTCAGGTGTCTCAAGAGGGATCTCATGCCTGAAAAAATTAAATTTTCCTTCAGAACAGCAAAGTACCTCCAACCCTTCCACCGCGCTTCAAGTGCCATGCAGACTTGATTGTTCCATAAATAAGTGCGCTGAGGGAAGGAGAAGAAAAGCAAAGTGAATACAGGAACAAAAATACCTCCTGAGACCTTTTGCTCAGCCTCCTGCTGTCACCATTGTATAGTACTTTTCCTAAAGCAAGCTCATCAGACACAACAGCAAGATAGAAATGGTGTGTGTGTCCCCCCCCCATAAGAAATCTAATAGGAGAAGGAATTAGTGCAGCCTGACCATCAGTAACATTTATGTCGCTGATGCTACCAGTAACATTTATTGTGTAAGCTAAAGCCCAGTTCTATTTTGGCCCTTTTTTTTCCCACAGGTATCTGAACCCTTTTTTCTTATTATTCTGTGCTTCAGCCTTTGTCTATCCATTTTTCTGCAGTGGGTTGGAACTGGAGACAAAAATTCATTTAGTCATGTGCATATCACTTTTGCTTATGGGATTTTGGATCACTTAGCTCAGCCCTAGGCAAGCAAGAGAGGGGAGTAAGGAAAAAATTGACACCAAGCTGTTAGAGAAGGCTTATTTCCACCTAATGGATCACTTACCCATATTTTAATATTTACACATAGTAATTACACATAGTAATGGGAACAGAGATCCAATGACGGGGTCAGGCAACCTCAGACTTGCACAGCAGAGGAAAAGGAGATGCGTGCACTGGTTTGGAAGGGACTGTGCCACTGATTTAGGTGCACGTATAACCCTCTGGACTCTGATGTAACTGCTTGTGGGAGAAAAGCAAGGAATATGGGGCTCAGGAACAAAGAGCAGGTGACTCTCCAGGTGCTTCCTCAGACGAGTTTTATTTTTACTACTGCTATTAATTTCCTAAGTTGTGTTAAGTGGCATTTAGAAAAAAGAACACAGACAATCTTAATTTGTTAAAATATATTCAGCTGCTATTTATTTACGCACCTTCTTTAGTTGATACTAAAATAACTGAGAAATTAGTACACTAATTCATCACTTGTTCTGGAATCTCATTTGGTTTAGTCAGGGCATTTATTTGTCTTGGTCACTAAGGAGCAAGTATTTCTAGGTCTTGTCGTTGTCCAAATGGAACTGAGAAGCTTATCGGAATTTACAGAACTGTGAGTCAGAGCGGCCTGTTAACCCATTCTCACTAAAATAAGATCAATCTATTAAAAGCAGTGATTAAGAGGCCACTAAAAGTTAGCATAACATACAAGTTGCTTTACCCCAAATAAGATGTACCCCAAATAAGATGTACCCTCGTACATTCAGAGACAACACATGGAGACAGGAAGCCTTGCCCGACCTTCTTGTCTGTAGTGACCGCAGGAACATGTTTACAACCAGAGCTAGGGAAAGAAAGAATTTATTTTAAATTTTCGCAGTAGGCAGGTAAATTGACTGGGATTAATGCCCAAACTGCCAATCTAGAAGATAGGCTAAGTGTAATTGCATGATTGTCCCAAAACCTGGGGACTTGGCACAATTGTTGTGTTCTTCCCATTTTGTTACGGTTTTCAAGAGGGAGAACAACTTCTTAGCCAAAGGCTTTTCCACGTGTAAGTTTACAGCGTGCAACTATTTGCCAAAGAAATTTTAATTTGTGAGATCCAGTTTCTGAAGTTATGTCCATTGATGCACAGTGGACCATTTATAAACAGAATTTCCATCGAGGATAAACTGTTCCATAAGCACTGCGTTACCTGCGCGGGGTTCAAATGTGAAGGGGCGATAACACCTTATTCACTTTATACCTGAACATTAAAGACTATATTCTACCACCACCACCACGCCACCAAGAGCACAGTTTTCTTATTTGCTGTTCTATATAAGTCAAGGAAGAAAGAAAAAAAAAAAAAAAAAAGTCTGTATCCTAGAAACGTGCACTTCTCCCCATAACCAGAGGTCAGAGCTGGTGCCTTCCATCAGCCCAGGAACGTTTGCATTATAACTAAGGGATGCGTTTGCCATTACCCCTGTGATACATCTCAAATCCAGTGCTCTCTGCTAATATACTAATATTTCCATTACAGTGGTTTGTATAAATAAGACACGTAATTGACTGTAAAAAAAATTCCAAGGAGATCCATTAATACCAATCTCTTGTTTTCTGTTTTCTAGAGCATTTTAAAACCAGTTTGCCTTTTTGCTGTATGTCCCCCTTGGCCAGGGCCCATATGCAAAAAGATCGGGACGTGCCCTTTTTCATATTGGCAAAGTGAAAAGCTTGTGATGTTTTCTCTTATTTATATTGCAAATGGATTTCCATTTTGCTTTCAGCAAAAAAGGTGGTTCCCTAATAGAAATAAGCAAACATTTGTTTAGATTTTGAATACCCTGGAAAAGAGTTCATTAGATACATTTTTAGAGGAAAGTCAATGGAAG
Organism: Chionis minor; assembly: GCA_013398295.1. Classification (NCBI taxonomy): domain Eukaryota; kingdom Metazoa; phylum Chordata; class Aves; order Charadriiformes; family Chionidae; genus Chionis; species Chionis minor. Next base: position 1,234,506 of record VZSF01003480.1, on the reverse strand, counting down.
TAAAATATGCTTTTTCAATCTGTAGCAGGTTTCATGTTTCAGAACTTAAGGATGACACTCTGAAATCCTTTCCAGGTGACATCAATGAGCTAAACCTTCATATTCCTCAAAGCCCTGTGCTCAACAAAAAAAATTGAAGTTTTGCAGTAGATCTTCATATCTGATAAAAACAATTCTTGATAGTTTTGATGCAAACAGTGAGAGACTATAAGTTGCAAGTCAGCTTTCCAAGCCACAGAATACAGCGGTGGACACTTACACATTGAGAGAATTAATCGAATCCCCCCATCTACCTTCTAGATCTGCCCGTGTGAACCACCAGCCCCCTGGCAGATGACCAACCAGTGTCCTGCGTCTTTCCACCATGTGTCTGTTAAGGTAACGGATGTCCGGAAAAATTGTGAAGAGCCTGTGGCAACATTTCATATTGTTAGTAATGCGAGTAGTCCATATACCCCCTACTCTCATCGTCAGCAACAATAACGCCCATTTCCTAGTTATGCCTGGATGTGTTAAGTATTCACACTGCATACAGAGAGACCATCTTCAGATGCTGCTTGGAATTAATGCTTCACAGAGAACTTTCCACATTTTTTTGCAGAAAGTGAGCTTGTTTTGCCAATAACATTGGTCACATACTGCAAAGACAGCCCTAATCTCAAAGGACCTACAGGCTGTTCTGCCTTTCTCTTTCCTCCAGCCTTCCAGGAGTTTACTGCATGCGGCAGCCTACACAAGTGACAGTTATCTCATAGAAAGAAACAGTTAAAATTATAAAGTCAACCAAACCACCACAACTGTCCTATTCTGTATTCCTGCTACAGTATAGGAGACATCAGGGCAACAAGTTCAGTAAGCAGCTGTAGAAAGATGATGCACAATAACCCTTGGTGAAGCAAATCCTGCACTTTATGCCTGACCTGTGAGAACTCCAGAATCTTCTGGTATTGCCAAAAAGCTTGCTTGCCAGCATATAAATACACAGTACACTTCCACTTCTATTCCATTTGCTTTAAACAAAAAAACTCCAAACATCCAAAATCCCACAAAACCAGCCAATATGTTGAAAGCATTTACATTGTAATCCTGCCATATATAGACTTTACTCACATTTTATACCAAATAATCAAAAAATGTAGTCCTTTTAGCCTTTAAAAGTAATTCTCAGTCCAAAAGAAGACCACAAAAAAAGATAAGTAAATGCTTTTTGAGGGTATGAGCTATTTGGATGTCAGGTCATTCTACCTATTCAAAGTAACATTCTGTGCTGTGTTCTGCACAGCATTGAACACTACTACTTTTACCATTTCATAGAATCATAGAATGGTTTAGGTTGGAAGAGACCTTAAAGATTATCTAGTTCCAACCCCCCTGCCATGGGCAAGGACACCTCCTACTAGACCAAGTTGCTCAAAGCCTCATACAACCTGGCCTTGAACAATTCCAGGTATGGGGCATCCACAACTTCCCTGGGCAACCTGTTCCAGGACCTCACCACCCTCACAGTAAAGAATGTCTTCCTGAGATCTAATCTAAATGTACCCTCTTCCAGTTTGAAGCCATTACCCCTTGTCCTATCACTACATGCCCTTGTAAAAAGTCCCTCTCCAGATTTCTTGTAGGCCCCTTTCAGATTCTGGAAGGCTGCTGTAAGATCTCCCTGAAGCCTTCTCTTCTGCAGGCTGAACAACCCCAGCTCTCTCAGCCTGTCCTCACAGCAAAGATGCTCCAGCCCTCTGATCATCTTTGTGGTCCTCCTCTGGACCTGCTCTGACAGGTTCATGTCCTTCTCCTGTCGGGGGCTCCAGAGCTGGATGCAGCACTCCAGGTGGGGTTTCATGAGAGCAGAGTGGAGTGGCAGAATCCCCTCCCTCACCCTGCTGGCCACCCTGCTTTTGATGAAGCCCAGAATACCGTTGGCCTTCTGGGCTGCAAGTGCACATTGCCAGCTCATGTTGAGCTTCTCATCCACCAACACCCCAAAGTCCATCTCCCCAGGGCTGCTCTCCATCCGTTCTCTGCCCAGCCTGTATTTGTGCGTGGGATTGCCCCAACCCACATGGAGGACCTTGCACTTGGCCTTATTGAACTTCATGAGGTTGGCACAGGCACACCTGTAAAGCCTGTCCAGGTTCCTCTGGATGGCATCCCTTCCCTCCAGTGTGTCAAACACTCTGCACAGCTTGGTGTCGTTGGCAAACTTGATGAGGGTGCACTCAGTCCCAACATCCGTGTCACCAACAAAGGTATTAAATAGTATCAGTCCTGGAACCAACCCCTGAGGAACACCACTTGGTCACTGCCTGCCACTTGGACATCGACTTGTTGACTGCAACTCTTTGAGTGCAGCCATCCAGCCAACTCCTTATCCACCAAGTGGTCCCACCATCAAAACCATGTCTCTCCAATTTAGAGACCAAGATATCATGCAGGACAATGTCAAATGCCTTGCACAAGTCCAGGTAGATGACATCTATTGCTCTCCCCTTGTCCCCTAATTTCCCTGAAAGGCAGAGCCAAACACAGTGAAGGCAATTATCCAGTCTTCAGCTCTAAGCAACTGAGGTAGCCTTGAGTACTGGTTATGATCTAGCACATGCAGTTGTCACATTTTTGCTTTCACTGCTTTACAGACAGCATCTTATCTGAAGGTTTGATTGCAGCCCTAATGAAACTTTAATTTACAGGCTCTTCTGCTGTAGATCATTCCATCTCAATTACTTATCACCCAGTTATTTGCTCTACTAAATTCATCAGTCTGAAACATAGAAGGTAAACTTAAGCAGCCATATATTCATTACTTAATTTCCACGTCAGGGCTTTACCTTATATATAGACTGTAGCATAAAGTATTTCACTGGGTATCGTGTACCATCAGAATACTGCTTAAAGCCAGTTTTTTTAAAACCCTTTTAATGATTTGCATTATTGTTGTCACATAAATTGGTCAGAACAAATCACATTTTCAAATGCAAGCCATGAACCTAAAGATCATATGTTGAGAGGAGGTGACTAAAAGACCCACATGGTCTAGTGGTCAACCTGGTACACAGGCTACTTTAAGCAGTATGTCATATGGATTTTTATTTTACATTTGAAAATAAGTCAGGGCCAAACTGTGTCCCCTCAGTCTGTATCAACTTAAAACCAGGGTTGCCTGCGAAAAGGTTTAAACAAAGAAAAAGGTGCATTGTAAGAGCCTGATTCCTCTGTCTGCCCAAGACACTTGCTTAGACATCAGTGATTCAACATACCTTCTTCAGAATTCTGTAGAGTACTCCCCCAGGATCGTCTCTAATTTGTTATTTACTTAAATGAAAATTGCACTTAATGGAGTTTGGGCTACTTGGCAAGAGACTGTCACTGTGAAACCCTCTCACATGGAAAGCATCACCTTCTCACAAGTAAACCTGGTGACTTTATTTGTGCTGCCATCACAAATAAGTTTCTACAACATGGCTACAGTCACCAATAGACCATCACTTCAGCAGCCTGTTCCTAGGCTGTCGACCAAATGGACTGGTAGCTCTAGTCCAGCCCCCTACGTACTAGTGGCGGTAGTGCCTCATCCTACTTAGTCTGCATTTTGAGCTTCCTTGAATGAAGGTCAAATGATTGAGTTTACACAAGCATAACTAATCTGAACCAATCAGTGCAGTAGCCGGTGCCTTTCCTCCTGTTCCTAAGAAGAGGACATTAGTGTAGAAAAGCAGATAAGGGACGGATCTATTGTTTTAAGAGCTGGCGGTGCCACATGCTGATACTCCCAATAATAACGTCAGAGCCCAGTGGATTTTTTGGAGAAGTGCTGTCTCGTCATTGCAGTTTCCTTTGTGCAGCAAAAATTATATGAACAGCACGAAGGAAGGAACTGGGAACCTGAGCTCACGCAAGCCTGGGAGAATCCAGTGAGCACAGGTGGACCGTGACCAGTGCTGGCTTTTCTCTCTTCCCTCCAGCAGTAGTGTTATACGCCTGCTCTCTGACCCACCATGGTACACGGCAAGAGGGCAAGCCCTGCCTTTGAATGGGAGCCACTCTTTTCACCGTGCAGGAAAATGCACGGTGCTTACTACAGTAGCAAGTCCACTCTTCAATGAGCAACTCAAAGTGCACATTGCTTAGGGGCTGGACTGATGAGCAAATTGTGCTCTAACAAACAGGAAAAAAATAGGTCTTATTTTCAGCAGAAAATCCTGCCTTTTGCACGCTGTAACAGACAATTGCTAAACAGCAACACTAAATTAAGTATTAGCAAACAATACTTACCTGACCTGTCTGCAAATCAATCCACCAATCGTGTACTTTGCATTAGTCACACTGTGTTTAGCTGCTAATGGGAGAAACAGCAGTCTGTCATGACAATGCAGGTCCTGTAAACAGGTTTCATCAGCTAATGAACCCTCCTTCAAAGAGCCTATCGTCTGAGGGAACGCAAGTGTTGCGTAAGGGAAGAGAATCAGGTCTCATTAAAGAATCGAGTCTTTCAAATGCATCAGTTTATCAACATTTTCCCAGTATGCAGAGCCAGACAGGTACCTTTCTCTCACATAAAATACAGTCTCAACTCATTCCCCCTCCCTCCCAATGGATGCAGCATCAACAAATGGAGCCAATTCCATCTTTCTGGAAAGAAACGTTCTAATATGTTTTGTGTCTGAACAGAAAATTAACAGTGAACTTTTGTTTTTTAACCAAGAACTTTAGAACAAGCTTTGTTCAAGGTCTGAAGTCGGTTTCCCTGATGCATTTCTCTTTCCTCCCACTCTTCTCAAGAGAGAGCGGAGAAATAGCCTTGTAGTAAATCCTAACACACAGACACACACAGTCTAGCTCTGTGTGTAAACAAGTGTGTTTCCCTAGTATATGTCCATGTGATTTCAATTGTTATTTACTGGAACTTTAAACACAAGCCCAGAAAAAAAGAAACACACAAGAGCAGTTTTTAAATTACTCACTGCAAGAAAACCCTGAGTCAAGAAAGCGTGTGTCTTCGTCAGAACTCCCACACGCAGACTCTTAAACTCTAGTTACAAATATTAAGTAACAAGCATCCTTGAGCAATCCTGGGTAGGAGGAAATTTTGGGTTCATTTTATAAGTCTGTTATAAACTCTTTCTACCTCATTCTTCAAACAAGTTATCTGGTATGGCAGATAAAAAAAAAAAAACCCAAAACCAGCCAAAAGTGGATACCTTCTCCCCCCCAGCACACCCACTTCCCAGTCTCATAGTCTTTCCTCTCATGGCCTGCCTTCTAAGACCAGTTTCAAGACAGACAGTCCTCTTACCTGCCTCCTTACCTTGCACTCGTAACCTCCCAGATGAGTTCAGTGGGGTATAGTCTAACTCCACTCCCCATCTCAAGAGCGAATAGAACAAAAGTGGAGTTTACCGTTATTTCGGTCTGCAGGTTCTACCTCTTCTTGTGCAATACTTCACTCGCCTCTAGTCCTTGAGCTGTGTGGGGTTAGGAATTGTGTTACTCCCTGCCCGTATTAGATCAATCACCCAGGTGCCCTGCTTGTGAGCCTGGTTTTGGCAGTCCTGTGATTAATGAGGTTGTTTTCCCACAAAGTAGTGTGATACACATACTAGAGAGAGTCCTTTCTGATTTAAGAAGGACAAAGGCTCCTCAGAGCTGCCTGTAATATCAGATTTCCTGAGTACTGAGGGGATGATATCTGCAGACATAAAGTGTGGAGGTCAATATAATTTAGACAGCTGTCTAATCTGACACTTGACAACAAATATTTGCCTCGCTCAGTCTGAGCACTTGTTTTTGCCTTCTGCAGCACTATTCGGCAAGTTGACCCTATCAGTTACTTGGAACCAAGACCATCACTGCAACTCGTCATTTCCCAAAGGAAACTTCTGGCCAGCTCTAGCAGAGCACTCGGTTTCCTCCCCATGTACACCATCACCATTTGTACTGAGCATCCCTGACACTTGCTGCAGTTTTTGTTTTAACTTTGACTACCTGCCCTCAGAATTTTATCCGTTTTAACCTCCCATCTCAGATAATCTTCCGATCAAGGTCGTCAGTGGTTTTTTGACAACCTACCAGCTCTTCTTGTAATTTCAAGGTTTCCCAAGGTGAGCAAAGTAACGTAGCTGCTCTTCTCAATAGCTGAATTTTTAAGAGCTGGAGCCCTGACGCAAATATCACTCAACTTGTTTCTTTCTTTGACCAGAAATCTGCCTCAAAGCAACAGCTTTTTCTTTCAACACCCGCTTTTCTGTGGACAAATATTATTTCCAATATTACTTCCCCTTAAATATAACACAGTAAAAGGTAATGGCTACTACATATTGCAAGTGGTAACAGTTTTCCTCCGGATGAGAGATCATGACCATTCTCCTTGACAGAAAAAAAATATGTTAAGTAGTGCTGGCAAAGGCTCCAAGATCCACTGCTTTGATCCATTTGCCAGTTAACCCTGTCAGATAGTGGCATGACCACAAAATCAGTTTCATGCCATGGATATTGAATATAGCTTCCTTCCTTCCTTTATTTATTTATTTATTTTAGGCTGCTCATGCTTGTGAGCACAGGACAAAACAGTATGTTGCTCAGCAAACCCTAATTAAAGCCGTAGCTTGGAAACAGTGGCAATTTGGATGAAGTTCAAGCACGTAGAGGCAACTGATGAGATACTTATGCAGTGAGCACCAGGCAGATCCGTGCTTGGGACTATGCATCTCTCCCCTTATTCTACAGTTAGCTACATATTTGCATCTAATTGTCCATCTTGACCCTCCATACATCCATACTGACTATGGATGTAACTCCACAAAATATAGGAGTTTTAACACATCCTGTTTGAAAACACTGGAGAAAGATAGTTAGCTTTTTTGAAAAAAAAAATGTATGTATATATATTTAGACAGTCCTCACTTGCACTTGCAAGTAGGAAAACCAGTAAGAACCTCAGCTATCCTAGCAGGAGCAGCACTCACTCCAGCATTCAGAATTGCTTCTTCTAGCAACCCACAAGGGACTATCACGACAAGTCGAGGCTTGGGAGGCCTTCAATTTTTTGGTATAATTCCATCAAGACACAGTAGATGCAGGACTCCAAAAGCCCTTCTGAACTTCCAACCACATGCTGGGTTTGAAGCAGATACACAATTCATAGGTGTGATGAAACTCTTCCTTTGTATCCCACTATACCAGTGCAGCAAATACAACAAAAGTATTCCCCATACAAGTGACTTTCCAATCATTACAAGTCCAAAGACAGAAAATAATTTCCTTTCCTGCCATGATGCTACTTCCTACAATTCATGATCTATAATTTAAAACATCTCCCCTCCACCCCTTAATCAGACAGCAGAACATTATCCCCTAACAAAACTGCCTTTGGTCTCTAAGGATCTATTCATCTCCTTCCTCCACTCTTTTGTTCTCAACGACTACCAACTTAATGATTGTGCCTTCCTCCTGTTTTCAGAGAGGCATTCAGCTTTCTCCCTCTTCCTCTCAACAAAACAACAAGAGTCCAAGACACTATGTAAAATTTTAGCCACTAATTTCCAATAGTAGATCTTATGTTCAAACGAATGCCAAGGAAAACTGAGTAGTTAGCTAGCCTAATTAAACTCACTTTGGTCTCATTAACTGCAGTTATATTTCACAGTTGCTATGTGCTCCCTGTTAACCTCCATTTTCAGTCCTGTATCTCTGCTCAGCGTGATGAGAATTTCACTCCACTGACTTCCATTAGGAGCAGTTCTCTTTTACCCTCTAGGCTTAATACTATTCATTGGCCTTTCAAATTTGACTAGTTCAACTGCAATCATCTTTTTTGCTTATCCCTAAGTAATACTAACCTCTCATCTTGTGAAGTTTGCCCATCGCAGCATTTTCAACTGCAGCACTTGTAATGTGATAGGACAGCTGAAGCTTCCCTTATTTAACAACTAGTTATCACACAAGGAGCAAAATGGGCAAATGAAGAGAGGCAGGAATTTACCCTCCCACTTCAGCTGGTTCTCCCTGGGCACAGAAGATGCTCCATGACTTCTCTTTTCAGAGGGAATCGAGCACAAGAATCATTGCAGCGAACAGCCACACTTACAACACTTCTGGTTAAAATAACCTTATGACGTTATCATTTGTGACTGCTAAGGGTCCATCCAGGAGCCCTGTTAAAGGCTGTGGGATTTTGGCAGCTGGTATTAAGAACAATTAAGTAGCTACAGTATCTTAATGCAGCAATGCAGTTATGTATTAATGAGTATTTAATAACCATAGTTACAAGATCTTAAAAGGTTCATACTGAGTATTTGGCTTGACCCCTATTTTTAATCTCAGTCACCCTTAGCTTGATGAAATTCATAAGCTCATGCACAAAACCACTGTCCTCAGTTGACACAAAACAAAATTTCCATTTTTACCATCATGGAGACGCTGTCAACTTAAACGGAAATAACTCGGTCCCTTTGTCTACTGGAAAAACAGCAAACCCATCTGAGAATAATTCAATTATGGGCTGCAAGAGGGATTCTAGATTGGCAGTGGATGGTCAGCACAAGTCCCATGGGCTACAGCAGGCACAAAAGGCGGCTCAGCTAGCCTCCAGGAGCACAAAACAGCAAGCGTGCCACCTAGTCCGCTTTGCATAGATGGAAGAGGGGAGCAGAGCAGAGGAGAGGTCAGGCCAATGACAGAAAATTAGCTGTATTAAGTCTCCTGACCATATTACGGATTCAGCTCTTGACTAAGAGGGAAATGGTCCTGCAGCATGGAGAATTTTGCCAGCTCTTTAATTTAGGTAAATATGATCACAAAGAATTTGCTAGCAAGTCAGACATCTTCCAGATCCAGCATCATATCAACTGAGGGGTTTGTGATGCTTTGGGTGGGCACATCTAGTAAATTAACATTGTGGCCACTGTTTATAGCCAGAGCATTCTTTAAAGTTCTAAGATTTATGGAGAAATCCGAAATCTCTGTGGCAGAAAGAAGATATAACACAAATTCTTCATTCCATTCCTATTTGTGTTCTTAATTTCTCACTTAACTTCTCACCTGGCAAATAAGAAAGATGTTAGTATAAACTCCCTAAATAGCCTCCCGTGTTTCTACAGGGAATAACAGATGTGTAAGACTACAGAAAGAATAAATATTATGATGGCAAGATAAAGCAGTTTATTTGGATGTGTAAACATTACTGTAGCTAGCTCAGGATTATTATCTTCTCATCAGATGGTCAAAGTAAAAAGGATGTATTTAAACTATTTTCCTGGTAGCACCATAAGAGCTCTGAGGTAAGAGAGGCATTTGAGGTGTGAAGGATATTTACACAGTAGTCTGTTTTCAACATACACATATACGAGCCATTGTGCTTGATCTGAGCAGAGGTTTGGGAGCCAGAGTATTACACTTGGGTTTTCCCAGTGACTTCTGCTTTAATTTTATGCTAATCTGGAGCTCTAATTTTCACAGCTAACCTGTGAACCCCAAAATGGTCACTCTACATCCACTGCTGCTGAAGGTAAAACTGGAGTTTCCAGGCAGGTACCATCCATCCCTCACCTGCCAGCAGCCAGAGCTCAGAGAAAACATGTTTGTTAGAAAAAATTAAGCTCAGCTTATTTTTGTGTTTTTACTGCACCTGGGCAAAGATTACTTGCTTACAGTAGTAGAGCATTTTCTATGTTTTACATGGAAGCTATGATTAAGTAACGGTTCTGCAAAGAATTTCCCTTTAGCAAAATGAATACTGTAGACACCAACTAGAATGTTCTCTCTTCTTGGTTTCATGAATCCTGTATTTAGGAAAAACTCTTTCACAGGAAGGACTACAAGTGTATCCAAATATTGATGTCTGGGAAACACACGCAAGAAGTGGCGGATATGGCTTTTAGTTTCTGACTGGGAGAACTACACTTTGAAAGTGTGTTCATTTCCTAGGGCAGTGCTTTAGAAGCAAGTCCCTTTTAAAAATTCCCTTGTATCCTGGTAATACTATTTTAAGAGTAAAAGTGACTCAGTTGTATTTTGTCAAGAGTCTCTAGGCTAGGAGGATGTGAAACACATGCAGAGGAAGCCTACCACGTCAGGCTCCGCAACAATCTAGGTGTTACCACTTCTCATTTTTAAATTTCAGTTGGGCTTTGATGGGAGAAAGGCATATGATTGTTCAGGCAGGGCCACATCTGCATCTGCAAATGCCTGATGGCTGTTTGCAGTCAGCCAAAAACAGCCTCTGCCAGCTCTCAGATGTCTCCTCTGAAAGGCAATATGATGACCAGGAGATCTGGATTCAGTGTGTAAATTTTGCTCATGTCTTGATCTCAGCCTCTAAGTTGTCTCTTTCCCTGACCATGTTTCAGTAATGTTCACTTCTCCTGCTTCAGAACAGTTCTAGATCAAGTATTTTATGATTAAAATGAAGTGCGTGAATCTTCATTCTCCTGTCATGGGAAGACTTCTCCCAAGACAGTAAGTCTTGGTTTTAGTACTTCTACAATATATATTGTGATTGTTTTAAATCATCCTAAACTGTTCTTTCTTATCAGTGCTTACGCCTTTTGACTAAATCGCCTAGAACTGTATTCTATTTGGCTGCTGTACAGCTAAACTATCCACAGTCAATTTTTCTTCCAGACTAGCAAGTCCTTACAGTTCAGTGAGTCCTTACAGACTCCACATCTCTTTTCCAGGATTCCCTATAACTTTATTCACAGACCCAAGCGTGCTAGTGCAGTCTCAGAGCAACGTACAGTGCAGAGCACCATCATTCTTCTCCGAGTTGATGTACTGGCAGATAGCTGGGGAGAAGTAAATGAAAACTAATATGAAGGAGACGCATAGCAGATGTTCTGGTTGCATGTGAGGCCAATTAACTGTAACAGATCATCAGCTTTCCCTTTTCATTTCCATTTTATTTCCAGTCACAGCGACTGGTAGGGACAACCCAAACTCTAAGGCTTGCGTCTTTGCCCCGCATCCCCTTTCGCTGCCCTGATTCCTGTGCAGTCCCAAAAGGTCAGTAGCACAAAAACAGATTTAGACAAGTAAAAGTAATAAGAATTGGAGTTCCAACTCCACATCCACTAGTGAGCAATTCTGTATCCCCATTTTGCTCATTACCTCCCACAGTTTTCCAGGAGCTGAGGTCCTGCTTTTCCAATGTGTAATCAGAGACAGTTTGGCTTGGGAACCAGCAGAGTTCTTTGAAACGTTGTTTAGGGAAGAAGAGACACATCTAAATTATCTGATCAGAATGGAAATGGAAGTAAAACGAGCCACCTTTCAGTTCTGCTTTCAGAAGGCAGGGAGTGCATTCATCTCCCATATGTCCTGGCTCCTGCCCAGCATAGGCCAGCTCAGACTTTTTGAGTAAAATCTTGTACCCCTGGAAGAGAACGAGGTGTCTCCTTTTGGTCTCCAGGAGTTCAGAATTTCATCCGCTTCTTTTGCTGAGGTACAGTGGATTACTCCTGTGGGGAAAGCCCTTCCTTGGGAAAAAAAAAAAAAAAAAAAAAAGACATTTCTACAAAGCCCGGAACTATGGCACTAAATGTAGAAGAGACAAAGAGGAGATTTTCCTCCCCGCTCTCGTTAATAAACTGTCTTTGAGATTTTCATTGCAACTTAGGGTACTCCCTGCCCAGCTTGCTGCCTCCAGCCTGAAGCTTGTGCAGCCATTGACATGAGAAATAACGAGCTACACTACTGAACATCTTCAGGCTGGTGGAAGTCATTCCGACCTCTCGGAAAGAGATTTTCTCATTCCCCAGGTTTACTTCTCCAGATGCACCAAAGCAGTATTAAGATGACATTAGGGATCTGGCTTATACACTTGCTCTCAGACATTTTATCGCTACAATTGCACTGCCTACGAAGCACACAGATTCAAGAAATCCCAGCCTGGATCTTACTCATTTAAATTACCTTGTTTTATCACTGTCATTTTGCTTTTTTCTCTTTTTTTTTTTGGGGG
>VZSF01003480.1:1209340-1222542 GCA_013398295.1 Chionis minor | reverse complement strand
GTTGGGGGGGGGGGGGGGGTCGGGGAGAAGGGGTGCTGAGGTGTGTTTTTTTTTCAAATTTGCACAGACTGTTGTCTCAACTACAAACATATCAGGCTCCAGACAGCTCTAAGAACAGACTGCAAACTAATGAAGAAAAGAAGCCTAAATAAGGAAACACGTGTGGTTCACCAATATGACCACAAATAAAGCCAACGTGAGAGGAGAAAGAAGAAAAGAAAAAAAGAAAAAGAAAAAAATAAAAATCAGTCAGACTGTTTATGCACCGTAGACTGAGTAGGGGATTCCACTTTCCCCCTCCCCCTAAGAGCTCCAAGTGAGTCATCTTGAGCAACTTACCATGAAGTAGGTTGACATTTTATGTAATTCTATGTTATTCTTTTTCCCCTTCAAAGCTTTCTCTGCTGGTTTGCATGAATATAGGGCTAACTTTATAGTTCCTTGACATGCTGAGCTCTTTCTGCATTAGTTTCCTGATCCTCAAAAGCAGCCCTTGTAGTTACTCACTTTACCAAGAATTATTTGAAAGAGCTACTGCACTAAATTCATAATACAGATGAACCGATTCCTAAAATTTATCAGCACGATCTGCTTATGGTAGCATGTTCTAACTGCTGCTGAAGGCAGCGAGAAGAGGGAAGACATCCAAAATGGAGGCAGAGTTTAACTTGAACCCAACTTAAAATGGTCCTGCTGATGATCTGCCCTGCTCCCTATGGCACAGAGGCTGTGTGTCTGTCACAGCTTTTCCTCTCACAAAAAAGGTGCTACCAAATCCAAGTGTCATACACCCGGCTTAAAATAAATAGCTACATCTTTTCTGTTTGTCTCCAGGTTTTTCACTTTTCAAGTTAAAATCATAAAATATGGCTTGGATGTAATCTGCCTCCATGGGAGCCAGAGGCCTTTTTTTCACTTATGAAATTTAAGGTTTGCATGTATTTTCTTTTTATTCCAGGACCTGAGTTGAGTCTTTCAGGAAAAAACTAATAATCATGGAACTAGGGAAAGAATTGTCAACAGCGCAACAATTATGACTGCTTTATGTTTCTCCCTCTCTCCCAGCTTAATTCCATCCATATGCTATCTTGGACACCCACTCTATATCCTTCCACTCTTTACATTTGCAGGACAACAGAAAAAGCTAATTCACCTTACACTAAACTGTTTTGTTATTTGCTGTTCTTTGCGTTCAAATCTGCTTCTATATGCATGTGTTTGTACTAAGTACACAAGCAGTAGGTGTTTTGTGAAAGACTGAAGAAATGCTTTAGGTTCTTTGGTCCGGAGGAACCAAGCGTACATACCAGGTGCTGTGGCACTTAACTGGACCTCAGGAACAAGACATTGCCACAGGTACATTACAAGGATAACTGCAAAGTGACTGAAGTTTGCTGGTCTCCATCCCAAGGGGGCCAGGGAAAAGAATTTGCTAGTAGGCAGACAGCACTACTGGCTGCTAAACAGGACACAAATTCTGCTCTCAGCTGGAAAGAGACTGTAGAGCACGTGTCTTATTCCTGAAGGGTTGACAAAGCCTTGTCAAGAAAACCTTGATGACTGGAATAACAGAGTGACCCAACACTGAAAATAACAAAAGATAAGTTATACACCAACTTTAGGAAAAAAAGTCTTCTTTCTAAGTCTACCATAAGGTAGATTTATAAATTGATAATTTTTTAAAAATTGATAAATGTGTAAGACACTTTCCTCCAGATGCAATTGGAAAATAAAATCAATCTGGATTAAATTAATTAAACTGTTGGTTTAGTCCTTTGATATTTTGGGGGAAGTTTAAAGCAGAGGTTTTTTTCCTTTTCTCTGGCTAAAACAGAACTTGTGGAAGGCAGTTCGTGTCTGCCGCAGGAACAGATAATAAAATACAAATACACATCTATGCAAAGGAATTGTTTTCCCATGTTTTGCTGTTAGTTTTTGATACAGATCCCTCTCTCGGATGTTTTCTCCTCCTTTCCCTCAGCAACTAAACCAGACACACGAGACATCTCAGCACCTGGCTCATTTGCCAGCCACCCAATTCCACCTTCCCTGGTGACAGCACCTACAGTAAAGGTATCTACACTGATAGTAAGAGCAGCGCTCCAGACAAGTATGGCAAGGACAGCCCTACAGGAAAAAAAAAAACAAAAACCACCAAAACCAAAAAATGGTAGCTATATTAGTTTAAAAGGAAGTGGTACTGAGACTCCTGGTCTTTTCTGTACAACCACAGATCAGAGAGTTATAAAATTGCCCGCTCTTCAAAGTACTAAATATTAAGAGTAAACAGGGAGAAAACTGAAGCAGCTAAAACTGTAGCAACAGAGCAGTCATGAGTTTAAACGCAGTTCTCCCCTCTCCCTTTCTCCTTGGCTTCCTAAGCAGTTTCCTCAAGGTCTTGCCTGAGGAGCGGAAGCTACCATTAGGAGACAAAGGTTTTGTAAGGAGACAAAGCCATAAAGGCAAGGTGGCCATACACAGTCCCAAACATCCCCTTGAGCTGGCTCCGGCATTGTTTTTGCACTGCCTCAGCACAGTCAAGAATGCAATCGCGTCTAACTGCTGCTATTTTGATTTATTGAATGAGAAGGCAGCGACTGCTGCAGCCCTTTAGCTTTAAATCTTCAACATTCTTTTTATTTGTTAGATAATCTCTACTTTCACCTGTATCAGTTATCTAACTGACACGTCAGATAATCATCTTTTATAGACAGAGGTAAATTTCTTAGTTGGAGTTTTGTTTCCCTTACCTGTAAAATGCAAACAGTAAGATTTTTTTTTCTACCAACCTTTGGCTACCCTGTTTATGTGGATTATGAATCCTCTGCACATGGATCATAAAAAAGAGCCAACAAAACCTCCCACCACAGATACTTATAATAAAATTCCTTTAAATTCTACTATCCCTAAGTACTACCAATGTGAAATAGGAATGTTACAAGTCTCATTTCTGGTAAGTGAACAGTATCGTAAGTGATGATGTCTTAAACTCATGTCTTTTTCTCTAGCAACCACTATTCCATGCATTAGAAATCCAAGACAACTTTAGTGCTTGCCTGTGGGCTGGTACTCTTCATTACTGCACATTGCCAATGCATGTTTGAAGACAGGAATCAATACGTTGGCATTTTTAATGATATCCAAGTGTATGATCAAATGCGCACTTCCATCTGTGACGGCATTAAGCACGCAAACATTGTTTCAGAGCTAATTACATCCCCCTTATAAAATCTACCTTGTGTTTATCCTATAATACACAAGGAATAATTTCAGAGATAAATGTTTTGGTACAACTGAGTGCCTCAAAGTTTTAGGTTGAGAAACAACAGCTGTGGAACAGAATTTATTGCTTTGGCTTGCTACAGTTTGTAACTACTCACATGGGGGTCAGATGGAAAAGGCCAAACGTTGAAAGCCAAGTCCCTGACATGTTTGAAGAATGCAGAACACAAGCAATTAACATGGGCACTACTGCAGATTTCAACTGGGATTAGATTTTAATTAAAAACATGTCACTGGATTACATCCAGGCCCACGTTGCATATGCCTGTGTTGGACATACTTCATTCTACAAGGAGATGACCACCCTTCAATGCAACATCTCCACACCATCCTGGTTTTTGCACATATGAGGACCACGTGTACATGTGTATCATGTCAGGGATTTTATTTTTAAGTGGGGACCACATGTTGAACACACATCTAAAAAAATTATTCTTCAAAACAAAAGGAGATGAGATAATTTAATTCCCAGCAGGAGCAAACTTAATGAATTTTAAAAAAATAAGTTAATTAATTAAATAGTGATAGCATTCTCATTAACACTAGCTTGCACTTTGAAACTTGCAAACTCACTCTGAGGAAAGTTTGAGTAAATGCCTCTGCCAAAGGGAAGCTCTAACTGCGATTCACCGCAAGAGACAAAAATGGTTTTAGTTCTTCGCCATGCAAAAGCTGGTTAGACAGCCACATTCAGAACTTGGACTTTTGATGACCAACTAGTGCTCCACAGAGCAAGGATGCCAGCTCCTGTTGCCTGCAAGCCTCATATTCCTGTTACTCCGGAACATCAATACTGGATCAGTGTTTGGAGGGAGATGAAAACCTTTATACACATACACAAGTCACACTAATGTTCTCTTTAGATTTCTAGAGAAGGTCAGGTCATCTGTATAAACAGAAGCAATATAAATGATAACAAAAGAAACCCCCTTTCCATCCTTCTCACTCAAACGTTCACCTCCACCCACCTCTGACCTGCTTCTCAAGAAAATTATAAGCAAGCCAATGGATGTCAATCCTCGGGGGAAGCTGGGGCAAACGCTCCCACCTAGTAGCCCTGAACTAATTTGTTTTAGTAAAGGAAGGCATCTCAGTAGAAGAGGTTCTACCTTCAGCTTAGACTCGGATTGCTATATTGCAATATATCTACTTTCAGCACAAGACCATTATAAAACATGCAGCCTTAGAAGTATGCACCAGTTTAAGATACTGACACCAACAGAAGCTCAGAAATTTTTTTCTTTTTTCAGGAAGGACTTAGTAGGTGTCAGGTACCCCACACATAATCTGCAATTTGTATAAGAGTGGTTCAGTGACCCCAATCCAAGTAATACAACTGCTCTTACGCGTAACACGAACTGACTGCCTATCATTTACAAATTCACTATGGCCTTAGCAAAAGGAGCATCTACAAATTTGTTGTGAAGACCTAGAAAAATAAACAATTTAGTCCAAACTGTATAGAGAAGAGAGGAAGCCACGAATATTAATTGAGTAAATTCATTCATTCTCACATTTCTTTTGCTAAGAAAGAAGATACAATCATCTCATACACACACAGAGTCACTGAAGTGAACCCTCCAAGGAAACTGAACTGCTACTGCCAGAAACTTTTAAAGCTGATCTAGTAAATATGCTTCAGTAACTCAAGAAGCCTGTTCAATGGCCAGCTTCTCTGAATATTTCTGTTCATTGAGTTTAAATGAAGTCCAGCTAAGCTGCTCTCTATTTGTCCAGACCTGCTTCCTTACAAACAGCTTTTCAAAGCATATGATGAAAAGATTTCACATATATGGAGCAGATCATCTTGAGTGCCATCATGCGACATATACAGGACAACCAGGTGATCAGGCCCAGTCAATAGGGGTTTATGAAAGGCATGTCCTGCTTAACTAACCTCAGCTCCTTCTATGACAAGGTGACCCACTTAGTGGACGAGGGAAAGGCTGTGGGTGTTCTTTACCTGGACTTCAGTAAAGCCTTTGGCACTACTTCCCATAGCATTCTGGAGAAACTGGCTGCTCATGGCTTGGACAGGTGGACTCTTCACTGGGTAAAAAAATGGCTGGGTGGCTGCCCCCAACGTAAGAAAGAGATGACCCTGTTGGAACAGGTCCAGGGGAGGGCCATGAAGATGATCAGAGGGCTGGAGCATCTTTGCTGTGAGGACAGGCTGAGAGAGCTGGGGTTGTTCAGCCTGCAGAAGAGAAGGCTCGGGGGAAGCCTTGTAGCAGCCTTCCAGTATCTGAAAGGGGCCTACAAGAAATCTGTAGAGGGACTTTTTACAAGGACATGTAGTGATAGGACAAGGGGTAACGGCTTCAAGCATCCACAAGTAGGAGGCTAAGGTAACTGTGCCAGAACAGAAGTTATTGCTACAAACGTTTTCATTTGAAATGCAGCCACCTTTTGAAAATCTCAGTCACAGCAGATGTCTATCTGAGATGCGATTATTTCAGACCAGTTGTCTGTAGCCTACAGCCAATGCATACTTATAAACTAGCTTTCGGTCCCTTTTTAATCATTCCCCCAAAGACAACTGCGCAGGCAATCAGCTGTTACTGCACATTCAGTAGATTTTTCTTTGCCATTGCCAAAAGCTGTCCATTTTGTCAGCAAGGTGAAGCCTGCAGGTTCTCTGTCACAACTCTTTAAATGTTTAGGGGGCATCTCTGAACTAATTCACACCTTTTTTACCAGTGTTAAATTCATAATCTTTTTATAAATTCCAGCAACATCCAGAATGCTACAACAGGGAGAAAAATGAGAGGAAATAGCAAAGAGTAAGGGATTTAATGAATGTCTCATAAGACCTACAGCAGATTCAGACAAGGGCCTAGATTATCAGCGCAGCGCTTTAGCCACCTAAAGGCCTTATTCTGTGGGGTATTGTCCCTTTTTCATGAACAAGAGTGCTGTGGTCGCAGCAAATGGAGGAGGAGCAAGGGCATTTTCCCAAGGTTTGTGAGAGGTCCATGCACTTAAGAACCTGCCGAGACATGAGTAACCCCTGCTGGGCATCCTCAGCTCAGTCTCACGAAGAGATCCTCAGTGATACAGCTCTTTCACACCTGGCAGGAAGAGACGCAGTCTCAGAGCAGATTTTTAAAGTTTATCATGGTTGCTGGAGTGACCTGGGTACCACAGGTACCACACAGTGATGGGTGCAACCTAAGAGAACCTTACTATCCCCAACCATAAAACTAGTTTCCTTTAACAGTGCAGGATCAGGCCTGCAACACTGCTCTTCCTCCCAAAGTTGACTTTTAGTTGATATGGTACTTTATTTCTCTGCAGGGATTGAGACATCCTCAGAGAACATGAACGATTGCTGGAAGAAAGTGAGATCTCTGATTTTGGTGGAAAGGATTCCTCATTTCTTAAATAAGGGACAAAAATACACCCAGACAAGTGATACCCATGTTCTAGGAAAGAATGGCAACACTTTAAAACATTACTTCTAAAGGCTTTCTTACCCTTACTAAAATGCTGATAGTCTAGTTAACATCTACCACTCATATTCAGGTCCTTTTCATGGCTTACAAAAAGTCTTCCAGATGCCCCCCATGTACACTTCTATCTAAATGCTTGATGTTTCCCTCAACAGCTGGTACAGCAGGCTGTATTTTATTTTTGCCTTACAGAGAAGTTGTTGTGCAAGATGACAAAATTTATATAGTTCGAGGAGATGCTCATATTTTAACAACACTGAAAGATGTTTGAAAAAGAGTGTATTGCAGCCCTAGCACTTGTCAGACCACATCTCTCAGTCACAGCTCCAACCCTGCTAGAACAGACAGCAGCTAAAGTGGGAAATGCAGTATCTCAGAATAAACTTATTTTCTACTTGAAAGACAATGCTGAAGAATTCACTTACAATGCCTTTTAGTCTGTATTTTATAACAGAAATACTGATTTTTTTTGCTTTAAGCAAATATTGAAATTTAGCTAGTGAATTCTCCACACATTCCTGCTGCATCTCAACCAATGAAACACATGCTTTATTACCACTGCCCTTAATTCCAGCTTTATAAGCTAATGGAGGCAGAGCACTCTAGGAACAACTCAAAATGTTTAAAGAATGGTTCTGGTTTTAGGTCAAGTAGCCTACATTCTCTTCATTGTTATAAAGCTGAAAACAAACCAAGTGTCTTTGAAGAGTCATGCCCAGAAGACTGGAGGGGACCTCCAGAGACCATCTAGGCAACCCTCCTTACTCACTGTCAATCAGACATAGCTGTTCCTGAAATGACAAAAGCTTCCTGTGAAAAAAGTGTCAGTTTCTCACTCTCTTTAGTAGTAGAAGGATTTTTTTCTAATGTTCAGCCTAGACGTCCCTTTCTGCAATTTACATCCATGATTTATTGATAGCCTGGAATAGGTAGAACCTCCCATGTCTTTTTTAACATCCTTTACTTACTTGAGAGTGCAGGCTTCTCTTCTTAAAACTGAAGAACTCCAATTCTTTCAGTTTTCCTGTGTATGCCATTGTTTCTAGATCTCTGATTATTGGCACTGCTGGTTATTCATTTGATCCACATTTTCCTTGAAACTGGGCACCCAAAACTTGACACTGCTCTGCTTCAAGCTTTACACCTGCATGAATTATGAAATAATTCTTTTGTACATGTCTTGCGCGATATGTTCTCCTTAATATACCACAGGATATTCACATATTTTCATACAATGGGCTTGTCTTGTATTTCTCTTATAAACCACTATACTCCATGCCTTCTATTTTTTGACATGGAGCTGCTGGCTAGATGGGAGTAATTGGCTAACCAGTTATAGGTCCTTATTCTTATCCTTGCTGAAGTTAAAAGGTGGGCTGCAATTCATTTTTTAATAAGGTGCCTTTCTTCCAACATACTGAGGGGTCCTTCCTTGTTCTGCTTTCTTTTTTTTTTTTTATTAAAAAAAAAAATTGTGCATCCACATTCGGTTCCCTCCAGCACCAATGTTATTACAAAGGACTGCTCAAAACTGAGGCCAGAGCAGAGCCCTGAGAACCCCATCCAGCTCATCCCACCATTATGAATGTGTTCCATTGGTAACTCTTCAAAGTACACTACAGGAGTTTTACTCAGCCAGATCACATTTCTGTCGCTTGCTTATGAGCAAACAGGACCCAAGGTTTTGCCTGACACCCCACAGTCAAAGCATGACTACACTGTTGCTTCTATCTGCAAGTTGTGGTGCCTTGTTATAGAGGAAAATGAAATCAGTTAAAGATGGTTTGTTCTCAATAAAGCATCACGGACCATTCTCTCCAACAGATTATTAAAAAGGTGGTCCTGTTAAGCAAACTGCACACCGATGCATAGGCAAAAGGGATCTCACTGTCTTACAGAGGGTCTTTGCTTACTGAACCCTTCCTCCTTGCCCCCCAAAATGTCACCTCTCAACTAGGAATAAACCTAACCTTTAAACTTAGACTTTTGAAAAAAGAAAAAAAACAACCAACAAAACAAAACAAGAAAAACCCCAAAACACCACACCACAAACATGCAAGCTACGAAACAGAGTGACAGTAAAATCTAAGTATGGTATTTCCTTGTGAACTGCGTTCAGCTGACACTACTCACAGAATTCAGTGGAAATAGATGATGGTGGATTACCCTGATTTAGCCTCATGGAGAAAAAGACTACTGCCCTCACCCAGTATAAAAGGTTTGGGGGTTTTAGTCCCTTAATTAAATAGCACATCTGCACACAATTCACCCACAAGAGAATCAAAACCATCTCAGTATCCCTCAGTTATCAGCAGACCCAGTATTCCCCTTGTTCCCAGTAAAAGTTGTTTTACTAGGTCAGAGAAGGCTGCTGTGGAAATCATTAGGAAATATGCAGTTTCTACTTTTATTTGACAGAATTATGCAAATGCTGAAATAGGGACACAATAACCAAATGAGCAGGAGGTATTCAAGAAATGCATGGAAATCACGAGGGATAGGCTGAAAGCTAAGTACTCGGAGCAAAGGCTGAACCAGAGATGCCATCACAGAGGGTTGAAGAGAAATCAAACTTCAGAGAGGAAATCGAAGACGAGCTGCAACTATGGTAAAAACAGAGGTAATTGCAGAGAAATAGATAAACAAATTGCAGTATTTAAAGTCATGAGAAGTTGAGGGAAATGCCAGCATTTTATAACATCTTTACCCTTGTGAAGAATCGTCTAGTTACTTTAGACACACGCAGAGAGAGGCACACTAGATAGTGTAGGATTCTATGAGGCACTGAAGTTACTTGCAAAAAGCCTGAGCTAAATATCATGCCCCACACCCTTTTTTTCTTTCTTTTTTTTTTTTAAAGGAAAAGCCCATCCTCCCCAGAGAAGCCATGTAGCCTTGTGCTCATGGTTGTAGTAGCACTTACATGCAGTATCCCTGTATCCATATGCCAACACATCCCTTCAGACCTGGAGTCCCCTTATTATTGGAGGAAAGAAAAAGGAATAGCCCCCTGCCATGCCCCCGTACAGACATAAGGCAGAGTGGGGAAGGTGTACACGTATTAGTATACAGTAAGAACAACCAGAGAGAGATTGCAGCAAGTGTGTTTATTCCTCCTAAGCGTACACCTCATACCATGGCCAAAAAGACCTCAACTTTGGAACTCTGTAAGTATCCAAGAACAAGTGGCATTATAACAACTCAAGAAGCTTTTGTTCCAGTGAGACTTATAAAGGGAAAATATAAAGAGATACTATCATCCTTATCCTTCAGACTATTAGTAAGTTTAGTTTTGCAGTCATCTGGTCTTTTTACAGTTCGGTCATAATTTTCTTGCACATGTTTAAATTTACACATATTTTTCTCATTGCAATTGACTACCAAGGTAGTAAGTCTTTTTTATTTCATTAAATAGGGGAGGAGAGATCAGAAAGAAATCATTAGAATTGCTGGAAAGTTGATAATCAATTTTTCTAAAGTGAAAAAAAATAGTGAACTTGATTTTTAAAAATGCCCAATTTTTTCTACTTAGCTACTCATACAGATTAAATCATCAAGACCTTAGAGCTTTATTTTTAACACAAATACATGTCTTCCAAAGATGCGTTTGTATTTCTTCTTCAAATGCATTTCCACTTAAACATCTAATTTGGCAGAAAGTATCTATCATTTCAGTTTATACTGAATGACTGCTGCTGAACACTGAATTTACTGGCAACTACTGCATTTCCTGCAAATATCAGGATTCTTGCCACACCCCTCCAAAATTTGCTCCTTGATTGTAAAAGATGCCCTAGAGCTAAGCTGGGAAAGAAGGGAAAAAGTTAGGACAGGACAGAAAAAAGAGTCTGTGGCTAATTTTTCCACCGAACTTCACAAACCTCTCCCTGTTCTGACTTGTGCCAACATCCTCAACAAAATGTAGAGTGCTTTCCTCCTCTGAAGTTTACCTCCAAAAAGACAGCTTTTACCAACAGGATTGTCAGCTCATCAGCATGGAAGAGCCTGGCTAAAAACTATGGAATAGCTCATTTTTACTAATGATCTTTATCAGTGCAGGTTTGTGGAAAACTGATCTTTCTAAACCAAAAGGCTCAATAGTGGGGGAGGGTGTAAGTTTAATTTCTGTAAGCAATCCAAAACCAGAGTTCTGGAAGCTATTTAACCTGATCTCGTGCAACATCATCAACTGACTCAAACAACAGCAAAAGGTAGCAGTATTTCACAGCTACAGTTGATGAAAAGCTGGTTGGCAGATCTCCAGGATCACTGTAAATGAGAAATCTCTGCTGGGCGTTTATACTTCTACTGAGGTTTCTCACATACTTTCAGATGACTCACAAAAAAAAGAAAAAAAAACCCCTCTTGCTGATAGATGTTTGAAAAGGGATCAAAAGTTATCAACATATTTTTCTACCTTTTTTTGTTATAAACTGGGCAACAAGAAATTATGGCCACAAGTGAAACATACAAATGGGAAGAAGGTTCTGCCTGCAGGACAGCTCCTCTCCTGAATAGCCACAGTGATGAAAAAGATTTGGGAGGGACTATAGAAGAGACCTTTAACATAGGAATTCAGACCAGCACTCCCTTCAGAGTGTGATGATCCAACTGTTTAATGCAATCCTTGACTGCATAATTAAGGGATGGCTAAGAAGAAAGGAAATGGCTCTTCTTTGGTAGTGGTAAGAAAGTGGTCCAGTTCTGTTTAAAAGGTGTGTTTTTGTCCAGTTCTGACACCACCATCTGGGGAAAAAAATAACATACCAGAAAAGGTTTAGAAAAGAGCATGAGTTGTTAAAATATTGGGAAACCTGCCTCACAGACTTGTCTTTATAACTTCTCAAAGGGAAGGTCCAGAAATAACTGTACTACAGAATACAACTACCTACATGGAGAACAAAACTTCATTGAAGGTTTCTCCAGAATGGCAAAAAAAGACATAAGAACTTCCAGTGCTTGGAGGACACACACTTATGCACCAAGTCTGAAAAAGAAAC
This sequence comes from Chionis minor, assembly GCA_013398295.1. NCBI lineage: Eukaryota > Metazoa > Chordata > Aves > Charadriiformes > Chionidae > Chionis > Chionis minor. The sequence goes on along the minus strand of VZSF01003480.1, from coordinate 1,210,808 downwards.
AGTCATGTGAAGAACTTTTCAGGTTCTCATAGGGTTCTCATCCCTGGAACTGCCAGATTTTCACAGAATGACAGCATTTTGTTAAAAATAGCCTGAAGGTCAGCTAGTCCAACCCTCTGCTGAAGGCAGGATAACTTCAAAGTTAGATCTGATTGCTCAGGTCCCTGTCTAGCTGAGGTTTGAATATCTTCAAGGATGGAAACTTCACAACCTCTCTGGGTGACTTGTTCCATTGTTCAACAACTCTTAATGAGAATTTCTTTTCCCAACAAGAAACAGGGACTTTCCTTGATGCATTTCTTATCCTTTGCTGCTTGTCCTTTACCATTCACCCCAAGAAGACTATGGCTTTGTCTTTTCTAATAACCACCCACTACACTGTTTAAGATGACAGTATTCCACTTCAACTTTGACTTCTTCAGGATTAAGAAACACATTTCCCTCAGTCTCCCCTAGAATGTCATGTTTCAGCTTCTTGATCATCCTGGTGGTCCTCCTTTGGACTCCCTCCAGTTTGTAAATATCTCTTGGATGGGAGGGTAGGAGTAGGTGGAAATGGAGACATGACTCTAGAGACAGCCTCAAAAATGCAGGGTAGAGGAGAGTAACTGTACCAACCAGCTGACTATGCTCTGACTAATTGACCAGCATGCTGCAAGTCTTCATTGTTGAAAGAACACGCTGCTGACTCATGTTCAACCTGCTACTCACGGGGACCCTCCAGATCTTTTACTGCAGGGCTGTTACCTGCTCAGCCCATCAGTAGCCTGCACTGAGGCATGGGGCTGTTCCACCCCAGATGCAGGACCCGGCACTTGTCTTCATTGAATTTAACAAGTTTCCACCAGCCAACTCTTCCAGCTTTTTGAGTTCTCTCTGAATGGCAGCCCTGCCCTTTAGCCATCAGTGCCCCTCCCACCCCAGTCTGGTGTATCCTCAAGCTTGGGAGGCGCTCTTTTCCATCATTCAGATTGCTGACGAAGACATTAAACAGTGATGGAACACCACTCAGAACGGATTGTCAGCTAAATGTTGAACTACTGCCTGCCACCTTCTGAGCCCAAGGGACCATCACGTTTTTCACATGCTCTGTAGCCCACTCATCTAGTCTATGTCTCCCCAGCTCAGTTATAAGAATTAGGAGTTTGTATCAAATGCTCTGCTAAAGTCAAGATAAACAACATCCACTACTCTCCCTTGTCCACCCAGTCAGTTGCCATTTCATCAGAGAAGGCAAACCAAATCATCAGGCTTTGTTTGCCCTTGGTATATCCATGTTGACTATTGTCAACCACCTTCTTATTCTTCATGTGGACTTACTCCATAGTATTCCCAGGACTAAAGTAAGGCTAAGCAGCTTGTAATTTCTCAGTTCCTGGCTTTCCTCCTCAGTTCTTCCACTATAGTAAGCATAGCTTGTCTACCCAATAAGCATTTAGCTTGAAGCATTAAAAAAAAAAAAAAAAAA
>VZSF01003480.1:1148789-1209332 GCA_013398295.1 Chionis minor | reverse complement strand
AAAAAAAAAAAAAAAAAAAGGGGCAATAAACAGTAAGATCTAGGTGGATAAGGACAAATAGGATCCTTAATTTTCCTTGTTCTAGTCACGGGCGGTACCAGTCAAAAAGGAAATGGACGATACAGGATGTATTGTTTGATTTTGGGCAAATTTGATCTTGGCTGCTGTGAAATCCAGACCACAGTTAGGCTGGGGAATAACAGCAAAATTGTATGAAGATGCATTTGCTTATTTTCTCTTGTTCCTTCAATCCCTTTAATTTCACTAATCCACTCTTTCTTCCAGACTTCTTTGCTGTCCCCTCTGCTATTAGTACGTACCACTTGGTGGGGAAACATACACAAAAGCAACTATTTGGTTTGTGTCTCCAATTAAGTCCCCAGAATAAATAAATAAACCCCATGGTATTATAGTAAGGAGTGGGGATACATTTTATCTACAAATACTTGCAAAGAATATTTGGTAAATCACTTTTCTGCCAGCGGTTAGAAAATGGACCTTCAGGACTGAGGGCTATATTGTCTTGGTTTAGTCCAATGTGAAGGATGTGGCTTAATATCCTACTCCATTGGAGCCATCTTACTCTTAAGTCAGCCTAGGTCAGACGAGATTTGCAACATCAATATTAAGGCTGGAGCGAATGCAGTATAAATGCAAAGACACTTTTGTAAAAGGAGCAGAAAAAAGCAACACAGCAAGGTTTAGAGGAGTGACATGCAACCATAGACAGGGTAACATTAACAGTCACAAAACTAGTAATCACTGAAGAATGCACTGCTCATACCAAGATCATGGCAGGGATGACTCAGTAGCTGAAGGCCTGTGCTCTGGTGCCTTTTCTCTTCCTGTTATTCAAACAAGAATGCAGTATGAAGCTAGAAGATGCCCAAAACAAGAAAACAAAATAGACAGAGACCTTGCCTAAGATTTCTGAAGTGTAAAACAAGCAGACCTCTTAGGAGATTAGAGACTCACTAGCCAGCATTCATCATCTTCCACGTCATACACAAGCGATCCCAATCAGAGTGCAGGAATATGAAAGAGTCACCTTACCCAGAAATAAAAATAACCTCCCCTTTCTCTGGTCTCACACAGAGCTTTGTTACAACCGAATGGCCTTGCGTCCATTTCCCCAACTTCACCCAGAAGTGCTTAGAATGAAGGAAGTTGAGCATGCTGCTTCAGGGACTATTACTGTGCACTGAGAAGTCATTTGCTTTCAGAAAAAAAAAAAAAAAGCAGAAAATGATTCACACATACCACCAGTTGTAGCAGGAATTACTCCCTGCCTGTCATTTGTCACTATAAAAAGGTTATGAAAATTACAGAGTTTTCGTATTCAAATTCCAGAACTACTTGGAGCTACCACTCTCAGATTTAGTTACTACGATGATCTTTGCCTTCCTTGTCTTTAGAATGAGATAATTTGGAGTTTGCTAAATGATGGTGGACACATCTGTTTAGCAATGCAATAAAAATTAGCACATTGACCCAGAAAATGTTTAAAGTGTTCATTCTCATGTTCCCCGCATACAGTGTGCAGATCACCTTGTGGTTCAAGCTCTTGAGCCACTCGCCCCTGCCCTGCTGCAAAGATCAAACCTCCCTTTCACTTTTCTGGCTCAAGAACGTGCTCAGTCAAAGCTTCCATACTCCACACTTGATTTTAGCACAAATCAGTAAGATACTTGCAAGAAAGCACCTCTGGATTCATTTTAAAATCCTCTATTAAGCAAACCGCATTGAAGGTGTTACAGAAACCAAACCCATTCCTTCCCCAGTAATTTGTGGTTAACACTTGGTAGGCGTGTGGCTGGACCCAACACAAAGAGCACGCACCGCCTTATGGGAAAAAGCATAGGGGAGCACCTCGATAGCACATTTGGTTTATAAAAGGAAGTTGACAGGATCATGAGTTATCCTTTTCCCAGTAAGAGGTACCGTGCTTTTTAAATAAAGCTAAGATAAAAGTGTAAGTAGTTCACACTCATAAAAGCCCAAAGAAACACATCCAAAGGCTAACGCTAACAGCTGCTGTGCCTAGTCAGTTTGTCTGGAACTGTAGCATATCTTAAAATCTAAGCTTGTCTGTGCCATTTATACGCAGCTTATAAGAGAGAGACAGTAAGAGGAGCTGCGTCCTGTCATCACCTGTGGGATCAGTGCGTGGCACCGCAGAGACCTTCAGTAGCTTACACTGATCAGGAGTCAAATGGCATTACGTTGTCCACCTCTCAGCTTTCAGCATGACTTTTAGGCCTCGGGAAAGGAGAAGTGCTTTCCTGCGAAGCAGTGCTTCCTCTGCCTGCCAGCAAGCATTAACTATTGCAATTGTAGCTGTCACAGTGCTATTTAATCCCACATAGTTGAAATAATTTGTATTGACTGAAAATTTGCTACCAGGAATCTGGCAAAACAATGCTAGAAGACAACAACGGTACATACATACCGACAAGAGCAAAACCAAAACATTAGAATAAAGGCACACATGTAAAGTTTTGCAAAAATAAGTTGCCAGGTATTTTGTGGTGTATACTACAAACACACCAACAGCCTTCAGATTGCAGTTAAGCTTGTGTTAGAATATTAGTACCAGGTGGAGGGAGGTGATTCTGCCCCTCTACTCTGCTCCGGTGAGACCTCACCTCCAGTACTGCATCCAGGGGTCTCCAACATAAGAAGGACAGGGACCTGTTGGAGCAGGTCCAGAGGAGGGCAACAAAGATGATCAGAGGGTTAGAGCACCTCTCCTATGAGGACAGGCTGAGAGAGTTGGGGTTGTGTAACCTGGAGAAGAGAAGGCTCCAGGGAGACCTTATAGCAGCCTTCCAGCACCTAAAGGGGGCTACAGGAAAGATGGGGAGGGACTCCTGATCAGGGAGTGTAATGATCGGACAGGGGTAATAGTTTTGATCTGGAAGAGGGTAGATTTAGATTAGATACAAGGAAGAAATTCTTGACTGTGAGGGTGGTGAGGTGCTGGAAGAGGCTGCCCAGAGAAGCTGTGGCTGCCCCATCCCTAGAAGTGTCAAGGCCAGGTTGGATGGGGCTTTGAGCAACCTGGTCTAGTGGGAGGTGTCCCTGCCAATGGCAGGGGGTTGGAACTAGATGATCTTTAAGGTCTCTTCCAACCTAAATCATCCCATGAAATCTCAATTTCCCTTAAGCTTAGTATGTATGGATCCGAATGTCTATATGACTGCCTTGGGGGTCTGCCTTATCTTACTAGGGCTGTAGTTCGCCAAATCCGAGAATTTAGTAGAGTTTTCATACAAAAGACGCAAGACTGAGATAAAAAGAATATATTGTTCCCTGAGGTATATGGCTGCTTTTGACTGAAAATCCATTAGCTTCTTAAAATAAAATAAATAAAATATAAAGAGCCTACCACAGCATCCCAACTGGAATCACAGCAGCCTTTGTTTTGGCAGATTTTCACAGAAAACACAGGGGGTTTTGAGTTTGTGCAGGTCTTGCTCCACGCTGCCATTTAAGTATATGAGAAAAAACATTCTCCCATCCACCCGTCACCACCTGCAGGGAACGCAGGCTACAGAGGGTCACAGGGGACACAACTCTCTCCTTGTCCTTCTCCTACCAAACTGCCTAATTCTGTAACACTCCCTCCTGTGCCACATTGCTTCCCTGTCACCCCCTGGCAAGGGGCAGATCACACAGCTATCATCATATTTGGGGCGTGAATACTCTATACACAGGCACCAAACAGATCATGGTTCCTGTGTCTGCACTACGTCCCTATTAGTAGAACTTGGTGGACTAACCCTACAGAGCTTCAAAATTAAGACTGGCAAAAACGCACCTGAGGAGCTCAAGAAGAGAACAAAGTGCACCAACAATTTTCAACAAAACCCAGCACAACTGAGGAGGTGCGTGGAGGCTTAAACGTCTCCTGACACTCTAGTTGAAAGCAACATAGTGTTGAACGACAACAGTTAATTTAAGCGTGTTCAATCCAAAAGATGTTTGAAAAAGGGGTTTTGCTTAGCTTGTACAATATATGTCTTGACTTGTACGCTTGCAAGGTTGGAAATAGACAGCAGCACGAATTCTTTGCGAAATTCTCTCAGGATACAAAGGAAGTCATAAATCTCAGTGTTTCCAACAAGAGTGAAAAAGAATCTGATTTTACTAAGGAGAAGCAGCAAGTTTCCTTCCTGAACGGACAAGCTTAATTTGAGGCACACCTGTAGCACTGTTTACAGGAAAATTTCAGTAGCTGTGAGGATAGGTGCACTACCCAGTGTTTCAGTTTGCGGTTATTGTGTTGTTTGGGGGGAGGGGGTTGTGGGGTTCTTTTAAGTCTTTTTCCTGGTGCCAAATGGTTACCGTTAATCCCATCTAATATCAACAAAGGGGGGGAAAAACATTTGATGGAAACTAGCAGAAAAGCCCAACCTAAGCTATAACATCCTGCAGCACTGTATGTCAGAGCTAATCCCACGGAGTAGCATGCAGCGGCACCCTCGTGAGAAGCTCGGCCAGATAGAGCTGTTTGGGAAGAAGCAAAGACACGCAATCCTAATGCTGTTTGTTTCTAAACGCGATGAAAAGCTGTAGAGTTACCACCCAGTAGCAGAGACATGCAGGGCTGTATGAGGATAAATCTACATAACATTAGACTTCCAGCCCCTTGAGAATTAATAACCCATTCCTTGGATGTGTGGCAGGGCCAAGAGCTGCAGTCACAGTGGTACTCCCTCCAGTACTTCTGGACACACAGATAAAAATCATTACTTCCACATCTTACAGATAGACATTCTCATTCCAAGAGCATCCCCTGCTACAGCACGAGTGGACCGATCAAAGGTATGGAAAAGCAGGGTTCCTTGCCTGCTCTGTTCATTCTAGTGCCACTTCCTTGGTCTCGTTCAGTGCAGATTCAGCTTCTGGCTACTCAGCTGAAGCTGGTTTTACTGCTGAAAGAGCACCACAGCATTCATTCCTCTCTGTGCTTTTCCGTATATGCTTGCAAAAGGGACAGCTTGAGAACCACTCGCGACTTCCAGAAACAAATGCCCCCCCTTTCACAGAACTGAAGAAGTTTGTTTCTGACCACGTACCTGTATGATACCATGTACAGAGGATACAGTTTTCAAATAAAAGGGTTTTTCTTCTAACAAGTAAGCTGCAAGTGTTTCCATCAGCATCGTCTTTGCTCCTCTGTTGATATTCTGTGCATCTGTAGTCAACCCTTGTCTCCTTAGAGGGCTTTCGGGACCAAACTCACTGTACAGTCCTTCAGTAGCTCACACACCTTCTAAATCCCGATGCAATAACCCCCTTGCAATAAGGCAAAGAAAGTACTAAAATTCTTTAATCGTAGGAATGAAAGAGCACGTCTTTGTGAGTTAGAGAAATAAGGTTTTAAAATAAATGCAACACATTTTGTTTTGAATGGCCGCAAACACATAGAAGACAAAAAGCCTGTTCTCATTCCAGAAGAATGTAACTGACCAAAATGGATGGTTGTTTAAACCAGAACACATGTCAAGCAGCTATGGCTCAGTGATGATACCAAAACCTCACAGCTGACAGAAAACTGTCCAGAGACAATTTATTCAGGAGGATCAGACTCAGTCTAGGGCAAGGAAAAGGAAATTAATCAGCATCCTACTTAAAGAAAGTACCCAAATCTCTTCAGTCACTGATATTAATCAGTGAGTTATGGGAAAACAGTGAGTTGGTAGAGGAAATAGATACACAGACTTAGCTGTAGGTAAAGCTTCTTCCAGGAGCCTGACCAGCACGCACATACACACACACAGACAGACTTCAAGAGCTGCCCTTGTCTGAGAGTAGCTTCTCTCGCTTGCGTGGTCAGTAGTGTGAGTCACCTGTTCCCATGGGGACTCCTGCTCAAACACCAGTGCTCAAAGCCCTAAATCCCTGTCGAAAATCCAAGAACTACTGCCCTCCTCTAAGCCAGGAATGCAAAGACAGCCATAGCTTTGCCAGCAGGGTGGGAGAGATCAAAACACACTTGGGAAAGGTCAGCAATTAATCGTTCAAATTGCAAAATAAGATTTTTCTTCCCCAGATAGTGCCAGCAACAGTCCTGAACGACTACCAAGGCAAGCAATTCCCCCATTGTACTTACTCTTTACTCACTGGCTGTTGTCTTGCATTAATAAGGGCCAATAGTCAGATACATTCCCTCTCAGTTTCCTAGAGGAACACTAACTGAGCAGGAATGCTCCCAAGTAACCCCCTTCAAAGTGATTAAAGCTTTCACAGTTGCAGATTACGACTCTCAGCTGTGGCACCTTGCAGCCATGCAGACAACTGTTTCCTCCAAAACCACAAAATGATGGGGGGAGGACAGGGGAAATTTCTGTCTGTCACTCACTTGAGTTCAAGCCGTTCCAGCTTTATGCAAAGATACTGAAGATTTCACATTTTATCTCCTTGATATTTAAATTTGAAGAGTATATTAACTGAAATATTACAAATGGACAGGTAACTGAGCTGCACGTGAAGCCCGGCTCACGTGTTTGTTACCTCCCCCACATCCCTGAACCACCAATGGTTCCTTCTTTGCAGAGCTTTGCCTCTCTAAAGCTTTTGAGATGGTTGCACGCATTTGTTTCCCCTTTCAGCAGGTCTCCATGGCAGACTGGCTGCTGGCAATGCCTGCCTTAGCCTCCTGAAAAGGCTGTAGAGCACTCCTCACCTGCTCTTCCAGAAGTTATCTGCATTCCTCAGGTGTAACTGAGTAGATCTGGCAATAGCTGGGTTTTATCACATTACTACAAATGAGCCAATGGAGTCCCTCCTATGAACACATAAAACATGTCTTAAAATCAAAGCAGAATTTTGTTGCACTGTATTTGCGAAGTTATGTTAATGTTTATCCTAAGTATATGTCCAACCGAAAAAAAAAAAAATCTAAACAGAGTTCTAAAATGTTTACTCTGGTACAAAAGGACTTAAAAAAAGGACTAAAGGAAAAATTCTGAATTAAGATCTTTGAAATTTGAGTTCTGACATTAAAAAATCAAACTAGAACTGGTGCAGGCAAAGCAGGGACAGACCAGTGGAAGATGTTGCTGATAGGACAGCATGACTCAACTAGTGGCAATAAAGGAAGAAAATGTACTGAGCAACCATTATGACAGATTCACAGAAAGAAAAAGAAAATGACTGGAAAGCAAAGCAGTTATTCCTATTGGGAAAAATGCAAGCGAGACTATTGCCTTAGAGCTATAAATGAAGAACCAATGGAGAACAGGGGCCAGGTGCTTTTCCTGGTAAATACCATTGATCTCAATATAGACCACATATAAAATGAATAGCCCCAAATGTTTTCTTGAACCTTTTACTTTCAGGATTGGTGTTTTGTGGGAAACCAAGAGAGTGGATTGTTCTTTTCTCTGCTCATTTCTTATTTAAATGAAGATGTATCCTTTGCATGGAATGTTGCAACCATGATTGTCATTCCAGATTTCAGTTTAATTGCATAAATATTAGAGAAGAACCAGCTATGCCTCTGACAAACAGTGTAAAATTAGTTCTCTGTGAATTATCTTAAATCCATAACAAAAGACAATGTAGAAGGGAAAGGGCTCTGCTTTGCTCTTAGAGTATCATTCTGTTTCATATAGAGATCGCTTCCATAAGCTTGAAGAAACTTTGGTGCAATTTAAATCTTTAAGTGGTATTTGGATTCTGCATTAGTTCTCAGCAAACTGAGTAGTCAGGGACTTCTGCTGAGGAAGAGCAGTGTCTTCCAGAAACATAAAAAGTGAATTTCTTCCCATGAAAGAGAATTATGTAGGATCATAAATGAGATATTTGATCTTTTCTGTTATAAACATCTAAGTCCTCCAAAAAGCTGACTTGTTTGACTCTTGTGTCTAACGCCAATAAAAAGCAAAGGCATTCATCATCCTCTGAAATCCAGATCAGATTTGTTCACACACAGGCTCACGCACAATTCTGGCAGCTGTTATGTAAACACTTGACTGTATTATACACATACTGTGGCATATGAATATTTTAGCTGGATTTGTGTTGTTTACCACCCATAGTCAAATATCAGTGGTCTCATATTGGATACAGTAGACAAATGTTGCTTTTAAAATACGGCATGGGAGAAAATCCAGGAATATGATGTCATCAACAGAGGGATGAGTCTGTTCTGTTCAGGGAGGGGCAGAAAACCAGAAGTTAGAGTCATTCATAGAACAGAAGGAGCTGGGCTGTTCCCGGAGACGTTTCACGCTTCCCTCATTTGTACCTGCTCAGTGGTGAATTTGGAGTCAAGGTATGTGTTTCCACTTCTCTTTAATGTGAAAAGTTCTCATTATTTAAATTCAGTACAGCTTGTTGTTGCTTCTTGGAAACCACTTCTTGAATTCTTAATACGTTTCTGGTTCAGTGACTTGTTATTAGTGTTCCAGGAACACCGAGAAAAATAATTGTTGCTAATGTGATTTTGTAACTTGTCAGCTTTTGCAGAGCTGTAGCATTTACAGGAAAACAGTTTATTTCAAAGTGCCAAACCTATGAAATGCACAGGGCTTTTCACCTGCCACAGATACTACCCAGTGCGCGGGCTACTGGAGGGTAAGGATTTCTTCTGTCCAGAAGACAGTTCGTGTCTCTAATCACACCGTGGGCACACGTCCTTTTATCTCACAAAAAAACCCAGAGATTGTGAGCATCTAAATTTGTTTTCACCTGAGAAATTACCTACAAAATAGTAGCGAGAAACCAGAGGCAATTCTTTTCTGCATGTACTGATAATTTTCTCTCTGTTTATTATTTTGATTGTAAACTTTGTGGGGCAGGAAGTGCATGTGTGTGTGTGTACCTTACACTACTAACCTGTCTCATCTGCACTGGTTGAATGGCAAAGACTAAACCTTTGAAGTTTTTTCTTATGTTACAAAGAGGAAAAGTTTTGGGTGACCTTTAAACAACATTGCCAGTTTCTTTCTAACATCTGTATTCAAACAAAACATTGCAGTAGGAGCATGATTTATAAGATGCTGATAAAAACAAAACTCTAGGAACTAGGCTTGTAATTAGGATCATATAACAAAAAGAGTAAAGGTGGAAATATGTGCTATACTTTTAGCTATTCATTTTCCATTACTCAGTATCCTAAGCACCCGTCTTAGTGTAATAATAACAGAATAGCCATAAGCCAAAGGAGTTCAAACAGTTTCTCATTAGAATCCTTGTTTTAATATACCGTATGTAATCTTACAGATGTTGTCTCCTAAGAGAAGAATATAATTTTATCTTTAACAGTTGTACATATTTTCTTAGAGAAGCTAGAGGACAGCTAGCTAGGAAAAAAAGAATCTATTTTTACAGGAGAGTCTCTAAGATTGAAGTATCAGGATATTGAGTAATTACAGTCATATGATTTTTACGTTGTCTGCTGTTCTCTGAGAATGTGCAATCATTAAGGAAAAAGTTAAGAAAAGCATCTTCGCAGTTCAGGATCATTCATAGATTTCCAAATATATTTGTCTTGTTTTCAGTGTGAACAGTGAAAACACAAAGAGAAGGGATAAGTGTACCCAAGTTAATAAAGACTTTGGAACAGACAGAGCAGAGACACCTCCAGAAAATCTTTGTCAGGTTTTCCACTGGGTCCTGAACATGCTGGAACAAGATCAATTGAGTTACTCAGAGTTACCTGAACATTTTGTACCAACAATCCAATAAAAAACCTGCCTTTCCTACTGAGTTAGAGCTTCCTGAAATAAGAACGTTATCATTGTACTGAAACACGTCTTGAAAAAATTCTCATAGCTCTGTAATATTTGAGGTCTTTTCTCAGACAGAAAAAAAGAGGAATTTGGTAGAATTTTAGCACATTCATGATGAAGACCCTAAAATTCATGGCTTAAGAATAGTCATTGTTTGATAGTCTGTTTTTCATGGAAAGAAGGTAGTAAAAACCTTTTAGAAACTTGATTCTTGCTGTTTTCAAAGTCACAGTAGGAGAAAAAAAATCATATTGCAAGTCCAGGAAAGCTCATCAGAGAACAGAGCTTTTCTTTCAAAACAAATTCCCTCCCAGTAACCAAGTCAACAGCAAAAGTACACCTGAACTCATTAGCAATGCTAATCAATATAAAGTTTGGGGAAAAAAACCCCAAACCCTGAGAATAAATGCCATTTAGCTAAAATCTCTGCTTTTCTTTAAAAGTTACGCATAACCCATCCTTGTTCTATCATCACTCATGGGTTTTTAAAACTTTCGGTAGTCCATGTATTTGAGTTTCCCCTACCTTATCTAAAGGTTTATCTTCCTTCCTTCTTGCATTCAGCATACTTTACGCTTCGAGCTGAAAACTTGCACCTCTGCCTGGCTGACGCACAGCTGTAAAGAGACACGGTACTTTAACGTGGAGACAAAAGCTCTCCTTGGGCACTCCTCTACAATGGGAGTAACTGTGGGCAAATGAGTGGCTACTAAAGACTCACACCCTGCAGCCCCGTCCTGATGCACTGACCCCCAAACCCAGCGGTGGGCAGGCAGGTGGACCAGCTTCTCCCCTCGGCTGAGCGCCCCCGGTCAGGGATGGAGGGAAGAGAGGACATCCCTGTGCTGGCAGAGCCCGGAGGTCGGTAGGCTCAGCAGCGATGGGAAAGCACAGAGGACAAGAGCACCACAGCAACGCTTTAAATGCGGGCTCTGCAGGGCACTAGTGATCACCACAGTGGTGATACATCATTTACCTAGAAGTCATGCCAGTGCACTGGGACCGAGGGACCCTAGTCATGGTCCAGCACCCCACTGAGGGGTTCAATACAGGAGAACAGGCACAAATGGGATACAGACCGCAAAAACACAAGGAGTAAAGTTGCCTGCTGAAAGCGTGCTGTCGTCAGTCTGATGATAAGCAAGTCCAAAGCGTTCAGACATTTGTGGCAAAGCTGCTACATCCAACTTCAACAAAATGCTTCAGGACTCTTGATGTTCCCTGAAGGGGTCGATTTGACTGACTTTTTCTGCCGTGCCGTATTTACCTCCCCTACATGTTGACTCCTCAACTCGACTCAGCAAGGTTGGGCTGGTTTTTGTGATCCCTGCAAACACATCAGATCATCCAGGTTTGCAGATCCCTAATGCTGAGCTTTGCTCACCAGGGCATGCCAGAGTGGTGATGGAGTTGCAAACAAAGGCAGACTTCAGACTAGGGCTGATTTGCAGAGAATGGAGCTGTCAAAATGCAGAAATCCGTTTCTCCCACTCACCTTATCTGAGATTACAGGTAAACTCCACCAGAAAAAAGAGTGAGCTGTGGTTAGATGTCCAGGTCTTTTTAATATTAACAGGATTTATATGTGCATGCCCAGAGGCAGAACTGGCCATAGACGGTTTTCCTCCCACGGTGTTCCGTACGCTGCAGGCGTGCTCTTTGGGATCTGCACCCCTGTCTCTGGAGGTGCTGTGCCCCTTTGCCACGGCTGTGTGATTTCCTACCGGCTGTGTGACCGACGGAAGGGCTGCGACTCTCAAGTGTCGCGGGGCACCAAAGAAGGGCAGCAGGTTCCCCTCCAGAAGGGTGGTGTGAGCCCTCTGCCCTCGCACATGGAGCAAAGCACCAAGTCTGGACACTTTCCTGATGTGAAGGGTGAAGTGCCTGCAGACAGCGGGCAGCCCAGTAAACTGTAAGTGTTTCATGGAGTCCCCTGAGCATTTTTACGAAAAACATCTGCGAAACCATCATAATTCAAAGGCAGACTTGACTATTAAACAAGTAAGTAGGAAGACTGAAATATTGCAGTATATGTCACTAGGTTTTAGCTCAGGTCCACGTGCACATCTCATCTCCTTCTCCAGAAGTCTTTCCCTATAACGAGCTATATTCTACACTCTCTATTATATTTGGCTTCTGCTCTAGATTATAAGCTCCTTGAGGCAAAGCCTGTCCCTGTGCTTGCGCGGCTTTTGCACATTGATTGTCACCGAAGCCTCCGGTCATTGGTATAACACAGACAGTTCGGCGATATCTGCAGAGCCGTGCTCCAGGTCTCACCTGCTAGACCAGGGCAAACAGTGCACCAAGCAAATAACCAGAGGAAGGGACATAAAAAGTGGCACAATTAACCACACAGTCTAGATCCTCGGCTGGATTGAATGTTCACAGTGCCATCCACGTCAGCAGAGTAATGACACTTTACAGCAGATGAAGTCTTCCACATCTGATAGCAGCGATGAGTGATTTGCTCACCAATACTCTGCTTACCAAACATAACAGGGTGGACACATACGTTTTCTGGCCTCTTTTTTCAGAGGGAAAGGTCTGTGAAAGGCTGGTTCTCCCAGCTGTGAAACCAAGAGACAAGAAATAAATCTATGTGGTGGGGGTTACCTTGACTATCACAGCAGATAAATTTTGCTGTGGGACACAGAATGCACCCCAAGTCAAATTTTACCCCTTGTAACTGTATAGCCTGAGCTCAATGCTGAACTTCAGCCAGTGATTCTTGCAACTGGTTGAGTGTCATCAGGCTATTCATCGTAACGCTCTCATCTCCTTAAAAATCTGTGATATCTGAGCTCAAGGATGGATTTCTTATTTCTGTGTTTCTTTTGACTGAGTCACCTAAATCAAACACTCCAGACACAGTGTCTGTACTCTGGAGAGCCCTCCCACATGCTCCTCCTGCAGGATCCTGCTTTACTTGCTCCAGACCAGCTCACAGATGGCTATTCTCCTTGGCATCACCTGGGAAGATTTGCCCTTCCTGGTCCTTCCAGCACTGGGCACTGGAAACATGCAAACCACTTTCTCCCAGAGTAAACAGCAAAACAGCAGGCAAATGGCTTGTGGCACTAAAGATGACCAGGAAATGTTTGCTTTGTGGAAATTCTCACTTCTCGCTCTCTATACACACACAGACATCTACAGACACACAGACATATAGACACCTATATAGACAAACACAGTTATTTATTGGCATCTCGTCAGAGGAGTAAAATACATGTACCTCTGCATAATTATGTTTTCCATACAGTCCTTTCCAGCCTGTTACTAGGAGACAATCCTACATGGAGCCTCCACCATTTCCGTCCTGGTTCCCACATTTGTACTTGGTACAAAAAGATCAACAAATATTTCCATCATACGTTTCTGATGGGTCCATCTATTAGGGTCAAGATTGTTGCTTTTGTTTATTTCTTCTCCTTTGCTTGGGCAAGGATCTTTCTTTTTTCTTCTAGTTAATGCCAAAGTTGTGACAATCTGGAACTTTCCCTCATAGGCAGATAAACAAGTCAAAACAGTTATCTTCTCACAAGCCTTCATTCTGTGTAGAGATTTACAGTAAGTAACAGTCAGCTAATGAAGATGGACTAGCCATTTACAAGAGCGAGGGGACCAGTTTAAAACTTCTGAGCTTTTTAAATAGCTCCACTCTTTTCTTTTCTTTTTTTTTTTTCTCAGTGAGTTGCAAGTTTTCAAAGTGCTACTATTTCAACCTGGTCAAAGTAGTCATAATGAATCAGACATGAATGCAATTCATGAATGGCTGGGATATTGTTCACAGAAGTATTAACTTATAATATACCTATGTTTTTTTAAAACAGCATGTACAGGCATGTTGCATAAGACAACTGCGTGCTCTCACCTTCTACATAACATCATTCCTCTAAGAAACTTTTTTTTTTTCATTAAAAGAGTCACCTTATAGCCAAGAAATTACAGCCAGCTGGGTCAGCAACAGGGACATTGCCCAAAAGTAGAAGGAAGGAGAAGTGACAAAGTGGAGTCAGTTTTAAGTAGGTGTTACCTGCAGTACTACAGAATACTAGTTCTTTTGGAAATGTAAGAAGACAGCGATTTGTTTTCTTCCACAATAGTTGTAGTCTACAAATTAGCATTTGAATCATGATTACATTCTGTGATTCTGTGATTATAGTGCATAACTGTACAGTATGAGACATCTGGAATTTCATTCTACTACACTTTGATTCATCTATCACTATAGACAGGTTTATGGTGTAAGTAGTTTCTACTGCATGGTTGTGTCATTTATTTTTTTTAAAAAGGGTTAAATGGAACATATTAATAAGGCTTGACTTAGGATAAATTAGTTCTGGTCAAATAAGCTTGCAAAAATTGAAGAAAGATTTGGCCTTAAATACCAGAATCTAACAATTTTGAATTTTGTACTATTTTGAAGGTAAGTGAAATAAGTATCCAAACTGTAAAATATCTAGGTTTTATAACATTTTAAATGAAAAGCCCAGATAAAACCCTTATGACTTTGGTATATACCTAACTGAGGCAGGAATCCTTAATCGTTATTTGTTTCGGAACACCCTTCTCCCATGGAAAATTAAACCCCTCCTTTTCCTTTCTTTCTTTCCTTCCATCCTTCCTTCCAGACAGCAGCATTTCTCCTGTTTGCTTTCTTTAGCAGCATTATATTCTCTTCCAGAACTCACATCCACTCATTTCCTCTTCATTTGTTCCTGCCCTGACATCCTGCCGTGACCCTTTGCTGCCTACTGCAGAAAACTGCTGTGTGCAATTCTACACAGTGCTTTATGTTCTACAGCCGTTGCAAAAGTGATGGTACACAACTTCAGAGATGACATAATCAACTTATATTAGAACATTTTTCAGAATTAACAAAGCTGGTTGGAAGACTAAATTTCTGTTTCACAGAAAAATTGTGAAGGGCAGAAAGAAATGAAATTTCCACCTAGAATTAAAGAATCTTGACTGTTTTAACAAAATACAAGAAACCAAAACACAGAACACATGCACACGCAGAGGAGAAATCTGCCTGGGAATGGGTAGCACACAGTAGGGATTTTGAAGGAGGCATCCTCCTCCTTGTCCTGATTTGAGGCAAAACAGAACCAATTTTCTCTTCAGTAATTTTGCTTTTTATCTAGGCCTCTTCTAACTAGTGAAATTAACAGCTTGCTGTGCAGAAACTGTTCACTCTCAGAGTGATAAGACCCATGTTTATAGTTGATGCCAAGGAATGGGATGCAGAGAAGCTCCCGCTTATACTTATTGCTATAACAACCAATAACTTTGTTATTGCCCTGTTGGAGGGTGGGAAGAGGAAAAGTGCAGAGGTGTCACACCTGTGGGGAGGAGGGGACAGGACAGGTGACCCAAAACTGACCAAAATGGTATTCCATCCCATCGGCATCGTGCTCAGGATAAAGCTGATGGATGAAAGGGTCAGCCCTCTTTCTTCAATGGCTGGCATCCAAGGAGGATCCTGTCTGTTCACCTGCCTTTGATCCCGATCGTGAATCCAGACCTGGAATCCAGCTCCCTTTTGTCCCCGAGTCCAGTCTAGGACTTTTCCAGTGCCTGCTGGTGATGTGATCGTCATCCTGGTAGCTTGATACAGTTCTGTATATATTTCATTATTTTCTTTTTATTTTCTTAATATTTTATTAAAGTAGTTTAGTTCCTTCTAAACTCCTAAGTCTCTCTCTTTCTCTCCCCCCTCTCCTCGACGAGAGATGAGGGGGAGAGCATCTGTCGTTTGCCTCAGTGGCCAGTCTGGCCCAAACCACGGCACTTTTTAAGCCAGTGCCTGGGGGCTAAGCTGTAGTGAGTTCTTTCATTCTCTCTTTTTTGGAGCTGTTCCATTTCTTAAAGATAATAAAATGTTTAGTTGGCCAGACAGAACAAGAGTAAATCTGGGTCTCCTGCTAAGATGTTAGCAGTCAGTATGTTTCCTCCTTTGTTCAAGACGAGGAATGACATTACAATATTTTCTGTTAAATTCCCCAAATCTTTGGTGACAAATCTTTCTTTTAAAATCAGTTTCTCCAGAAACTTTCTATGTTGATAGTCATTTTAATAGGAAAAGAAAATTCCTCTCCTCCAACCTTTCATAAAATATCTCCTACATAGTTCTAGTAATATGCAAGTGTGAGGTACCAGAAAGTGTGATCCATTAACTGTTACCACTGTGCAGAAAGGAAAAGGTCTCTGATTTTCTGTCAGGCTGCAGAGGCACCCCATGACAAGACAGCACTATGTGACTGCTCAGTCTCTGAAGGATCTTTGGCTTTTGTTACCTTTGGGTACAATAGTTCTTTGAAGGAGCTGTGGCATATACTAAGGGAATCTGTCTCTCTAACTAAATTCTCACCATGGTTTTTTTTGTTGGCTCTGACATTCCAGAAAGAGCAGATAGACATAACTTCTTGGTGAACACCAGTGCTCAGAACCCATGTACACAGAGTGAAAAACAAATTCCAGCAAGGGTCTGACCTCTTCTGTTGCTAACAAAAGGAATAACAATAAATTAACGCACAGTTTAATTTCAGAACACTGGCAAAGCATGCAAAAGCAAAAATAAAATCGTAGTCCAAACACTGACTGCTTGAATCAGTGTTGTAAATCACACTGCTTCTCAGCTGGAGAAGTGTCCTCAACCTTCCAGACCTCTCAGTGTTGAAAGCCACATGGATGTTTGTACAGCTTACTCACTGAATCTCTATCTGCATCTACTTGAATACTTAGTTTTTCCAGTAGAAACATGGTGTATTCCCACTTAAGAATTGTTGGCATTACAGTTCCCCCGTATTTGCAGCAGAAAACCAGACTACATTTGGATGTAGAACCAATTTTATCTGCTCTATGGAGGTAATTGCAATACAGTCTCCAGTTCACTATAGTTATTCACATGCACATGCACACCCCATTTCCAGTATGTACATCGGGTTTTGAGCTTTCCTCTGCAGCATACAGGCTGTAGCGATTTTTAACCATGAAATCTGAAAACTGACCTCTTTCCAATTGCAAATGCTGCGTGTGCTGGCTAAGTCAGGAGCAGAGATATGAAAATAATATAAAATTACTGTCCCAGTTGCTCAAGAAGCAGCGTAGCGGGACATGTTTGACCTAGGAAGGGCAAGGCAAAATGGCTTTTTGAAGTTTATCATTTAAGAAGTGAAACACATTCCAGACTAGACTTCTCCTTGGGAAGGGAACTCACCAGTGCTCACACTGCCGCACTCTGTTCTTAGGAGTTCTTAAAAGAGTATAAAAAACCACAACAAACCACAAACCAAAAACAAACAAAAAGACCCCAACCCCAAATACCACCCATGCTTTCAGTAAAGACAGCCTGCCTTGTAGACAACGAGTACCAGCTCACTCTTCTATCGCATTCCATAACACAAATCAGTGGTGCTGGGGATCATTCACTGGGATGGTCCCTGAGAAAAGCTTTTCAGGAGGTTGAAATCTGAGTTTACAGTTTCATGTAGATTTTGGTATTTGTCTGCAGCTGTTGTCAGAGGTTCTAAATGAAACTGAGACCACCTTAAGAAGTCCATGTGGTAGAGGTGCTAACTGGAACAACCTGGATAAATATAATTTTCTCTGCTTCCTACCTGTTTGAAATTAAAACTGTAATTTCACTTGAACTTTGTGTAGTCGATCATACTTTCTAGCCTATTCTGTTGTCGGAGCCCAACGTGCTGTTTGAAAACTGCACCATTACTCAGTGAAGCCACCTGTATATCCCTTTGGTGGAAGGCATTAAGAGAACACAGGGCGTTATTACTAATTTATAGAGAGGACAGACTCTGTCTTCAATGCCATCTGCACTAAGGACTCCTCTGCTCTCACAGAGCCATCAGCATGTGGCTCAGCAACAGAAAAAGTAGCAGTGACTGAGACATTTCTAGGCGCTAGTGGGGATGACTATTTGTAGTTGCGAATATGTTTTGCAGACATAGTATGACAGTTTAGAACATCTTTTATGTTTTTGCAACATGCAACAGAGACTTAATCAACTCCAGAGCAAAATAATCAGTTACCTGTATGAGAAGAAATGATGAAAACAGGAGTTGCCAAAGAAACAGCTATAAGACTTTGGGAGAGCAGCTGGTCAGCCACACACACTATGAGCTTCCAACCTTTGCCATGGGAGACAGTCAGGCTTTTCTCAAAAGCCATACTTGTGAAAATGTGCAAAAAATGCTGCATTATTGCAAGTACCCTTGACAACAGTATAAACGTGATAGCAATTGGAGGCACTGGAGATGGCAAATCTCTGCCTTTTTTCTAAATGGCTGCTACAATGTTCTTGAGGTGCTAGAAGAGAAGTGCTTTCGGGGCACAGAGCCAGTTCATCTGAAAGGCAAATCTCTCCATTAAATACTTAATGCACAAAGCAAGCAACATTGGCAAACCCTATTTGACGATTCTATTCACATTTTGCCTAGTCATGAGAACTTAGAGTTGCCACCCAGGGAAAAGAGCAGTATTTCAGTTGCTAAGAGAAAGGAGTGGTTAAACGGAGCTGAAGAGGTCTGGTAGGAGTAATGCAACCAACAGGAATGTTTTAGAGGACATCCACGTGCATATCAGTGAGGGAGCTGTAAGCGGAGGTTTGTGCACAGCTCTTCTGTGCCTCCACTACAGCAAAGCGAATAAAGGAGCATCTTCTTGGGGAACAAAAGTGCTTCAGGATTTACAGGTTTTTTCTGTTATTTTTCCGCCTCTGTTGATATCATCCAGGATACTGCCACTGTTGTCTGTAATGAAGATATCAAGCAACTTATGTCACTGTCACACTTCATCAGTGCTGTCCTATCCTTCCTACTGAGATCAGCCCTGTAACTACTTAATTAGTTGAACCCCAAAAGTGGTTTTGAGAGCCTACTGTAGGAACATTTCCTCCAGCCCCCCCACCTCTCAAGAACTGTCCTCAGCCACTTGAAAATTCACGTATTTCTTTTCCGGCTTTGCTATTTTCGCCACGATACTCGCAGTAGTTCTGGTCTCTCTGGGTTTCAGGAAAGGTTGTTTTCTAAAGCAGGAAGTTCTTTCTTTGACAAAGAAATTTAATCTAGCTGTACAAGCTACTTTTGATAAAATCACTAGCATTTTATTTCTTTATCACTGGAGACAGGTTACCTTAGCTATTCACTGTGCTCAAGGTATTGTCTGCTGCTTGATAGACACATTGTGCTGTTTGGTACCATCAGACCTGCCATTTCACGTGGCACTAGACTCCTGCAATGGATATGAAATGGGCTTCACAACATCAGCGCATTAAACTCTTTGAATTTTGCAGTGGGATGGGGTACAGCAATCCCTTGTCTACAACAGAGAATTCCTGTAGTGCCTGCAGTGCTTAGGGGACGGGATACAACCTCCACTGACCCTACTCTAACCTGTTAAATCTGCAAGTCACACCATAAAAATCAGGAAGTTTATAGTCTCTCATTTGTCCTCATATTTCAGTTAAACTGTGTGAGCTGTAGACAGACACGACGAGTGCTGGAGGAGGGTTAAGGGACATGCAAGATTCCAGCCCTGGGACAAGGCGGTTTTTGGCTTGGTGCCAAAGCATGTTGCTTTCACTCCAAGCAGACCTTTTTCTGCTTCTCTCCCTGTACAAATGTGCAGTCAGGCTCAGTCCCATCCATTACTGTTTGCAAGAGAGTGCAGCGGGGGAGGTATTACCAAGCTAGGCAGGGAGCCAGCTAGGCACACGAATAAATTATGTTAATAGATGATCATTTTCTTAGCAACAGATCCAATGCTGGGTGCAAATTCTGCAAAGGTGAAAAATGTGAGCAAAACATTATCTGATGATTGCCCCCTGATGAAGGCCCCCTGAGGCCTTTTAGCTAATGATAGAAACTAGTGAGCTTTGTGCTTCGAAACAAATAAGACCAAGCTTTGGGTTTATTTCACCCATACTACAAACCAAAGGTACTGTCCTTCTTTACTTATTTCTACCTAGCAATAAGCAAGGCCCCAGACAGCACTGTCTCCATCAGGCACATTTCCCTTCCCCTCCACCTGTGTGACCTGCAAATTTGCAAGGGCCCTTGACCTGCATCTGCCATCTTCATCTCCCGATTTTCCTTAGCGTCTCCTCTGTCCATGCCTTTGAGAAAGGGAACCACTCAGCCTGAAAGCTGAGTAGGAAGCTTAAACCAGTATATTCGGGGATTTATCCTACCTTGGCATTACCTGCCTAGTGAAGTAGCAGCATTCCTGCTTATGTTTTTGCTGTTAGCTAGTGCTTGCCTTCAAAGGCACCAAAGAGCTTGAGAAAGGGAAGGGAAAAGCTTGATGCCACGTGCAAAGTTTGACCCTCTACCCCTTACCTTACCAAGAATGAAATACAAAACCTCATTTTGGGCCAAATATGAAGATCAAGTAAACAAAACCCAAATACCAGAAGTTAGACATGGCAGCAGGTGGACCCTAAGCTCAATGATACACTCAAAGCTTTCTGAAAGCAAATGCTGTCAACAAAGCCCAAGATACCAACGTGCAAGAACAGGCTGACCCAATATCATATACATGGGAAAACACAAAGCACTGATAAGACACAATATCAGAAGTGTGATAAATACATGTATAAGCATGGCACGGCTCATCCTATCTCTGAAAGAGCAGACAGAGCCTGTGGGTATCTTATCCCAAACCTGAATTGTAGGCATGGGCTGAGTCTTGGACCATGATGACCAGCCGTGGTTCCCATTAAAAAGTTCTCATGGAGGAACTGGGTTTTGTGACTGTTCTTTGCTTCTGCAGTGCTTTTGCAGTCCCACACCTACCGCAGCTCCTAGATTTCTCTCTCTCCTGACCCCAACCCTAACATAAATTCTAGTTGTTGGCTGAGCTTTGGACAATAAGCACTCATGGTTAACCTTGCCTGTTCTCATATGGGGAATGCCAAAAAGAACAGAAGAAAATACCCTGGCAGCCTTGCAGAATGAGTTTGTGGTTGGTTTTCTCCACTGTGAATATTATCCTTCTCAGAATGTCGAAACGTTTTGAGCAAACACACTAAAATACACAGAGAAAAAATACAGATTCAGCTGCTATTTGAGTGCATTGTGTAATAGTAATGTGCCTTGCTGTGAGAGAATTGGAAAGTTATCATCTTGGTTAGGGGAGACACAAAGCTACTGTGTGAGGACTACTCACACTGGGTCCTGGAGCAAAGTCACATTAACTTTGAGGGGGCAGGAGTGGAGTGTCCATGAAAATTAAGCTCCTGGAGAATTAAAGAAGACTTAAGAGATTTGAGAACAGCAGCAAGCAATTCAGTATTCATGAGGAGAGAAACAAGGAGTTATGAGATTGACATTATAAACCTTGCAATTGATGATATTTTCCAAACTTGGAAGAATCAGATTCATGTCCCTGCTTCAACAATTATTTCAGTATTTATACTAATTTGAAATAGCTTCATCAAGAGAAATAGTCTCAATCAACATTATTTGATAGCCTTGTGGCCTCTTAGTATACAGGCATGTGGATCACCTGAGTTCCAGATTTTGTTCCAAGTTAAACAGAGCGTAGACTTGGAAATAGGTCTCTCATCTGTTCAATAACTGCAAAGACGGGAACAAATTGGCTCATGCTCGATTAACACTTAGATTTAAGAGCACCATACACTTCATTCCTTCATAGACATATAGCACGTTGAGAAAGCTGGGGATGGAGAAAAAAATGACTCAGTAAATCAGAATAGCTTAAACGTTCTCAGAGGTGTTTGAACAGTAGAAATTGAAGTGTGTGGGGAGAGGGAGGGAGGCAGTGATCTCTATTTTCAGGGTAGTTTGATAGTTTTTGAATTCATCTTCTTTCTCTGCTCATGAACTGCAATGGTAATAGTTGATGAATAAGTACAGGAAGTTCTTCTGCTGTGTTTACTGACCCATCACGTACAAAAGGGAAGGGAAAATCTGCACAGTGTTAACATAATAGAAATCTCCAGGAAAACAAAATATTAAACCAGTTATTCAGGTCTAAATTTAACTTAGGGAATTGTTTCTGTGAGCCCATCACTATGTACAGGTCTTGTATGTATCAAATTTGCAATTCCTGATGGCCCCACAGTTACAGACCTCATTTACAACTATTGCCAAATTCTTTCAAATATTAGCAGAAGGTTTATTGTTTAAAAAAACAGCTGAGGGATTTACCCTCATATTTGTCCTTTTGTCCAAACAGTGCTTTATTATGATACATCTCAAAACAACCCTAGAATGCTATTCAAGGGATTTGGCATTTTCTATTATTTATTTGCTTATACCCTTCCCTTTTCAATTTAATGAAGCTTTGAAGCAGCCTTTCTCTGCAAAATGAATGTTGTCACCCAGTGTGTCACCAGTGGCAGTCCTTTTCTGGGATACTTTCTGAAACTGAGGATCTATGAAAGGTTTCCATACAAGAGGAATTACACAGCTCTGAGGAACAGCTAAGTGAGCTAATATATGCAAAAAACAACAACCAAATCCTTACGGCACTTTGTTTTAAGAAGCGCCCAGTAAGTGTGCCCAAGCTCTCCCTTGTGCTCACCACTGCCTGGGAGTAAGTCATGTCACATCATAACAGCTCATCTGATAAATTTTCACAGGAAAAAGACTTCTGAGAGAGTGAATCCACTCACATTTGTAAATTACTCTCAGTCAAATTGCTGCTGATGAAAAATACAGTAATACATGGCATTTATAAATATTACAATAGGAATGATAGATGACGAGAGCTGTCTTGCATTACTGTTCTGACTAAATGTATGTTTTCTCTCTTCCATACTTCAGAGCAGGAAGAGGAAATATTGCTAAAGGAAAAGTGGTTAATTTAAAAAGTTATTTCTTGCTGAACATTCCTGGCTTATGTTGCCTTTGAGATGATTATGAAAGGCTAAAATATGGATGGGATTTAAGTCAACTTTGAGGAATACAGAGTTCTCAGGAACGAGGAAGGTGTTGTGAACATGCAGATTTTTTAAAAGGTCAGAAAGTCAGTGAAAACGAGTATATGGAGGTGGGTTTGGTTTTTTCCTCTGGTATTTTACCCATAGATAATACCTGCTGTTTCTTCAGGAAGAAATCAGCAGCTTCTCTTTTTGAATTCTTAAAACCTGGACTTTTTTGACAGACTAATCCCCAGGAGACTCTTTTCTTTATCTTCCTTTGCTTTAATTCTGCATTCCATTTTACAGCTATAATGCTGGTTTTTACAGTCTCTATAATGCTCTATTAAGCTGAAAGGTTGGCAAATTTCCCAGTGGAGTTATGCCCTCCAACCTCCAGTCAGTCCTTCAAGGGGCAAGGAGGCCCCAGCAGTGTCTGAGGGTGCTTCAGAAACTCCAGGGTTCCTTGCTTGTGTCCACAAGGCCATACCTCTGAGAGGTCCTATATCATATACCATCCCCATGCAGACATCCCAAACACTCTGCATTTTCCAAAACACCTATATTTAAGCACATGAATTGCCTTCCAAACACCTGGATGCTGCTCTCCCTCAAAATCGCAGGGTTTTTTTTATTTCCTCTAGGCACACTGAATATGGTCTGTCAGGATTTGTGTTGAAAAGAGAGGCAAAACTCCCCATTGCTATACCAGACCAATTTGTCAACGAATGTACATTTCTATTTTAATTTCCTGCACATCCCTCCTGCTCCACTGACTTAATGTCTCTGCTTAAGTCTTCCAGATGTCGCTCTCTTTCCGCCTCTGGGCTTTTTTTCTTTTCTAGTCACCTAAAGAGATAACCGAAGCAACATAAAGATTAGAAAGGTAAATGGAGCAGTACATTCTATGATTCTGTGATTCTACATACACGTTGAAACACGGCTCCAACAGCCCAGTGTGTCACATGGCAGCCTAGATGCAGAAGACTAACTTGTCACATTTCAGTCACCGGCGATGGCCTCTCAACTCCGGGCTGCACAGGCTCTGCTCTCCTGGCACTCAGGCTACATTCTGCTTCCCGCTGAAAACCCTAGATAATACAAAATCACCTTTCTCCAGTTCCTTCTGTGATTTGGAAGAGCCAGATTTGTGTCCCAATATTTGAAAAAATAAATTACTTTGGCAAAAGGCAGTTCCCACAGTACTTTCAACAAAATGTCCGTAGTCGTCTAAGGAAACTCAGTGAGCAAGAGCACGTCGGTGAGCTGGGAAACTCCAGCAAGCTAGGACATTTACTGCTGAAATTCAGCTTTTGCTTGGCCTTAATCGAGCTGGAAGTTTCAGTTACTAGCACAAGAAACACAAATTAAGGAATTCAGGATAATCCAGGTTGGAAGGGACCTCAGAAGGTCTCTAGTCCAACCTCTTGCTCAAAGCTGGGTCAGCTGTGAAATCAGACCATACCATTCTGGGCTTTATCCAACTGGGTCTTTAAAACTTCTGAGGCTGACAAGGTTGACATGGAATGATTTAGTGGCTGGAGAAACTTGAAGACCCTGTTGTTTTGATGCTGGAACAGCCTCTAATGTTAAAACTAATTAAGTCTTGGTTCAGATTAAATAGAATTATTGTACTAAAACTGCTCTTTCCGAATGGCAGCAGCATCAAGCTTTGGTGACATTTGCTTCATTTTGGAGTGTATTGTTAGTACAAAAGTTCCCAAAATATTGAAGGCATCAAATCAGAGGTCAAACATGGATTGTCACCGAAACACCAGCAGCAAAGCTGAACTAAATCAGTGTTCATAATGAGATTGGCCCTCTTCCATATGCACTGTGACCAGTACTTCTCTCCGAACCAGTTCATATTTGCCTCTTCCTACCAGCTCTCACAGCAGTCCAGCTGTTCTGTTTCTCCACCTCAGTTATAATTATTTTACACATAGATAATAACTTTTGTCAGAATAATCACAGTTATTGAATGGGATATATAAACTTTCAATACATATATTGAAAGATAACATCCCAAGTTATTTGGGGTTAAAAAGTATGGGATTTTTTTAGGAAAAGTGTAACACTGGAGAGTCTAAAGTAAGCATTTTCAAGATTTCCACTTGGAAAAAAATGTTATGCAAAGTGCTTTATTGCACTTGACTGGGTTTTTGCTCTTTCCACACCTTCCTTTAGTTGATTGCAATAGACAGTATTGGAACTGACTGGCTTCACCTCCCACCCATGGGGAAAAATCAACAGCCTTTTCTCACCTTGGACTCATTGTTATTACAATAACTACTTTAAGAGAACAACTTTTTTTTTCCCATTTTTTCCTAGAATAATTGATGTAAATGCCTTAACAATAACTGCAGAGCAATGGCTGTCATCCCACAGTGAGCTTCAAGTTTACATGCTAAAGGGTCTCTAAAAATTCTGGTTTTGAGACGTAATAACTCCATATCTTTTCTTCATTGCCTTAATTTTCTGACAAATTAGGCAGTTGATTTGCATTGAAATAACCTTTTCTTTTTGCAAGGTTATTTTTGTCCCAGGCAATTTCCTCAATCTGGTTCAACATGAAGCCTGATGAAACTGAACTGCAACTGCGAGGGCAGCCGCAGGGTGCAAAAGGCCAGTGAAGGGTGAATGAAGAACAGGAAATGTTTAAGCTAACATTACCACAAAAAGTGTCCACTGATCTACAACCTCAAATGTTCTTAAAGCCCATTAGAGAGTCCTTATACAAAGACTGGAAATTAAAAATTAAAATCGTGGGGTCAGTAAAAGCAGAACGTTTTAGGAATGTTTTAGTCACGTCCTTTACCTCTACCAAATAACAAATGCCTCCTCAGCAAAACACATTTAAAAGGATGTTCTGAGTAACTTTCAGAGCGTGTTTTAGCGATTCCATGAGCCACATAATGTTATCTTTTGATATTCAGTGAAAGATACAAATCAAACCCCTTCTAAGGCCAAAGAGAGGGGTACAAGAGGTCCCATGCGCTTGGACAAGATGGAAACAAGAGAGTCAGTGCACTGGGGATGGATGGCAAAGATGCTTTTTTCACAGTAGTAAAGGCTGAAAGAAGAGCAGCTTGAAATAGAAGCTTTGGAAATCAGCCTTACAGGAGAAGGTATAGAATTTATAAGGAGGATGTCTTGCCTAGTTTTTTGTTGACACTTAATTCCAAAGATAGGAGTCCCCCACAGAAGATGACCTCAATCTTCCAGCACATCTTTGGGTTCTTGCTGAGCAATGCCTCTGCTTATGCTGTCCCATCACGTGTGCTTCAGTCCTGCTAGACCTGCAGGTGCGGAGCTAAAGGAGAAAACATGCATTGAGATTGTTTTGTTATAACCTCTTACTAAATAACAAAACTCCTTCTTGCAAACAGACATCGTCCTGGAACCAAATCCTCCAAAGCCGTTAAAAAGAAACCTGCCTCTCCTTGGCCAGCAAATACCTGTCTGATGGTCACAAATGAGGCAGTTTCGGGGAAGTTCTGCAGCCTCGTAACAACTTCTTGAGCCAACCAGGTTTACACCTCAAGCTCCGGGGGAAACAGAAGGAGCAGTTACGTAGAGTCAGCAGGACACAGGCTTCCCTGCATGCACCACACAGAGGAGAACTGCCCTTACCTACGGCAGCTTCTAAACTCCTGATATTTCTCATTTCAGTCACAGCAGACCTGTCAGGCAGATACCTTTTTTCTCCTTGTGGCTCTGACAGCTCCTCTGTTGCATTTGCCATAGCTTTCACACAAGCTTCTTCATAGAAGCAAGGCTGCCAAGCTGCCAGGCACCACCAGGGAACACTCAGCCGGGCTCAGAGATGGTCAGGAGGACAAACCCGCACAAAAATTATATAGCAAGCCTGGCCATGCACAGGAACAGAGATTTAGAGGAGAGGCTGTGGTAGGACTTTGGTGTTTTGCTATTTCTTTCTGTACCTGACCTGACTTCTGAAAAAGCAGCGTGTCCAAAGTGTGCCAACACTCTGCTCAATGTGTAGCCACTCACTCAAAACCATGTTTGTCCTCCCAGATTTTTCACTCCTCCATGCCATTGACACCCAGCTGTATATGAAGCTCTATGTATGTATGGCAAGCGAGCTGTAAGTATCTGAAAACACTTTTGGCCCCTGGCAACACTTAAACCAGGTAATCATAAAATACTGCTAAGGATGCTACCGACTGGGTGTCATATCTAGCTTTCACAAGGCACATCCCTTGTTACAAAATCCCTGAAATAAATGGAAAACTGAACTGCTGTCTAGGAAACCTTCATCATGAATGGTCAGGAAGAAATTTTTCACCATGAGGGTGGAGAGACACTGGAACAGGTTGCCCAGGGAAGTTGTGGATGGCCCATCCCTGGAAGTCTCCAAGGCCAGGTTGGATGGGGCTTTGGGCAGTCTAGTCTTGTAGGAGGTGTCCTTGCCCACTGCAGGGAAGTTGGAATTACATGACCTTTAAGGTCCGTTCCAACCTAAACCATTCTATGATTCTATATACCACAGAAACCCCTCATTTGGAGAAGACTAGTCGGGCCTTGGGCCTGCTCTGTACTTTGTCCTTGCAAATTAAGCTATACGTGTCAACAACAGTGTACCTACACTTTTTAATATGCCACTCCATTTTGCTCCAGCAAACCACATTGTAGGGTTTAACATCATAACAACCTGAACATTTATCTGTTATAGACTCCGCCTCTTGCCCCTGAAGACTAAATTAGCAAGGTTAATATTATGACAATCTCAGTATATACTAACTACAGATGCCCTGTTTCTGGAAAATGTGTAACCAGCAAAGTCACAACAGCTTTAACATGCCCCTCCCTTGCTCCCATAGAGATTATTGGCATTAACGTTGCAATAATCTGAATCTTTATTACACATTTCAGCCTTGTTCTTACAAAACACATAACCAAGACCATCACACCAGTTTAAGTTATCCACTATATCTCAGCATACAAGCAAACGTTTAGCACAGTACAAGCAAAGATTAATGCCACCTATGGAGGTACTAATAGACTCACGAGTGCAGGAGCTGTATGGTTTCATCCAGATCCAACACGGGTTGTGAAAAATGCTCACCTGATGCAGCACAGGCATTTCCCCATTTGGGGAATAAAGCGGAGCACCAAATGGCTTTGCTGTCCTGGAGCTTTCTCACATCCAGTAGCAGCATTAACTGAGCTCTCACCTTTTTTCCCCTGCACTTGCATCCCTTAGCTCGCAGCTCTTGATCCTTAAAGGGCTTCTTGTCCCATCTCATTATATCCCGCTGCTTTTCCTTCAAGAACTTCCATAGGTCCCAGCATGTATAGCTGGATAGCAACATCCCAAGGTTGACCACACTCCTGGACACTGGGTGCTATCCTTGGCTTGCTGATACCTCACCCTTGTCTTCTGGCATGCTCTCCCAGTACAGTACATACAGGTCAGTCCTTGATCAGCAGGACACCCCACCAGGTTTCCAGGCAATACCAAGGAGTGTTAGTGACTGTGTCCAGCCCTCAGAGCTTTCAGGCCACAGCACTGGTGAGCACCACCTTTTTGGGATCCCTCTCCCCTTGCCTGTAAACGCATCCAACGGTCCAGCAACTGTTGATTAACCTCTTCTTCCCAGTCCCTCTGCAAGGGTTCTTCATTTGCAGCATTGGCAGGATCCAGCCATGGTTAAATGTATCCCTGCATCAGCCAGCCCCAAAGCCCTCCTCTCCTGGTCAGGGCAACGCCTGCAAGAGGCACAGGTCTGGCTGCCACCAGCACGGAGCAGGTCACGGCTGCCTCCCACACCAGACACCCTACAACCCCCAAAAACTTGTCATTTGTGCCCAATGCTATTAGCAAAAAAAGATCTGGAACAACATGAGACAATGACCAACAGTGGTTTTAGTGACTGTCGAGGAGGAGGTAATTAATAGTAGGAGGGGAAGTCCAGCATGGACAAATTCAGCCCCCACTGGAGTCCCTCTTGATCAGTAATGACAGTGCTTCAGCTGGGCAGTGTTAAAATCAAAATTGTCAGATAAAGTCTTTCTGAGGGTCCCACTGAGACATTAGGCCTGCCTTGCATTGCACAGAAAGCATTTGTAGAGAGTGTGGGAAGGGGTCACACTGATAAGCTGATGCCAAATAGACATCATTCCCTTCTCTAAATTGTGGCTGCATAATACGTGATTTATTCAGTAAACACATACTGTTAAAGGAGTTTCCTGTGCTATAGAGAATAGCACCGAGCACATCATTTAAATTGGGTTTCCAAATTGATCATTAGCACATATTACCTTGTTCTCTCCCATATTTCTACCAATGCTTTACAGAAGGGCTTGAGCTAAGGACCAAGAAGGCAGGTCACCAGAAGTCCAATGTCATGGACTTTGTCACATCCTAACTAACCCCTGCATACTGTTTCTAGACCACAGTAACGTAAGTAATTTAGTTTAAAGTATTCTAGGGCTTTCCCTTCTGAACAAAAAATAATCTAAAAGAGATTAATTGCAGGGAAAATGTCACAAATCAGTAGGCAATTTTTGAGCTGCTATTTGCTGTAAATTAATTCCTGTTTGTTGTTTTTCTGTTCAGTCATATAATGAGGAAAAGGCATAGAAATTGGCAACATAGCCTTTATGACCACTCTCTGAATTACTAATGAAGATCTTATTAAATATATGCACACATCCAACCTCAAAGCATAAAATAATGCACTTACAGTTCTTCCCGCTGGTTCACAGCCCGCTACCGGCAGATGAAACAGCTTCTGCTAACTGCATCGCCCAACAGAACTCTGCTTTCAGATGACCTTTTCTTGATCATCCATTAGTATTCCACTTCCAGTGTGTTTTTACAGTCTAAAGTGCCAGCGTACACAGAAAGGGAGACTTGAAACTGCTATTTGCAATTTGTTAGTGGCATCTCTCTCAGCCACAAAAGTTGGGCTTTGAGACATTTCAGTATTTATGAATACCAGCACCTTGATGCCAGGCTTTGCTATATGGAGATTAATTAAAGAAAAGCATAGCTATCTAAGCTATTATTTAAGAACGCGGAGTGTCAAAGATATCAAAAACATCAGGATAAAAATGAGTCGCAGTTAACAGGGGATAGGACTTATGTTTCTATAAATATATCAAAAGTAAAAGGATAATGGAGGAAAGTCTAGGCCTGTTACCAAAAAGAAAAGGGAACCAGTAACTCAGAGAATGATGAAAAGTTGTATGATGACTCTGTGTTAGTCCTCTCAGAGATGAAGATTGTGACCTGATATTTAAGGTGATTGATTTGAACAATTGCTTTTATGTGAATTGGGAAAGAACAAATTAAAGAATGTATGAAGGTATTCAAAGTGGCAGGGTCATATATAACCCACCCTGGAGTGGTTCAGGAATTAGGAGGGGAAATCTTTGCTATCAGTTTTTATGTCTGTAAAACCAAGGAGAATGAGGACATTCCAGAAGCCCAGAGAGGGCAAAACATAACTGTCCTTAAAAAGCACACATAGCAGGACCCAGGGACTTACAAACTTGTCAATATCTTTTAAATATCTGGAAAACCTGGAAACGGCAAAATATTAAATAAGCACTATATCCACATACTCAGGATAAGAAAGAATAACAAAGTGATAAGGAACTGCAAATATAAACTTGTCAACAATGAAATTGTGTCAGACTAAACCAATCTGGCCTAACGGATAAAACAGAAACAATACATCAGGTTTCTGTGAGGCTTTTGGTATTGTCCTATATTCCATTGTGCTGAAATGTGTACAAAAGTGGCAGGAAAATGCACTATAGGTGCAGGTGCTCTGCTATGCCTGGAAGGGCTCAAACAAAATTAAGATTTCTAACCAAAACATTTACAATCTACGGAAGTTGCTTGCACCTGGAAGATGAAAAGAGGACATAAATCAGAATATTGGCAATGTTGCATAGCATGCACTGCAGATGGCATTTGCTTTCAGTATAGAGCAACTAAATCCATATCCACTAGAACTAAAAGCGCCAGATGTCTACAACATGTAATGCTATGTAATAAAGAGATTTCACCAACCTATTCCCCAGATGCTGGGTGAAAACATTCAGAAATCAAAAGCATTCAGGTGTCTCAGGATTGAGGTGGTTCTGACAATCACAAAGTTAACAAAGAGGCAGGATAGAAGATGGACATATGTTCCTGCAATTAGATATGAGCTTAAGAAGCTGAGGTTTTGAAAGGATGACCTTGGAGAATGAGAATATTTATGTTACCCATTCTGTGTAAATACTGTCCTTTGCTCAAGTTACAAAGGACTGGAAATGTGCGTTGCTGACATTTTGGGTTGTGCCCATTAGTCCATTTTTATATAGCCTTGTCTTTCAAGGTTCTCGGTCCCACTTGCCTGTTTTATCCAGCTGACCTGTCCTGCCTGACATCTCGGTTATAAATTTTAGAGTATAGAGAAAGTCTCCTTTGTTACTGCCTTTACTGTACTTAGTAAAATGTGGTTTTCACCTTTGCTTTTGGTTCTCAAGCACTACAGTGCTTAATTAAAACTAAGTACACAAAATATGACCACCATTTTCCAGTAATTCTGCATCCAGCAGCCAAATGTCTATACGCACATCGAGCACGGACTCTTATCAACTGCCAAATCCAGTAACCAGAGTGCAAACGAGAACCCCATTCTTTCACGAATTGCAGATGTGTCCCCTTTTTACTGACAAGTTACCAGCTGAATCGGACAAATGTCTTAATTAAAAACACGTCTGAAAATCTTCCAATCAAACCATAATATAAACAGCGGTATTTTAAAGACCTGGAAAAAGACAAACAGTATTTCTGTCACCCAGTCCAGAGAATTACATTCCAGGTCTGGGAAGCCAGTCTTTTATTTGAATAATGTCTCAGCATTCATTATCTCAGGGCACAACGATAAAAACCACAGCTAACATTTTAGCAGTACTGAGTGGATGCCGAACGCTCAACTTTTGTTTGGTTTTAGTAAGATTTAAGCGCTTTATTTGACATTTATGCCCATAAATAGCTCCCTGTAAAACCCCAGACTGTTCTGACCCATGGAACATTTATGGTGCAGCACCTGGTTTTCAGGCTGCCCCCTTGCACCTAAGTTGTCCCCCTGCAGGCGGGTCCTTGCTTACATGGTGGTGGCCACCATCGTGGCCAAACCGCCAGCCCACCCACTGCGGGCCTGTAAAAACCAGGTTCCCTCACCGAGTTTGTACCATTTATCTCTTCTGTGCGTTGCTTGCAGGAAGAGATGGTTAACACGGAGACAGAAACACGCAGGTGGTTCCAGCGAGGAGCTGGGAAAGGGAGATCGCTTGCAAGCACTGGTCTGTGCTCCTGCAGCTTTCCCAGCGCAAACTAGAGCTGCAAACCAAATGTCTGCTGCGACAGTCACGACATTTGGGAAAAAATATCTGTGGGGAGGTAGCACCACTGAATTGCACCCAATTCTTGCTTTACAGGAGAGAGTGTAAAACATTGCGGGACGTACCATGGGATGAGCAGCTTAGCAATGAGCAACGGGAGACTCACAAGGTACATCTGTCCGTCAGGGGACGGTGGCTATCAATACACAAAGATAAGAAAAGAAAGTAACAATCAACCTCTGCAAAGAATTAAAAAACGCTTGCTGTGGCTTGGTTCTAATAAAGGCTGGTAAATGTTCTCTTCAGTTCACCTGTTGGTTAAAATGTCTGCTGTTGCTTTAGCCCCTCTGTTTCACCCACTTAAAACTGGTCCACGCAATTTAGTCTGTGAAATTTTCTGCAAGCACTCAGGGTGTCTACAAGACAGGAACCCAGAGAATTGTAAGCCCGTTCAAAGCTGCACTTTTTAGGATGGCAGGAAAAGCAGGGCCAGCTTTTCTTGTGTCTTTTGCAGCAACGAGCTAGATGTAACAATCTTATGTCGTCTTTTTGTTTTTCTCTGTGTAGAAATGGTTTCCATCACAACTGAAAATGGTACGCAGCTTTACAACACCATGGCCACCCCGGAGCTCACAGTCACTCCAACCAATTTCAACAATAATTCAGGAGTACCTCAATATGAATGTATTAATTCAAATATATGGATATGGCTACAGAATTTTCAGCCTGGATTCCTCTGGTTTATATTTGTTCTGGGAGTAATAGAGAATTCCTTTGTCCTCACCGTCCTGTGTTTCCACAAGAGTCGCTGCACAGTTGCCGAAATTTACCTGGCAAACATGGCACTGGCTGACCTAATGTTAGTCTGTGCTTTACCTTTCTGGGCCATTAATATTTCTAATAATTTTGAATGGCCTTTTGGCCTGTTCCTCTGTAAAGCTGTCAACGTAATGAGTCACATGAACTTTTATTCTAGCATTTATTTCCTGACACTAGTGAGCATTGACCGCTATCTGGCCTTGGTGAAAACCATGTCTCTTGGACGGATGCGACGAACTGTCTGTGCCAAATGGAATAGCTTTATAGTCTGGGTGTGTGCATTGTTCATATGTTCTCCTTCAATGGTGTTCCGAAATTTAAAGTACTACAAAGACTACAACATCACAGCCTGCACTCTTGACTACCCAACCGACTCCTGGGAGCCTGCAAACAACTGCTTGCTGAATATTGTGGGCTTTGTGATCCCACTCTGTGTAATTACTTATTGCACTACGCAAATCATCAAAGCCTTACAAAGTAGTGAGCTACAAAAACTGAAGGTAGTCCAGACAGAGAGGAGAGCCACCATGCTGGTCCTTGCTGTGCTCTTGCTGTTCATCGTCTGCTGGCTTCCGTTCCAGATCAGCACATTCATTGACACAATCCGTTACCTCACACCCACTTTCAAATGCCTGGAAGAAGTCAATGACTTACTGACCCAGATAGGTACGTACTGTGCCTTTAGCAACAGCTGCCTGAACCCAGTCCTGTATATAATCGTTGGGAAGCACTTCCAGAAGAAGGCTGTGGAATTCTACAAGGACATGATCCCAAAGAGATGCAGAAAATCAGAGTCTGTGCAGATGGAAAACTCCCTGGACACTTTAAAAACTTCCATTTCAAGTGAATGCCCAAGGAAAAAGTCTGTTTTACCGGTACCACGATAGCACAATTTTTTCATAACTGGAAAAAAGGCTTCTAAAATATCAGTCTCTACTAATATCCATCTGCTACTGGTCCACAGAATAAACTTGTGGAACGCAGATAAAGCATTCATCATTTGTGTGAAAGCAGCGGTTTGATCTTAATGGAAATCCATACAGAGACCTGCTTCTAATGTTACGGGACATTTGTCATGATTGAATCCTACTTTGTAGCATACTTACATTTTCATGGGTGAATAATATTTGATGCATATGTCATTTTAAATTTTTGCATTTCTAAGGTGTACATACACATACATACAGTTCTCTGAATAGACCCCCAGTATAGAAGCTATTGTCAGGATTGTGCCACTACTTATGGTACCCATACAGTTTGTAGGACTAGATTTTTGATTGGAGGAGCTTGTATTTGAGTAAGTTCTGGCAAATTAATCCTGTGGGACTATTACTCAAATGGATTTTTTAGTGTGGCCATCTTCTGGGCTTCTACTTTCTCTGTTCAGTCATACAAAGCTATGCTGATTGATTGACAAACTGTGCCTTTTTGCAACTGCTCTGCTCCTGGTAGTTACAGGTTTACGTCAGCTCGTACATATGGAAAGTAGCTCAAAAAAAGATAAAGCAGTAGCGGAATGAAGGCTGTGGCCAGCTGCATGAAGTTAGCTGAGTTTTCTTTGTAGCAGGAGATTCCTTACCCCTTCTGTATTGGGGTAAAAGTATTCACTTACTCTTTCTGAGTGTGCAAATGCTATTTATATTCATACCTACACTTCAGATCAGAGACATACATCTTAATATTCACAAAGCATAATGAATATTTGTAATGTTATTTAATGGAAACATAAAAGCTCAGCACAACTAGTATAATCTCACAAGTTAAGAAACTGAGACAATGAAGGAGGGCATCATCTAACCACCTCAGAAATCTAACTGAAGCTAGTAGGAGTCTTGAAAGTTCAAAGTGTACAAGAATGGCCTTTTTGGACTCTAATAATACCTACATTTTATTTGTAGACTTATCTGAGTGATTTTAATGCAAGGTAGCTTTTCCCCAATTAGACTAGATTTACGATCTAAGTTGAGTTTACAGAGAAGATAAACTCACGGTGTACTGAAATGTCAGTATACACTTTTGCCTCTAGGAACCTTGATCAAAACTGAGTTGGAGATGATCTAAAAGCTTCTGAAACTAACAGAGACTTTGTTCTTTCCAAAGCATTTGAAGTTACAGCCTTAAAAACACCAAGGGAGTTGGAGTTCCGTGACATGAGTAAACTCAGACTGCTACTGCATGGTCTTTATTTTTTGAATGGAGCAATGAAGTTCCATTTAAGATGGGAAATTTGTATTAAACTTTCAAATAATTAAACCCAAAAATGCTCTAGATGTGTCTGGGTGTGCTATAAAAACTATGGGATTTAGATCACTGTAGATAATTTATAGACAGTTTCCATAGGTCATAAATACTTTTATTGTTCATTCTTTATATTGTCCAAGACACCTATGATGAAACACTGCAAGGCTTTCTGTTATCTCCAGTGAACAGCATGCTGTTCACACTACTGTTAAGTAAAAGGAACTCTGTACAAAGGTTGTTGAGACAATAGAAGAGATTTTTTGAGTATTTGGTACTGAGAAGTAAAATGTAAAAATGTTATTATATTGATATTAATTTAAATCATGTAAATATATAGACACATTATTTTGCTATGCAGTAAGCATGTACAACAGAAAATAAACTACTTTAAGAAATGAGATTTGCTGGTGTTTTCTTCCCTAGCCCATATCATGTTACTCAGGAATGACTTGTCAGAAATGCAACTGTTACAGGTGCTTTCCTTCAGTTCCAGTTGTACCAAAGGAAAGTGAGCTGAAACCACAGAATTTTAGCTGATTTCAAAGCTTTGAGTCAGCTTTCTTTTCAGGGCCCATTTCCGAGTGGTGCAGACCACCCTCAGTGCCTTTGGAAGTTAAAATCTGAATTAAGACAGCTAAGGATACTGAAATCTTTTCAGTAGCTCTTCTCTCTCAGCAGGCTGCAGAATGTACGATGTTGGCTCACAGACTGTTTAATTCTCATTCTTTCCCATTTTCCAGCACTATCTCACATTGTACAGGTACCAAAAAACCCCAAGAAATAAAGTGTAATGTCCAAGCTTCATCATACCTACCAGCAGTTTAC
Source organism: Chionis minor (assembly GCA_013398295.1). NCBI lineage: Eukaryota > Metazoa > Chordata > Aves > Charadriiformes > Chionidae > Chionis > Chionis minor. Next base: position 1,173,428 of record VZSF01003480.1, on the reverse strand, counting down.
GGTCCCACTAAGACTTGGCTCTGTCTTGTTCTCACAGAAACCAGGCAAAATATGAGAAGGATTCTTGGTAAAATAAAGGCAGACAGTCCTGAGGATCTCAGAGCTGCAGGTGTCAAACTGTAATCACGCCACCTTTTTATTCCTCTTTATCTGGGCTCCCTCCCTCACCTGCTCCCATCTTCCCTCTCACCTGAAGCTGTGGCCTCTTTTATTTAGACTTTAGCCATGCAAACCGCTGACCCCCCATTCGGTCCAATGGAGGTGGCTGGGGACTGTTGATGGAGGAACATCAAGGATATTGACAGCCAGATGATATTTCTGGCCTGTGGTAGGTATGGGCAGGAATAATTCTCGTCTTTTCACTGTCTGGTTGTTCAGGTTGATTGTTGGCTTCCCTTGGAATGCAAAAAGTAACGACCTTAATTGCTGTTAGCACAAACAGCTGATGGCTTGCTGTGGACAGGGCAAGGTTGCTCTTTCTTAAGCAGCGTTTCTGTGGAGAAGTCAGGATCTCAGATCCCCAAGTAGTGCTTTAGCCATTGAATCATCCTTTCACTCCATTCTTCCATAGGCATATTGTGGGTTTCCAGCCTATAAACAGCTCCTTCCATATTTTGCTGTTTCAGCCTCTGTTAACTGTAGGTAGTAGGGCTTGATATTACTGCACTGTGATGCTACCAGCATCATTTATTAGGAATTGTAAAACACTGCACCAGGGTTTAAATTCTCCTTAGCAACCACTGCCTATAGGATATGTAAAGAAATCCAATCAAGCCAAACAAAGGATTTTACATCACAAGGTCGCATCAGAAAATTTTTCTCCTATTCCAGAATAGCCAAACAGTTAAAACAGATAACTATGTTAATTTGCAAACCATTTCAATAAAGAAAATCAAAGCATTAAATCATATTGTCCCCAAAAGATAATCATTCAGATCATTAAAGGCTCCAACAACATTAAGAGGAAGGGTTTTAATCGCTGGACTGTTGGACCAAGAGCCGGATCTCCGGACACCTTTTGGTTTTCTGCCATTTGTCTACTACATAATGTGTGCAATAATTGAGCAAACAGTCTTACCTCTGCCTTCCTCAACAGATTCGTTGAATGTTTCTGATCAGAGAGGCCCACTTAGCATTTGTAAATTCCTATGCAGCTCTAGAGAATGTGTACTTTTTGCAGGAAAGTCAACACAGACAGGGTGGCTGAAGATCATACAAGCTTAAAACATAAACTGATGTGCTCCAAGTATCCTGAGTTGAAGGCACCGATACACAGATATGTTTTAATTACGTGTATACAGCAAAATCCTTTTAACTGTTAATACAGATGTTTTTAAACTTAATCCTTCACATTCTTTTTATTTGTGGTCCACAACATCTGTGTGAACTGTAAAATTATATACTTTCCAGAAGTTGAAATGAATGCCCAGGTTACAAAGAAACAATCCATTAAATCTCCTTTTTTGTATAAAGTTACAGCTTCTTATGTGGATTTGTTATAAGTTGTTTAAGAGTTGGAGCTACAGCAGTACCTACTCATTTCACTGTTATTTTCACCAAGTGTATAGGTTCCCAATTTTTTAATCTCTCTCCACTGCTGAAAAAGTTCCAAAGATGGCAATGAAAAACAAGAGAAAAGAAGAAACTAGATTTACAAAGAGGAGTTGCATTTGCAAACCAATATTTTGATCCCATTTTGAAGTGATGGGTTTCGTAAGACTATGTTATTTGTCATTTAAATATTAAATGCAGCTGCAGTTTTCTATTCAGAGTCTGTGAGTAAATGTGGATGTCGGCGGCTCCTAGAGATTCATGTCCAAGTAAGAATGAATGCCAGACTTCTTGTTATTGCTCAAATGGTCCTTTTTATGGAAAAAATAACTTAAACACAGAAATTCAGTAACGTAAGCAGAGAGGAAATTTTGGAAAATCTGTGACGAAGATCTCCTGTTGTATTGCACTTACCTTAATGAGTCAGCGTGGGATGTGTTGTTTAGAGATTGATCTCCTGTAGGTTATTAAGATTCCTTAAGTAACGTGTAATTCAAAAAATGTTGTGTTTCAGGTCTTCACCAAAATAAATGTTTTGATGCAGATATTTTAAAAAGATCATTTTAACAGAAGTGAAGCATATAGCTTCATTTGAGATGTGTTTTTATAATGTTTCATTTATTTAAAAAATAAATGTTTTTGAAAATTAAATAGGGGGTTGTTTAAATAAAATAAGTATTTAAACATTTAAATCTTCAAACTATATGTTGGGTTCTTTAGAGTTTTCTCCAGTGTGATGGTGTTAACCAGAACAATTTTTCAAATTTGTCAATTTTACCAGTGCTCGCATAACTCTAACTTAGTATCTTTTTAATGAATAAAAAGTTGGAATAAAAGTATTTATCATGGTGATCAGGAAGTTCATGGTAAGATATCACCATGCAGCCTCGCATGCCTTTCCATTTTAACTCACTTATTAAATGCGAATGGATGCAGTTGAATAAGAAATCAGAGAGACGGTGCATGCATTAGGGAGGTAGCCAGTGGAAAAAATGTTTTTGCAGAAGTAAATAACATTCTAGTCCCTGGATAATTTCTCATTGATTAAAGAAGATTAAAAAACCTATTGTTCACACAGATATTCTTAAAAGAGATTTGTATCTAAAACCTGAGATGCATCAGATATGATTTTTCTTAGAAATATTGCTAACTAAATAAATCAGAGGAGAGTCAGAATGAAAAAGATAAAAATAATTGGCAAACAACCAGTCTCGGGCTACAAGGTCCCAGCAGGTAATCACATAAAAAGAAGATTACGGATGGGTGCAAGCCTGAGAAAACATTGCAGTCATCATGAGCTGCAGAGGAGTAACGTTCACAGAGACTCACATCCCTGACACCTAGAGTGGGGCACAAAAGACATCGGTTTTCAAAAACAATGGAAAGGCTGACAAGGGGTTTAGCATGGCCAAGTTTCGGCAACCCTTCCCATTTTATAATCCTTCATTTTATAAAATTTCTTTGTAGCTGAACAAGCTTAGCTGTTTGCAGAATTTTGTGCTTTAGCCCCAGCTCCTTGGCATGGTCCTCCCCCTGGCTGGCAGAGGAAGGAACTCCCGCCACAGCAGAAAAGGAGTTCAAAGTCTGGTTTTGTGTGCGTCAGCACTGAGAGGGTAGTTCAGAGCTGTTGATAAAAGTTGTTATTGTTACGGACATAGTTTTTCATACAAAGGAATTTTTAATTGCCAAGAACCTGTACTTAAGAGCTTTATTCTGTTGTTACAGGAGAACAAAAGTCACGGCATATGGCTTATATGACTTCACAATGAGAACGAAATATTTCACATGCCTTGAAAATTGCAGATGACATTTGGAGAAGTTAAAAAAAAAATAAATAAACAAAGAAAAATCTCGGGGCTTGCTTCCAAAATGTAACATCCCACACAGAGTACATGGCCAACAAAACACTCAGACAGAACTCAGTCAGTCAGTCAGTCGTGCCTCAGGATGCATCTCTGACTTCTCTCAGTAACCCCTGTACTGCTCTTTACCAACTGTGTCTGAATTTGAAACTTTGCCTAAATTGCAAGGAAGGACACGGAGCAGGTATGTCTGGGTTTAATGTCTTACCTTTATTAAAATTATTTCACATACTTTTTAGAGAAAAAAACCTTTTTGTGCTCTCAGTTCTGATCTGTGCAGTCCTGTAAGAGTTTCCCTTTCTTTTTCACCATGAAACTAGCTCTGAAGGTCAGGATTCGTTCTCTTTATGTGTAAAAACATGGTTCATTTTATAAAATTTTTTGTAGCTGAACAAGCTTAGCTGTTTGCAGAATTTTGTCTTTCAAAGAAATCTTTACTTTTAAGATTGTTCCCAAAGCTCAAATTGTGTTTACTCACTGTTTCCAGAACACATGATCCTAACTGGGTAATATGTATTAATAGTGGTAATGGTGATAGATTCACCGTACATGGAAAATAATCAGAAATTAGTTCATAGGAGGAAAAAGATGTCATTACTTGCATAAAAGATGACCGGAATGTGTTAAGTATTTAAATCAAAAACCATTCATGTGGCTAATTGTCCATTAGCGCCGAATACTTAAAAATACTTACGGAAGAAAATTGTCTCTGAAGAAGAAATGAAATCAAGCAACTGAAAATGAATTGCATTTTCTGGCATGAAGACATCCAGAGCTCTAAGTTTATAAAAGGCTTGTGGCTTGTGGTAGTGCTCGGACACTGGCTAGTAGACTCTGAAGAAATTTTCCGGATGATTCTACAGAAACTTCAGCTGCTAGCTGAACAAGAAGTCAGATTTACCTGTGGCTAAAATCTAAATTGCAGTGGAACGTGAATGTTCCTAAAGTTTTTAGCTTAGTCCATAATGAATGAGGTTGTGGCTCCAGCCCAGAGATCATGTTCAAAGAGTGCACGGTGACTGCCATAAACTGATAGCAAGAAATCAGCAGACAATAGGCAAGCAAGGAAAAGAAGCACCACTTCTTCCTCTGTATCTAGTAAAAATAACAATTCTGTTATAAAAGGAAATGTTTAACTGTTGTCTTTCTTCTGTTATTTTTGACATATAACGTTACGGATTTTCTTCCATCACTCTCACAACTTAGCCAGCCTCCTGCTATAAAAGGTTCGAAACCTGTTATTTCACAGACAGCCTCTTGCTGTCTCACATACAGCCTCTTTGATGCTGATTAGCCATTTATTTGCTCTATAGACCTTCTCTGCAGTTTCAGATCCTCTCAAGTTATCTTAGTTTGCAGGAGACTGTCCGTGCACTAGATAAAATTCAGGCTGTTGTGAGGAAAGCCGATCAAAGCCAGAGCGCTGCGTTAACCCGAGGTGTAGCCCAGCTCCCTGACAAGCCTGACAGCTTGAGTGAGTTTATGACCTCAGATAAAACGTTGCTGCTTACTTAGTTCTGCAACGATGAAAAATGTTCTGTGCGTTAAGTACCAAATTGGGTGATGTGGAATATTCGTACTTAGCAGATTCCTAGAGGAACCACAGAGATCAGTTTCGCAGGCTGCTCAGACACAGACATCACTGAGGCTGTACATTTTTGTAAAAGCGATGAACGATGGTCCTAAATGCTCTCTTCAGAACTCTCCGCCCTTAGGCATCTCCTTGGTGTAAAAATACAGAAACTGAAAGAGCAGAGTTAAATAGCTGTGGCAGAAAGTTAACATTCAGGGTGACTGCAAAAAATCAATTTATTTTTCCTAAATACATTCTTTTTTACGAGTGGCATGCTCCACTTGGATATGAAATATTGAAATGTTAGATGGCACCACAGGCTCAGTAATGTCTTGCCTACCATAATGGTACTGAGACTGAATGCTTTAAAAAACAAGATCCAGGCACTATGGTCAAACATGACAGCGCTAGGAGAATAAAGTCACTGCAGCTCTGGCAACCCAGTAGATTTTCACGGGAGGATAACGATTTACCCATGCTCTCATTCCTACCCAATCTTGCACAGAGTTACCAGACAGAAATAAAGGTATTGCTCATGCTATAAAAGTCTAAACGCTTTGGAGGCTGGGGCTGCCTCTCTCCAGCTGAACTCATATGAAATGGTTGAACTGGAGAAGAGCGCTCTGAATTTGGAACTGCAGAGGCCTTCCCTCCAGGCAAGGTTTTGAGCGTAGGATTTTGGAGGAGTCAATGTTTTATTTTTGCAGCTGATGACACTTTGAGGGCAATAAGGCACTTCATCTAATGGTAATTTTGGACCCAGCATTCAGGGTGGGAGGAACCGAGAGGGAAAGAAAGAATGCAAAGTTAAGCAAACAAGTGATGCACACAGAAAAGTGAGTAGCATTCCCAGTTCTGGGAAATGGGCATCATCCTGTTAAAGTTATACATAGCACAGAAAATAAGAATAAGACAAAGGGCAGGGAAGGGTGCAAAGGTGGTACTGGCGTGACTCCCGCTACTCTCAGGGAGCTGGAATTTGGCTGTATCTGTTTCTGTCACCAGTCTGAAGGAGACATGTAGAACTACTTATGCTAAACTGGCACCTTCCTTCCTCTGTGCCACTTTAAACAATGCCAGCAAGGAGAGGAAATTTTATAGGATGTGAAGGATTTTCCAACCTTGCCGGTACCAGGAACTTTATCACCATTGCACATCAGAAGCATGGATTGATCTAGCCTAATCAGTGAGCACTAATAAAGAATTTCCAGCAGTTAACTATTTGTTACACCACTGTTGGGAGACAACTTCTGGAATTTTATGCTTCTTTTTGCAGTCCCTTTCTTTCATTGCAAAGACGCCTCTTGTTCAGTTCAGAATTTCAGAAAAATGACTGAAAATCCCCCACTGAATGTTTCCTCCTCAAACCAGAGTGAAAACAAGAGCAACGAAACTATTTGCCCGGACTTGAAGGACTGGTGGGAAATCGTATACTATGTAGTACCCAAGTATATAGACTCCATCTGCATTATTGGTTTGCTTGGAAATATACTTATTCTCCTCACTTATTCACTGCACAAGTCCCCCCTGAAGATAGCTGAAGTCTACCTTATGAACCTGGCTGTTGCTGATCTTGTCTTCCTCTCCTGCCTCCCTTTCTGGACACAGAACATCAGGAATGAATTTAAATGGCCGTTTGGCAATTTCCTTTGTCGCAGCACCAGCGCAGCCGTCAGCCTAAGCATGTACACCAGCATCTACTTGCTCGTGGCAGTCAGTGTGGATCGCTACTTGATTTTCGCTTGTACCTTGAGCCACAGAGGAATACGGAGCAAAACTGTGGCCAAAGGGATCTGCTTGCTTATCTGGTTCTTCGGCATCCTTCTCAGTGTCCCAATCTTTAAGTTTCGGACTGTGAAATACATTCCCCAGTTGAATATTTCAGCATGTGTTTTAGACTTCCCCACCCCATTGTGGGCGACAGCTGAAAGGCTGGAGTTCAACATCGTGGGGTTTGTGTTGCCAGCCACAGCAATCATCCTCCTCAACTTCTTTACCATTCGCTCCCTACAAAAAAATGCCAGAGAAGGAAGAGCACTCCAGACAAAGAGCTGCAGGGAGCACAAAGGCACAAAGGCTACCAGGTTGATCTTCGCAGTGATACTGATGTTTCTTTTGTGCTGGGCTCCGTACCATTTTTTTGTATTTCTTGGTATATTACACCAGATCAAAGTGATCGAAGGATGCTTCTGGGAGGAACTGCTCAACTTTGGTGACCAGTTTTGTTACACCCTGGCTATCACCAACAGTTGCATTAACCCTGTGATTTACGTCATGGTTGGGAAATACTTTAGGCAAAAGGCTTTAGAAGTTTTTTCGCAGTTTATTCCCTCTGGATGTCCTTTGAGCGGGGTATCGTTCAAAGAAAAGTCTTCATATTTCAACATGTTTCCAGTCAGGAGTAGTTTAACCAAATGGTTCTCAGTTCCATCTTCATTTTGGTATCACAAATTATTTCAGACGGCATTAAAAAATTAATTGCACTGATCTGGCATTCATAGACTAAGCTAATTATTTATTAAAGTAAATCACTTGATTGCTTTTTTGTCCTCAGGATTGCTTTTCTTTTTCTGTGTTGTCCATCCAAATGCATAACGTGTGATACCAGAATTTTATACCAAATGATCTAACCTGTCTTACCAATTATCAGTGACTTGAAACAAAAAATTTTTGACGAGATATGAGAAGTCTGGTTTCTTTACAAAAAGCCATAAGCTGGCTGAATATTTTACTGCATTGTGTCTGTGATGACAACTACTATACCACCAGTAACAGTAAGCATAAAATTATAAAGTGTATTACAGAGCAAATATGAGGTTAATCTTCAGCTGATAGCTGCACTTGAGCAATTATGGAATAGCTCCAGTTATTTTTAACAATATTTTAAATGGTTTGCACTTTCACAGTAGCATATGGAAAAAGTGAATATTTTTAGTGTGCATTTCAAATAGATTCAGTGCATAAGTATTGTACAAGACAATGTACCATGAAGAAAGTGAACATAAGCTGTAAAAAAAGCAAGGAAAACTCCTCAAAATCAGACTTTTTTGATCCAGTAAAATGTTGCACAATTACTCATCAAGTATGTAAAGAATTCTGCTTTTTATATATGAAGTTGTCAGTTACGGCCATTGATACTGAATTATTCTGGAATATCTTTGATCTGAGGCAAATCCTTAGGTATGTATTTATATTTTTATAAATCAAAATTAATAAACTGCATAACATCCCATTCTACACCATAGTCTTGTTTCTTTCTTTTGTATTTTGTCTCTTTCTCTGTTCCTTTGGGGAAGAACAAATATATAATTCTGTGATTAAAAATCCTTGCTGCTACCAGAATGAAAACTCTGGTAGTAGTAATAGTAATAATAATGCCATAGCAATAATACACCAGACAGGAGATAAGAATAAGGAAACTTCTTTTCAATCACAGTCACAATAGAAAAATGAACTTCAGACAACTGAGATATCTGTTGCCCTAACTATAAAAGTATGTGTACGTACAGACAATGGAAGAAGATGGGAGATATAGTGCAGCCTATTCAGCCAGAAAGATACTCAGTGCAGAAAGGGGCATGCAAGCACATCATTTGTATAACAGCTGATTTAATTAGTTATTATAAAGCCTGTTTGGTCTTGTACTCACTGTAACAGTGCTGCATTTTCCGCAGTTCTTTACTGTGTCACTATTTTGAATATGGAATGAATCTCTTATTTAATTACACAAATCTGCCCATTCCGTTTCATTGTGGAAAGATTAGTGTTCATTTTCAATGATTCCCCCAAACTTTTTGAATCTGAACAGTGAAAGCCTTTTGAAGAGTTAAAAGTCTATCTTCCTGCAATGATGGTTTAAGAGTTAAGGGTGGATTAAGGGATCAAGGAGGAAGAATCACTCACAGCTTTTCACTCCTTCTGTGACAGGCTTTTTTAAAAATAAATGTCAGGGTTAGACATTAGCAGTAACAACACCCTGTGAAGTCCACTGAGTCATCTGAGATCAAGAACTTAATTCCAGTATATTATAAACTGTTGCACACTGCATTTGTTTAATGCATCCCCAGCTGAATCCTTAATTCAAAAACTTTCCAAGCAGAGATATTTTCTGAAACAGGAAAAAAAAAAAAAAGCTGAAATAATTTAAAAAAGTGTATAAACAGAAGTGCCGTTTTCCCACTACGCATTGGGACATTAGGACCTTAAAAGGGAAAAGTATCTTGTCTTGTCTGACTAACACTTTTTCATGTTATGCAATGTACATAAATAAAGGGAAAAGCACTTCTTGAGCACTGTGACGTATCTAGGGTATAAGCTAATAGGTTGAAAATCAGTCTGAAATCTGAAATCAATGGAAAGCCTCCCATTTACTTCAATGGCCAAGTGACGAGGGCTTTCGTGAAAGTGCACAACTGTCAGGAAAAGCATCTGTAGTTTAAATACTGCTTTAAACCACTTAACAGGGTCTTGCAAATCAATGGATTTGAATATGAATGTACAGAAATTAGTCCAATATGAATGTACGCAAATTATTTTTTATCTAGGAAGTAAAAATTGATCAGCTTCTCTCATTACTGATTGTGTGAGCTGTAATAATACAGAAAAATATGAAAAGTAAATGCAATTTACTCCACAGCAAATGCAAAATTCAATATTTAATCAGAAATAATCCTCTGCACAGATACAGGGTGCAGAGCGAGAGATGAACAGCAGTTCAGCAGAAAATGATCCATAAATAAAAAAGCTGAATATGACCCAGGAGAGCCACGCTGTTTCCACCTTGAAGCTGTATATGACAACAGGTAATGAATTTAAATTGTAGCAAGGGCAGCTCCAGATAAGCATTAATAAGACCTTCTCCTGCTAAAGCTAATGGTAGGCTGCCTTGGAAAGGATCCAGCGCCGCAGCGACGGAAGCCTCCCAGACCACTTTAGACAGGCATTGCCAGGGATGGTACGAGCAGAGTCAGTTCTGCACTAACACGGGGGGGAGGTAGGGGGGGAGGTGGGTGTTTAATGATGTGCGTCACTCCACCAACTCCTTCTCTCGTGGTCAACAAATAAAGTTCCCTTGTTTGCACTTTCGGGGCTTTTCCCCTATCACTTTTCAACTAATACTGAAGTGTCAGCTCTGATAGTCAGTCAACAAATATGGCCTCACACACTCACAATAAATATTGTCAAGTTTTGATCATTAAAACACTCCTGTCCTGCAATATCAATCTTGTGTAGGCAAGATCCCAGCACCCTAAAAGCTTGCAAGTATAATTTTTTCTCCTCACCCATCCATATTGATCGATGATCTTGAAGGTCTCTTCCAACCCAAGTGATTCTATGATTCTATATTGATTTAGTATATTTTATGTTTTAATCGCAATTTCTCTACTGCAAGGACTATCTTTTTGTTATCTATTCAGACCATGCTTAATGCCCAGCTTAGTCTTAGTTTGCAATGCAGCCCTGCTACCACTGGAATAATAAAGTGGCATTTAGGGTTCAACGAAACCCAGCTCAAGGAATAATGCAGCCCGGTCTTGCATTTGCAGGACCAAAACATTTTGACGTGCTGTTTCAGTTTTACAAACTTTAACTGTAAAGGCAGATAGTTCTCATAACGGATTCTGTCTTTAGTTTAAAAAACCAACCAAACAAACAAACAAAAACCCCAACACCCCAAAGCCCCCCCCAAACCCAAGCCACAACCAGCTGACCCATTTGTAAAACTAAAGCTAGAAGAAAAGACATTGATTACTAAAAATAAAGACAGAAGCATTTTCAGAGATCTGTAGCCACGTGGGCTTCCAGCCTGCCAGCAGTCATCTTCCTGGGAAGAGAGCTGTTTGTCATCCCTGTGAAAATTGTACCAAATCCAGTAAAAATGTTGATGGAGGAAGCAATCTGCGCATGGTACAGACACGCTGAAGCAGCCAGACCGCGTTCTCACAGAGATGCTCAGCCCCTCCACAGCTGCCCGTGACAGGGTTTCACCAAAGACCTGGTCTTTCAGCAACAGGACCCACTTCCCTGCCTGTGGGTGGCTGCGGGCCGGGGGCAGTGGATTCCAAGGAAGCTGCTTGCCTGTGGTCCTAGTGAGCTTGTTGGTGCATTCCCAGCAGCAGGGAAGGAACGAGAAGCAAAAACTGTGCCAGATGGCAGGACCAGAAGCGGTCTGGGGAAACGGGGCTGGGGCTGGAGGTTAATAATGAACAGAGAAATATCTGACTGGAGGCTGGGAGCTGAGAACAAGACTGAAGGGGGAGAAGAAAGCAACTACCAGTGTCTCTGTCAGCCACTTCCCAATGCAGGAATGTGTGGAGAAGCAGGGAGGTCATATTGACCAAAAGGAAGCACTGAAGGGAGGAGAGGATACAGGGGCTGCCTGTACCAGGAGACCTGTACCAGCAGGATCTAGGGTGTGCGTGAAGGGGAAATGGCTTTGTTGAGGAACTGGGAAAGAACTGGGACCAGCTGGGCAAGGGGGACAGTGCAAAGTGTAAAAAAGGGAACAAGAGGCCTCAGGATGGGACTTGGGATATTTTGTTCCCTTAAAAAAAAAAAAAAAAAAAGGCCTGTTAAAATTCAAAACATTAAAAGACATTTGAATTTACCAAATCAACCATCCTAGGGCCAGGAAATGTTTGACCTAAGAGTGTCCCTGCAATCTGTGTGACCTCCCTCAGTGTATGAGTTATAATACAGTCTTACATGACTAAGCTTTGAATTTCCAACATTGCAACTTAACCACTTCTGATTTAGCTTTGTGTCACTCTGCCTTGTGTGGGAGAGAAACACACTTAGATAAGTCAAACAGTACCTCAAGAAACTAAATCATCCATCCTGGATATTAAATAAAACCAACGTTATTGATAATATACATCCTGCCTTGAATTTTACAGAAAGAACTCTCTGAAAAAACATATAATTAAAATGAAATGTTTGCTGCAGTGGGATTATACAGAAACAAATGGGTCTAATAATCATATATAATCATAACTGAAAAGATGGGAAGAAATTCTAAAATAAGAGCAATTAAGAAGAATATTGTCATCAGCACAGATGTAGGAAGGTGCTACCTTCCCTTGTAGCACAGTAGCATGCCTGACAAACGAAAGACACCACCCTTGGTCACTGGAAAGGAGTGGTGTGGAATTTGGCTAATGAGGTAAAGCCTCTGTGCTCAAAGAACAATTAAGAGTGGCCTTGCTATTTCTGGGGCAGGCGGGAGGAGCGGAGACTCGCCTGGCCAGCACGGGATGCAGATAAGGAGGGGGCTCTGTGTAGGCAGGACAGCCCTGCTTTGCCTCAGTGAAGACAAGGTAACAGGAATTTGTGTAGTTCTTTGTTTCTTCGAAATTAGGAAGAGAATTTTTCGAAACAAAGTGCCTGATGGCTGATCTCTGCCTCATTACCTGTGAAATGCATAGTTGACACCCTGCATATGCTAATGAAGATTCTAGAGATCATGCTAAACATACATGACTATAGCACTCATCTCTCCACCCATATTATACTATACGTCACCTAGGGGAGGGAAACCTCATAATTTTGGGGATAAAAAGATGGAAAAAATGGCTGTTAAATTGAGAGAGAAGAATCTGAATACCTGACAGACTAGTTGATGGGCTGCGTTCTCTTCCTCCACCCCAGGCAGGGTCACCCCAGGGTAAGCGCTGCGCCTTTCACCCTCTGGTCAATGTTACCTCTGAGTTGGATTATTATTATTATTATTATTATTATTATTATTACTAGCAATATTAACCTTAAGTAGTAGCGCTATTGCAGTCAGTGAATTTATCAACGGCAATCTCAAATCTGTTCTGTCGCTCTCAATAAATAACCAATCTCGATATTTGTGAATCTGGCTCAGTGAAAGTCCTTTGCTGGGACTCTGATAGAGGAATCAGTGAAAGTCCTGGGACTCTGGCAGACAAATATCAAAACTACATTCCTTTCAACCCGACAGGGGGTCAAAAAAACTTCGTTATAGAAGAGTAAGGGAGGGCTTTGTTTCCATCAGGAGGGCAAAACTGGGGATACAAAAAAATCTTACTCTGTCAGCTCAGAGCACATCGAGAATAGCTTGGAACAAAGATGCCCTGGATTTTTTAAGGAAAACTGAAGCTTAAAGGCAAAACAAGCCCATCTGAAGAGCATGCCAGCTTATCGTAGTTACTCTGGTGTTTTATCTGCTTTTTAATTCAAGTTTTCAATGCTGTTCATTGCCAAGCCTGTTATTTCACGCATGGCTGAGAGTAAAATCCCAAATATTTTACCAAGCCTACTGAGCTCGATAAGGGACCTGCCTCCTCTCTCCCTAGCCCCAAACAATACTGAGCCCTTGCAACTAGTATGTCTCTCCTTGGTGGAGAATGGTCATGGACCTAGTCACAGGTATCACATCCTACTTTAATTCTCTCCAGAGCACACCGCGTTGCAAATACCCATCAAGAGCGAACGTTAGCAAAGCTCCAGAGGAGGAGTGAACACCTTGTCTTTTCTTTCCTTTTTTGTCGCTGTTGGAAAAAAGGGACAGTCTTGCTGGCTGAGTTCTCTCTGCAAGTGTTCAGGAAGAACCTGGATTCTTGACTTTTGCCTTGGTTATTAAGCGTGGCTGGAATAAACCCAGCTGCCTCTCAGGTACTATCCATGGGCAGCAATGCATCGTACTGCCTCCTGTGAATGGTAAGAGGGGAAAAGGCACTTTGGCACTCTGTTCCTCAGTTTCTGGCAGGAAGACCTTGTTCATACAACCTACTTTGGCCGTGCTGTTGCCACGAATACAATAACTCTCTTGTGCTATCAAGCAATGGTCATGGGGGGTTATTAAATGGCATAATCCTGTAAAAAGGGAACAGTGAATTTAAAACTTCATACTTTTAAAGCATACGTGTGGCTGGGTGCAGTGCATTCTACAGGAAAACACCTTAGAAAGCAATTGCTTAAGAAAACCCTCCTCTGCTGTTTTAATCTTGTGCACTGCAGGTTTGTTCGAGCAAAATCTTCACTGTCTGCGAGTGGTATTTTCTTCTGGGAGCCGAGGCGTATCCTTCATCATCACTCTAATCTACAGCTACAGCTGGGGGACATGTTCTCCTCTGGGAAGTAATTCGCACAAGAAAAGTTCACATTTGGTTTCATGCATTGCTGTTTATCTACTTCAATTCCTGCACAGCAAATTCCCAGCCGTAAATTAGGAATGAAACCAGACACCAACATTTCTCACAGGAAGAGGTGGAATAATTCTCACTTCCACTACACAAAACTAAAAGCATAAACTGCAAGGCCCAAATTCTGAAAAAAACTTTTCAGATTATCCCAGTATCTTTCTGATATCTGGACAACAATACATTTCAGGTAGTTATGGAGTCATTCAGCACTGGGAGGAGGATAAGTGGAAATATTTAATTTTCAGCCTCAAGCACTTCTTATCTGAGTGACAGAATGGTTCTATGAATAACAAGTTAGAAGCCAAAACCCCGACGCATGTACATCACAGTAAATTCAAACTAGTGGAGCTATACCCATTTGTAACGCCAAAGGGCTAATCCTGAACAGAAATAGTGACTTTGAGTGCCTATAATTACACCATTTTAAAGTTATTATATTTTTTTCAAAAATCAAAAGAATTACTTGAGTGTAAAACTAGCAGAATAAGCAAAAGTCTCTGTCTCCCCTACTATTTTTTTTTCTGCTATACTTTTTAGCTATAAAGCTTCTGAAAAATATCTCTTTCACGTGACAAAACTGATGGTGCACACTATAGAAGTTATCCGGGATGGTGGGGATTTGCCCTTTTGCGGGACAAATCTTGAAAAGACAGAATCTGAGATCAGACTCTAATGATACAGTGACACACTCATTAAGCTCAGTTTTGAAAAAGTTAGGTAAATTGCAAAAGAAAGCCAAGGCTTGATACTAAATAGAAAAAGCAGCTATGACATTTTCAAAAAGGAAGAAAAACCAAGAAAATTTAAAGATCAGGTTGCCCCTTCTGCAAAACTTTAGTCGGTCTCTCAAGAATCACAAGAAGCCCTGAGCCTCTGAGTGAGGCCTCTCGCCAACGTTGCTTAAGTCTTATCTGCTGGTGGCGTGCCAGCCTCCCAGCGTGGGTGCCAGGAATTCACAATGCAAATCACACGCAGCAAGAACATAACGTCTCTCTGACGTGGCAAGTGGTAGTCAGACAATGGGTGACAGCATGTCTGATGGGAATCAATGCCCTACAGATATCCTTATGTTTTAGGCAGTATTGCAGTTAAATAGTAATCTACTGGAATAGGTAATTTGTGAGAAAATGGTATGATGCTTAGCACAGTTTTGTCTCCTTCTGTCTTGCCTCAGATATTTGGATACGAAGGGCTGCAAAGCACCACTGGATCAGCTAAATACAGAGTTCTGCAACTTTAAGAAAACTGCTTTGACTAGCATCATCAAATATATGTCAAGGCAAACTTTCTTCTTCCCAGGGTGTGGAGAAAAGGAACACTCCACTTTGGCAACAACTCCAGAGCTGTTAAATACTAACCTATCACTATCAGGCTGTCACAGAAAAGGTTATTATTGCCCCAGTAACAGAAGAGGGAATTAATGATGGCAGAAGATTAATGCAACGAACTGAATTGCAGGTATATGGGAACATATGTAGAGTGCCATTTGTTGATGGTATAAAAATCCCTGCAGCCAGCCCTGGGGTCCTCTTCCTGACTTGAGGAGAGAGAGGAGGAGAGAGAGAAATAAATTCAAGCTAATGGGAAAACACCTATCAAGTTCCAAAAAAAGAAAAAAACTTTCTTTTACCAAAGGACTTCTATGTGTGCATACTACTGAAGCTTCACAAATCCTAAACGTCAAGGCCATTCTTTCCTCTTGTCACTGCTGATCAAGATTAACATTCGGGTGCCCGGCGATGCATTAAAGACACACACTTTCCTTCCACACATGGCCTTGTTCACACCACACTCGGTACCTTTCCTTTGGCCTATCCAACACCTGCACTTCAGCAGCCCAAGGGGAGAGGACAGTGGTCTAACTGCTAGTTGAACAAATATCCCTAGTCCCCGAAACCACAGAGCAACAGCTCTGATCCCAGCTCTACCTACTCAGCCCTTTGGCTTTCTGCAGCAGCTGCATTAGCACCACTTGGTTGACCACGAAGGCTTGTTTTCAACAGTAAGTTTGTCATCAAAGATATTCTGATGACCAAGGCACAAGTGTGGACTTTTTTGTGAGGCAGTTTTTTTGGTTCCTACCTTTGCTACTTTTTTTTTTTTCTTTTTTTTTTTTTAAATCTTGGAGAAATCCTTTAATTTCCTTAATTCCAAGGCTGTTCTAAAACAGCCTTGCTAGGCTGGACATCTCATTGCTCTGGTTTCCAGAGGCCTCTTGGGAACCAGCACCTGCTGAAGGTGTGCTGCATTCACGTTGCTTGGAAACCCCATTTGCCCTGAGGCTCAGTGGTGTCAAGGACTCCAAGGAGCCTTCGAGAAACAGCATGGGGCAGAAAAGGGAGCCAAGCCCTCACCGCGGGAGCAGATGTGGTAGCTTGATAGCTGAGGATCTAATTGCAGCCTTGTAGGCTGCTGAAAGCTCTATGTGCAGCCAGGGTTTGCCCCTAAAGGTACCAACAGTCACCCCAGAAGTGACCCCTAGACCAAACAGTATGGCCAAAAAGGTACTTCTGTTTTGGGGCTGCTGTGGTCAGCACTATTCACAGCAGGATCACTGCCGCCAATATATTTCAGGTCACCATCAACAGAATCAGAGTAAGGCTTACAAATTTCACAGCTGCCTTGTGACACCTAAAAATGTAATCATAGAATGGTTTAGGTTGGAAAGGACATTAAAGATCATCTAGTTCCAACAGCCCTGCCATGAGCAGGGACACCTCCCACTCACTCGGTAAAATAGGCATATGATATTCAGATACTATAGTAACAGATGCTATTAAGTACTTCATCTAGACTTTCAAAGCCAAACCCCCACCTTCTATCTAGGAGCATAAAGCACTTTAACTGTGTAGCTCTTGCCCAAACCTTCCCCACAACATCTGTCTTGCTGGTTGTTGCATCCTTGGATGTTTTCCTCCCCATGTGCTGGATGCAGAGCATTTAAAGGTTTGTATTTACTAGAGAAACATTAGCCAAATAGAAGAAGCATTCATATGTTTCACTGTGAAAATAACCATTTACTTGGAATAGGAAGACAAAAATCTAGTTATATCTCATCTTTCATGCTATGGCAAAAATCAAATATCCTTCAAGTGCGCTGCACGTTACCTTAAATAATAAGTCTGCTAAACAGCACGTGATGTCCCTGAGAAACCACACAAAAGGACCGCTGATTGAGCTCTTTAAAAGGGGTAGTCTGCAGCACAAGGATGTAAACCCAGGCATGGCTTCAGTAAAATAAAATTAGATGTGAGATATTAGACCTGCATCGTTCTTCCTGTGCTTTTCTCCTCTGCTTCACTTCCAGGTATTCACACAACCCATCCTGTTTATTCAGAAGAGCTGTGAAGGGTCTGGAAAAGTTATTCTGGGATACTGTGCCAGACTTCTGGGATACTGAATGTGAAACACAACTCCCTTCACACATTGGATTTTTTGTCTGCTCTTTTTTCAAATTCTAACTGCTCATACTAATATCAGCAGACTTATTAGTGCCTTGATTTTCATGAAACACTTTCTTTTCCAGTTCAATATATTATTTTCTGACGTGTTGGACAACGCTGTATCCAGTCATGTTGTGGTAGATGTATCAGAAGTCCCTGGTCACTGGTGGAGATAGCCTTTTGTAGTAGCTAATGGCAGCTGATGCCCTTTAGCAGGGCTCCTCAATCCAACCCCACATCCTCTCTCCTTCCCCATCATCAGGAGCGCCACACGTAACACTTGCTGGCCTGGAGCAGGACGGTCCCTGCAGCTCTGTAGTAAGGTGCCAGTCCAGTGGCAGAGAACTGGGAGACAGGAGCCAACAGTACAAGACAAATGTGATGGACTAGTCAAGCCATCTTCCTCTTAGGAAACACCAACAGTATCTTCCTAGATGTCCAAGATGTCTTCTTTTTATCATATAAGCCAATTGGGAAATACCTTTGTTTGCCCAAAGTTATTGCTATATTAAGTGACATTTTCTGTAGCAAACAAGCCAGCAAGATGCATTCAGTTCCCTGAACTCACCCCCCGTGGTGTGAGGAGAAAGAACAAACACCTCTGAAGCTATTAGTCCCACTTAGAGTAAGGTTAATAACGCTTACTGAGCATTAGCAATAAACTCATTCCATAACACTGTGTTACAGGAAAAACATAATCCATTTTGAGAAATATAAGCGTATGTTACTAGAAGCTGTCAGGAAAAAAAAGAGTTCCTTTTAGAAAAAGAGCAATAGAAATATGAGAATGTCTTAGTCACTCTTATTGAAAACAGTTTTGTACTCATTAAAAAATTCTGGTGTGACAATTTGAGAATATAGACACATGGTTTCACAGAATCATCATTTTACTGTCTTCTGCTGGAAGTTATTACTGAGTTCCATGCTATACCTTAATAATGCACACTATAAAGAGTCAAATAATTGCTTTCCTTTTCCTAGGCATTCTCTTACTTGTACAATGTTAAGTATTATTAATGTGGAAGGTTATTTCTGAGAGATACTTTTTACTATTCAACTTATCCAAGTTCACTTCTGTAATTCCTGAGGTGATAGAAAAAGCTATGGCACGAGGAAAACTTCTCTGGCACAGCAAGGAAATTAGACAACCAGCTACATCCAAAAACAAAGCAGCAGGAAAGGTACAGAACACATTAATGAAATTCTCTATCACATGCTGCTACTGCGTGTGTGGTCCACAAGTTGTGTATCTTATAAGCAAAGCACTTAGAAAGGTCATATTTGGTAATGGCAACAAAGGTGAAGGACAGCCAAACAGTTCAATGTCCAGGAAACGACGTGTGTATCATGGAATGGAAGGTGAAATGAGTCATAGCTCGGCTGCGAGACCAGGGGCTGCTGGTGATGGGCAAATCACTCCCGTCAATATGGGCGGCTCCATCTGACATTGGGACAGATGGTCCCAAGTGTCTTTTTGGTCAAAGAAGCAAAACAAGTAAACAGCAAGAGCCAGAAAACTAGAGGAGCTGCCCTCTCTTGTCGGCGTAGGCACTGAGAGAGACAGCGGGGAAAAGACTGTGTGGCCGTAATTATATACGGTCATGTAATCAGAAATTATCCTCACATCACGAACCCACCCACTATCGGAGCTAAGTGAAGGTAGGGCAGACAATGGAGGTTGTTGCAACTGCTTGCTTTCTGCCATCTGACTTTTCAGTGTTATTTGCATTACTTTGCTATAAATAGTTTCTGTACTTATGTATACACGTGGAAATAAGACTACAACACCCTTTAGTGTTTAATAATCCATTTCTTCTTCTAAAGGAAAATGGGGAGAAGCTGCAGTGCTCTGCAAGACATATTTTTTACTTCATGAGGTCTGAAAAATGTCAAATTACTGTTTGCAATATTCTAGGGCATTAACTCTTCCTCCCTCTACACATACATTGCAATAAAGGCACTAAATTTCTCTTCCAGTAAATTTGTTTACAGTAACTTCTAACATAACTGACTGCAATTACTGTCTGATACTGAGTTACAGTAAGACCGATTGGTGCGATTAGGGTTGGTGAACTGTTTTTAGACAGGCGTCTTACTTTAAAAAATACAGCCACTTTTTTTCCTCACCAAAAATCTGCAGAATAAATGGGCTTTATGTGTTTTAAATGCTCATTATTTGAAATTGTCTGGCAGATGGTATATATTGCAGCGTACTAAAGAATGGTTGACCCTTTAATCTGCAGTTCCAGCTGCTGATTTTTGGTATGGACCATCACCCAGGGAATTTACAGACACACTCTTTTGCCAGGAGCACCCTCCCACAGGAGTAATCAGGTCACTTCTTGCAAACAAAGTTTTGCTGCCCGAAATGTTGGGGACCACAGAGGGGAGGAGGAATATGGGAAAGGAAAGGTGGCTCCTTTGCTGGGCTGAAAACCAGGCTTTGCTGGATTCGTGGCAGCCCCTGACACTGCTCTGCCTCTGTGCTTCAGCTGGGCACTTCTGCTGGAGCCTGGCCAGGTTTCTTCCGCTCGACCTCGCCAAAGGAACTTCTCTGTCCCCGCTGGGTCTACGGACATGGAAATGAATTCAGAGTTTAAGTGTCTCTTTTGCAGCAGCGCTTACCAGGCGGGAGGAGACCTTCCCAACAGACGAGTAAAAAAAGTGGGAAGCTGCACACTCAGTGCTGTGTTGTATCCCACCTTCAGCGTGGTTTTACCAGCAGCCGCTACTCTGAGCTATTAAAATGTGGACATTGATCAGGGGTTTTTGTTGAAACGCATCTCTCTCCAGTCTCGAGGAATGGCCGTGTCTCATATTCTGCTTGCTGCTGTGTGCAGCTTACAGTGCTGTTCGCCAAGCGTGTCTCAGAAAGACTAATGATGTTTACTGTGCTTCACAGAACGCTTCATACACATTTGGACACGATATTTTCATTATAATCACATCTAGAATTCAGACCACCCCATGAGATGGCCTTCTCTGAGCAAAAAAAGAAATATCTACTAGTGAAAATGATTGGTAAAGCAATATAGACCCTCACGAATGGCTCATTTCTCTACTTTTTTTTTTTTAAAATTGCAGCTGTAATTTACACAATTGCAATTTATAATGTGTATAAGAGAATTTCAAAATATATCACAGCAGGTCTCTTGTGATGGAGCCTGGACCATCGCTGCAGGACTCTGTGCAAGGGGCATTGATTCATAGCATTTTTTTGGCCCATGTGAACCAACAAGCTAGAGTCATGCTGTGTGCCCAGCCACTGTGTGCATGATTTTACTGGGAAGGCTACAGGAGCTGTATCTGCCTCCTGCCCAGTCCTCCTAAACGTTAGCACTGCCCAGTGTAGCATGAGTTCACCGAATTAAAGGGTGCAGCGATACTGACATAGTTCCTCCTTGTTCAATCCCAGGTCTTTTGCACACCTTCATGTAAACCACAATACACACAGGCTGTCACAGCAACAGCTCTGCCAGCTTAGATTAGATGCCGGTAGTATAACATGCGATAATGCCACAGGGCAAGCCAGGTCCCCAGTAACATATGGACTAACAAAACCATCACCAGAACTGCCTGTCTCAGCAGCCAAACCACCAGCAGATTATATACGGAACATACCATTAGGGTTAATGCACCTGAAAGAGAAATGAAGGGAAATTGCACTTAAGCAGCAAAATGGAGGGACCAGAAATGGGATTCAGTAATGGCCAGATGAAGCTGAAACTCCCTGAGCCATTCCAGCCATTAAACTGCTTCGCTCTCCTTGGTGACCTGTATTAGGGAAACACAGTGAAGCATCAGACAGCTCCCACCATGACCTGCTTTGTTAGACCGTCCGTGTCAGAGAGATCAACCGACCCGCTTGCTCAGCCATGTCTTATTTGGTTTGAAGGAGGATTGAAGGGCAAGACGAAGGAGTTTTTATGAAAAGTAAGAGTTAAAGTACAGACGCAATTGTTGGGGACGGGCATAAGCATATCGGGGAAGTACAGCATTCATCTTGTTCTTTAAGAGTAGTTGAAAGTTCTTGAAAGGCTGAGGGAGTTGGGTCTTTTTAGTCTGGAGAAGAGAAGACCGAGAGGGGATCTCATAAATGTTTACAAATACTTAAAAGGAAGGTGCCAGGAGGAGGGGGCCAGTCTTTTTTCAGCGGTGCCCAGTGATAAGACAAGAGGCAATGGGTATAAACTCAAATATAGGAAGTTCCATCTGAACATGAGGAGGAACTTCTTTCCTTTGAGGGTGGCAGAGCACTGGAAGGGGCTGCCCAGAGAGGTGGTGGAGTCTCCAACTCTGGAGACATTCCCAACCCACCTGGACGCCATCCTGTGCCACCTGCTGTAGGTGGACCTGCTCTGGCAGGGGGGCCGGACCAGATGATCTCTAGAGGTCCCTTCCAACCCTTAACATTCTGTGATTCTGTGATTCTTTCTCCTTCTTTTCTTGGCTATTGCAATTCCTTTCCAATGACAATCTATTTTGTAGATTGCTTTATTCTGGTTGCTTTATTCTGGAGGACTTGACCTGGTAGCCAGGCAGTAAACACCTGCACTCCACCTCTGTCCTCTGAAAAACGTCTGTATTGCCCTCTTTAGCTCTCTCTACTTCCTGAGAAACTTCTGTCATTATTACTTAGGCCCACAAACGCAGAGCAGAGCTCTGTTAAAACACTGAAATAAAAATTTAAAGCAAAAGCCTGTGATTCAAAGCAAGGTGTGCTACATCACAGGTACTCACTTACCACCCCTTGCCCCTTCAAAGGCACAATAGCGCTTTTACTTTTCCCGTGCTTTAAGGTTTGTGGATGTCGAGAGATCCCCAGTATGCCTGTTTCTTTCCACGGATGCAGCACTCAGCGTGATAATTGCTATGTGCTAACCAGGTACTGTGCCACACTCTGCTGAGATTCAAACAACTGGTGCAAGATGACTTGAATGAATTCCAAGCAACTGAGGATATTATTGCCTTCCCAAGGGTGAAGCGACAATGTTGTCAACTCCACGGAAAAGAAGGAATACATATCATTCATTAACAACATTTGAGCTGCTTCAGGGACAACATCAGTGTACCACAAACGAACCACAGGGGAAAGCCTGTCTTTTATACGTGTGCATCCGAGGCCTCGAGAGATGGGACAAAGGGAAGCAGAAAGATTGAGTGCATGAGTGTACCTAAGAGAGGAGCCGAGGGATTGAGAACTAAGAATATATGGTAGCTCACATGGTAACAGGAAAGGATTAACATCCTTCCTGCAGAAACACATTCAGAAATGCTGCTGCCAAGAGAGGGGTAGGAAGGTCTGACAACGGCTGAAGAAGCTCCTACGGATACTTACGCAGAATTTTGTGGTAACCTAAACTGTTTTGCGTAACTTTTGCTAAGTGCATATTTTGTATGAGGCAAATACTTCAAATTGTTTAGTTAAAATATTCACGGATAAAAGATGAAGGAAGCAGGCTGACAAATGCAATGTTTGTGATCTTCTGAGCTCTCAGCATCTTGCTTTATAATCATTCTGTAGCCATAGGCTTCCAAGCAGTGTGCACCCAGGGCTGAAGTTCACATTACGGAATCACAGAATCATTTATGTCAGAAGAAACGTCCTGAGACCACCTACTCCAACCCCCCAGCTCAGAGTCAGCTACAGCAAGTTGCCCAGGACCGTGTCCCATCAGGTTTCTAGTATCTCCAGAGACAGAAACTCCAAACCTCTCCGGACAACCTGTGCCAGTGTTTGACCACTCTCACAGTAAAAAAAAAAAAAATTTCTTACATTCAGATGGAATTTCTTGTTGTCATGGTTTGAGGTAAAAGAGGACCAATTTTGTTTAGTAACACCACTTTCTATCCAGGCCTCTTCTAACTGCTGAAATTAACAGCATGTTATGCAGAGAGCTGCTCTCTTCCAGAGTGAGAAGACCCATGTTTATAGCTGATGCCAAGGAATGGGATGCAGAGAGGCTCCTGCTTATCCTTGTTGCTGTAAGAGCCAAGGGCAGCCAAATTTGTTATTTGCCCCGTTAGAGGGTGAGAAGCAGAAAAGTGCAGAGGTGTCACACCTGTGGGGAGCAGGGGACAGGGCAGGTGACCCAAAACTGACCAGCAGGGAATTCCATCCCATCGGCATCGTGCTCAGTATAAAAGCTGAGGGATCAAAGGGTCAGCCCTCTTTCTTCAGTGGCCAGTGTCTGAGGAGGACTCTGTTCGTCTGTCTTTGACCCTGATCCTGAATCCAGATCTGGAATCCAGTTCCCATCCATCACTGTGTCCAGTCTGGAACTTCCCCAGTGCCTGCTGGTGATGTGATTGTCATCCTGGGAGCTTGATACAGTTTTGTATATATTTCATTATTTTATTTTTATTATTTTTTTTCTTTATATTTCATTAAAGTAGTTTAGCTCCTACTAAACTAGTCTCTCTTCTTTTCCCTCTCCAGCTCTGTAGGATAGATGTAGGAAACATCTGTTGCTGTGCTTGCTTGGGCCAATCTGGCCCAAACCATGACCCTTGTGTTTCAGTTTGCACCCGTTGTGTCTTGTCCTGTCACTGGGCACCACCAAGAGCCTGTCTCTCTCATCTTCATTACCTCCTTTTAGGTATTGATGCACACCAATAAGATCCTCCCTGAGCTTTCCCTCTCCAAGCTGAACAGTCCCACCTCTCTCAGCCTTTCCTCATAGGAGAAATGCCCCAGTCCCTTAATCATCTTAGCAAACCTACGCTGGACTCGCTCCAGTAAGTCCACACTTTCTTGTACTAGGGAGTCCAGAACTGGATGCAGCACTCCAGATGTGGCCTTGCCAGTGCTGAGAAGAAAGGAAGGATCGCTTCCCTCAACCTAAGGATTTAAACAACACTGATACATGCACTGTGTCAAAAACAGAGAAGAAAAAAAAAGTTAACTATAAATGGACAGATACAGCATTGCAACAGGGGGGTGGGGACCCAACAGCCTTAGAGATTTTAGTTATCATACAAGAAACAGCAACTTCAAGGCTGAGAAAGTCACACTGCTGAACTAGAGTACAGGGTTTTGTTAA
>VZSF01003480.1:1081655-1138992 GCA_013398295.1 Chionis minor | reverse complement strand
CCTGGTTCCAGCATTGGTCCAGACAACGGGAGGGTGGGGAGGGGTCTCTGGTTTGTAGGAGCGCTCTTCTGTGTGTCTCACGAATAAATTCTTTAACCACCAACTAGGGACACATATTTTCCCCTTTCATGTTTGCCTTGTCAGTACGATGCGCCCCACTATTACAATGACAGTTTGTCTCCGGTTTCCCACTTCCTCAGGTGGGATGGAGCATGATTTAGGTGGGGGTACAGGTGCTATAGTCAACATTAATACACATTTAGGAGATAATGAGGCAAAGTCATTTCACAAGTCGAGCAGACCCATTTGGCTTTCAAAAGGCTTCCTGCCTCCTTTGCCGCACAAGAGACAAAGTGCAAGCCCTACCAGTTCTTTGAGCCTGCACCATCCAGGCTCCATGCAAGCTCCGTGCCAGCTCCATGCCAGGTCTATGTCATGCAAGCTCCATCTTGTCCACCCCACGGCTGGAGCTTCAGTTCAAGGTGCTTGTGAGTGTTGGAGGCATTCAGAAAAGTTCAGAAGGCTTCCGCCTCCGCTTCCCCCAGTCTTTGTTTTGGGGAGTCTACAATTTGCCTCTTACACTTGGTTATATTAAGATGCATCACTTAGTTGTGGATGGCTTGGAAAACAGCACTACTTAATTCGCTGTGACTTTCCCTGGTCTCTGTGAATATCTACGGCTAATACTAAGACAATCAATTTTCTTCTGTGGTAGTCACTTTCTTGTTAGTATTTCCTGCCAGTATGATTGGTGTCCTGGTTTGAGGTAAAACAGGACTGATTTTTTAGTAACTCTGAAAGCTTCAGTTTCCTCTGAAGGCTTAACCCCAGCATTTGATTTTGAACAATGAGAAACCTCGCCTCTGAAAATGAGAAAATTTGGAGAAATTGTTGCTAGGCCTTATAAAACATTTCCTTTAATTGTTGCAGAACATACAATGTCTATTATTCTTTCATATCTACCTTGACTTCCTGGAACATTAATGTCATAGTCACAATTTTCCCTCAGTACTCAGCACTGGCAAGGCCCCACCTTGAATACTGCGTTCAGTTTTGAGCCCCTCATGAAAGACACTGAGGTGCTGGAGCGTGTCCAGAGAAGGACAATGAAGCTGGTGAGGGGTCTGCAGTATGAGTCTTCTGAGGAGCAGCTGAGGAAAATGAGGTATATATGATAATACTTAAAATTGCCCTTAGCATCAACCATAGGTCTCAATGGTGATTATCCACCATCTTCTGTGTCCTGAGACAGTAGAGTGTCTGTGCTGTCCTCTACACAGTTTCTACCTCACAACTGATACCTGGGATGAAGTTTGATTTATAGAAGACAGAGTATTATTGCCAGTTCTTTATGTAAACAAGAGCTATTCTGGAAATATATTTCAAACATTTTGGCATTAGAGCGACAGCTGATATTTCTGGAAACACTTTGTAGAGAAATTCAGGGTTTTGAAATGTCTGAGGAATGTAAATTCTTGCTGCTTGGAACCTAGCACAGTGGACTTGATCTTAAACAGAGAAGTGATCCGAAGAAGGAAAGAGCTTTCAGCAAAGCAAACAGACTCAGTCATGTGGAAGTTCCCCTGGAGACTAACAAAACTCTGTCAAAACGCTCCCAGTTCTTTGCCTTACTCTAAGCAGGTCCTTCAATTTTCAAACAGTAAAGAATTTGAAGGACTCTTCTCTTTCAGTTCTCCTCAAACTCTCACTTTGCCCTTGTTATAAATAGGCAGGGACACAGTCTCGTTTTCACGGGTCTGCTTTGTGCTTCTAGAGGTTTTTTCAGCAGCCGGGAAAGCAGGATAAGGTATGAACAGCCTCCACCGGCCTCCCATGGGCAGCTGTGCAAAATCCCAGTCCCAGCATCACAGCGTGCTGCAAAATCCCAGTCCCAGCACCACACCAGCTATACAACATACAGGAGGAGAATAGATTTTGTCCTTTTTTTTTTTTTTTTTAAACAAGAATAGGAGAAAAACGGGAGAAAATGTTTCTTCAGTTGGCATTTTACAGTAATGAGCTGCTGCTTTGCTTAGCTTTCTCTGAGTTTAGACCTTCCCTGACTCACATCGCAAACTGGATGAAAAAACACCTCCTTATAAAAGGAAAGGGAGTGGTGCTGGTGTGTCACAGATCGGAAGGGAGCCGTGTGCTCCTCAGTCCCTGCACCTGATGGCCCTGGCCCACAACCCGCTGCAGGAGCAGCCGGGGCTGGTTCCCTAAAACACAGGGGAAGCCCAAAAAGGCCCCATTTTCCTACCAGCCGAGAGACACTGTCTGTGTTTTGGGAACAAATGTCTCCATCCTTCCTTGGGAGGGCTGGGCGCTTACACCCATAGCTTCCTCCCCGGCTCCACAGCCTCTGTTCAGGCGGATGAACGCACTTCACTGTCCTTCCCCTGTATTAACTTCCCTGTAGCGGTGAGTTTTGCAAAAGCAAGAAGTATTAAGAGCTGCCACTCAGCAACATAAAAAGGGCTCTAGTGGAGCTGGTTGGATAGCTACTCCTAAAATGTGCAGCGGGAAAATGCCCAAAACCCCAAACGTTTTTCAAGTCTGCAATGTTAATCTGAAAAATCTGCTTTTTCTTTCTTCTGTTTGCACGGCAACCTTAAAGTCAAGCGATTGCCCCTAGGGAAACGGTATTGATCACGTAATTCAGACGCAAGACCACTTACCAGCAAAGCTCAAGGGTGGCAGAAATAAAAATACTGCTCATCTATATTCATCATCCTTACCGGCCTTTTCGGCATCCTCACAAATATCCGCTAAAAACTATTCTTGGAGCTTCATGCTTAATAGGAAGCAGCACCAGTAAAAATTCAGGCCGAGGACAACAAGGAAAGATGGTTTATGATGAAAATTGCATTTGAAAACCTTCTCTCTTAATGTCATTGTGGATCTTTGCATTAAATGATGTGAGAGGCTTAGGGCAACGATGCGGAGGCATTAATGGTTAATGCAGCGGGACGCGCTCCTTTGTAATTGCCTCCTGTCATTTCTGCGGCGTCCGGGGGATATTGCGAAGAGACAGGGCCCGGTGTACAATCCCACATCAACGGATCTTCTCCAATGTGGAGGTCGTTTTTCGTTTTGAAGGAATTGCCAAACTCAATTGTATTAACAAATTTACCTGGAAAGGGTATCGCGTCTGGTCGGGAAAAGGAAAAAGGGGCTGCGTAGTATTCAGTTACAGCTCTGAGGAAAGAACAGCCAAAACAGAAAGCCCTGGGACGATACTTTTGGCCAGGGCAGGCAAAATTCAGCCGCGAAGCAAGAGGGTTTGCCTCCAATGGAGTTGGTATAATTGCTCCCCCCTCGTTTACATGTGCTGAGTTTGGCCCGGTGACTGTTGTGAGGAAAGTTAAGCACTCAGAGGTAGAAGTGACATGGAAAAGAACAAAAAGAGCAAACACACTTACACCAAGGTACTAAACAGCTCTGAAAGGCCAAGAGAAAACGGAACTCAAGGGCATCACTGAAAGCCTCGTGCTTGAAATAAATACCTTTAGTGCTCTAAAAGGCACTTCTGGCACTGAGTACACAGGGACAGGCCGTAACGACGGTAAAGCGTTTTATCTTATTGCATAATTCCAGGAAATGTTTCAGATCTGTTAAACGTTGCTAAACGATACCAGGAATTGCACTTCCTAGAAACTTGTATCTGTGTAAAGAACCTGTTTATACAATTGAGCACTACTATTTCCATTCCCTTGTTCTATCACCTTTCCATCCACAGCACCTGGTGTTTACCACCACCAGGTCCGCATGCCATCTTGTTTTCCGTCAGCTGAAGGGATCCAGATCTGTTCAACACCAGTCAGAGCAAAACACACACCTGGCAATGCCCATGCCATGGTCTTTGTCTTGGTTTGAGGTAAAACAGAACCAATTTTCCATTCAGTAATTTAACTTTGCAGCTAAGCCTCTTCTAACTAACTGAACTCTCTGAAATTAAGAGCATATTGCTCGTTCTCAGAGTGATAAGACCTGATTGTTTATAGTTGATGCCAAGGAATGGGATGCAGAGAGGCTACTGCTTATACTTATTGCTATAAAAACCAAGGGCAGCCAACTTTGTTATTTGCCCCACTGGAGGGTGGGAAGTGGAAAAGCACAGAGGGGTCACATCTGTGGGGAGGAGGGGACAGGACAGGTGACCCAAAACTGACCACCAGGGAATTCCATCCCATCTGCCTCATGCTCAGTATAAAAGCTGAGGGATCAAAGGGTCAGCCCTCTTTCTCAATGTCCAGTGTCCAAGGAGGACTCTGTTTGTCTGCCTTTGATCCCAATTCGTGCGTTCCTGAATGCAGATCCGGAATTCAGTTCCCATCTGTTGCTGAGTCCAGTCTGGGACTTTCCCCGTGCCTGTTGGGGACGGGATCATCATCCTGGGAGTTTGATACAGTTTTGTATGTATTGTATATATTTCATTATTTTCTTTTTATTTTATTATTAACATTTCAATAAAGTAGGTTAGTTTTCTTCTAAACTCCCAAGTGTCTCTCTCTCTTTCTCTCCCCCCTCTCCTCGGCGAAAGGTGTGGGAGAGCGTCTGTCATTTGCCTCAGTGGCCAGTCTGGCCCAAACTGAGACGTCTTATAAACACCCTCCCAGCACACCCTGCCTGATTCCTCTTTTCTGGTGCAGCGCTCTCTTCGGCACACCATGCCTGCACCTCTTCCTGTCCCTCCACCTGCCTTTGGCCAAGAACTGCAGGCGTTCCAGTGAGTAGCACGGCACTGTCAAACACCCTCAAGCTCTAAACCAACTCCTTCCACTCACAAATAGGCACGAGTCCCGCCTCGGACCGTCGCATACGCACTGTGGGAAGCATTTTCACACTCAACAGGCAGAAAAAGTGGAAGGAAGGACGCGGTGCGGGATTCATGGAGTTGTTGGAGCCACCAGCTAATCTTCAGTACCAGACAAGTGCTAAGAGTTAAAGTCAAAGCTTTCTGACAGAGACAGCCAAGAGCTGCCAAGTGGTGTCACCATACTGGACTATGGTTACTGTAGGTAGTTATAGGGGACCAAGCCCCGTTTGACCGAGTTCCGTGCCGAGACACAGGTAGTCCATACCCCCAAAACTGACTTACACCCCTCCTGCTTACACAGGTACATATCTCTGCTCCTCCCTGGAGGCTGCCTTCTACTCTCGGCCTGCAAGAGCCAAACTGAACACTCAGTACAGAAATAAATCAGCAACAGAGCAAATAGTTACACAAATGAGAGCCTGAGAACCGAATTACACTACATATAACTATCTCACAAGTCCTCACAACAAACATCAAAGGAGCTTGAACTGTTTCCTTGCCTGTGGGGCCATGAATACTTCATTGTTAGCCTTCAGTAAATTCTGCTTTCGGCTAATCACCCCACTTCAGAACACAACCGCTTTGAAACCTCCATTATCTGCCACAAAAATGCAGCTTTGTGATGTCTTTTACAATCTACCATAACACCAGGTGCCTTAAACTACTATTTGC
Organism: Chionis minor; assembly: GCA_013398295.1. Classification (NCBI taxonomy): domain Eukaryota; kingdom Metazoa; phylum Chordata; class Aves; order Charadriiformes; family Chionidae; genus Chionis; species Chionis minor. Next base: position 1,133,501 of record VZSF01003480.1, on the reverse strand, counting down.
TAGAAATATGAATTGGTGAGAAAAACCCGCTTAATTTTACATTTGAAAGGCTGTTAACAAAAATCACTAACAGGAAAGAAAAAGAAAAAAGAACACTTGAGCCTGGGTCACGCTCAATGAGGAATGCCATTCAAGGCCACCAGTTCACGTTGTTCTGGGTTGGTATGTCATACTGGTGGCTTTCCATAAATTCTCCGTTAGCTGGAGTGTCACAGGCTGTGGAGTCTCAGTCTCCTCTGCTCTCGGGATTAAGCTGGAGACATCAGGAGTGTCCTTGGCACACCTCAGTATCCCAAAGAGAAGTAGAACTTCTTTGATGCTTCCTTTGGGTTGTGATTCCGGCTTGTGCCATCCTGTATCACCTCCCTGGGGCTCACCTGAGCGAAATGAAGCCTGGTATTCTGGCCACGCGGATACAAGCTGGAATTATGGCAGATTTAAATTCCGAGAACCACAAACACTTACTAGTAGTTTTTATAGAATTGTTTTCTTATGACTCCCAAAAATCCAGGGAAGCACAAGACTGCAAATCAGAGGAATTCAGAACTTTACCACATTTGATCTATGAAAGAAAGCAATGAGAAAAAGTTAAAACAAATTCCTCTAATTTTTCATACTTCCCTGGCATGATCAATGACTAATTCCAAGCTGTTCCCTATTACTGCTCTGTGGTCCACATTTCCCCTCAGCACAGCATTTGTTCAAATAGCCTCGATCACTTTTATGAGCAATGTTTAGAAAACTGAGAATAAACTTGTCCACCTGGCTTGCAAAGAAAACCTGGCTTGCAAAGAAAAACCCCCTCTCTCTCTCATTCTGCTTATACAGGACCTTCTTCCTTANGGGGGGGGGGGGGGGAAGAGCTTTTAAATAAAATACTGAGATTGGAAGTTAACTTTTGTGAGGTCTTGCTTATAAAGAGGGTGGGAGTCAGCTTCCTTCTTAGCAGAAGGGTTACTGTTTGCTCAGTGACCTTTATTTCTAGTTTTTTTCCTAAGCTCTAAGATGATTACAAAACAGAGTAGAAAATTATTTATCTCATTCAGGGACCTGTTGCTGTCACCAGTATTTCACACTACCCAGTTCTTGGCCTTCTATGATCCCTTTTCAGATGCGTGTAACCAAATGCCTGTGAAGTAGGCAGCACACAAGCATCCCGAAAGGAATTCAGTATTTTGCATTCTTCAGGGGGTCTGGAAGCTAATAAAGCTTTAAAATCTCCGTGGAAGGTGGGAGTGAGAAATACATACTCAGTGATTAAGTGTGGCAACAGGCCTATGGGAGACACAGTATGTGGTATTACAGGTAAAGAGCACTTTCTTGCTGCGCAACATCAAGGCAGTTGTATCAGCCAGATGAATTTATTTCCTAGCTTTTGGCCTCTGTGCAATTTTAAAACTTTTTTCCCCAGTATAAAACTTTAATTTTTGCAGTACAGCTGTACAGCCAGGTAGGTTAAAAGGTTTAACAGTTAACTGTTATTCTAGGAGACTATTTTCTGTATTAGTTATAGTCATAGGTAGAGAAAACCAACTCAAGGAACAAATTAAGATATTTATTTATGTACTGTTACAAATTTGTGGTTTTTTCCATTAAACATATTTAACAGGACAACCTACTTGCACTCAGGCCTTTCAGCATTTTAATAAGCTAAAATATACACTTTTGGTGCCATATGGTCAAAAATAACTCTCAAAGACATACTGAGGGGACAAGAACTTTAAGCAAAATAACTCAAGTTGAAATAGTTCCCTTCAACAGTGGTTTCCATTTCATGAGATCATATTCTTTACACTAGCAAACTATATACAAATAATACCACAAAACTACTATAAATGCAAAAATGTAAAAAATATACACATATACACAAATTGTTGTGTTTCTGTCTGAGCTACCTTGCTATTAAGAAATCCAGTACAAATGCATGATGTGTATTTAGGTACTTAATTTGTAGAATCTATTTTTTTTTTAATTGTAAACAAGATTCAGCATTTAGAGCAACTTAAAACAGTTGTCAGAAGCTTAAATCATGAGGCCTGGAGACTGAGAGAACGATGCACGCTATGGATCCAAACTGATGTAAATACCCACACCTTTTCTGACAATGCTTATATTGCTGCGAGATTTAGAATATTTAAAAGATTTAGAACTATTAAACTACTCTAAACAAATTCTTGGATCTCACCGTTTTACAAAACGCATACATTTCAATATTTAAAGTAAAACCAGTATCACATTTGCAGGTATATGGATCGTGTTCAGTAAGAGTGCCTTGCTCGTCACCATTTAAACAGCTTTTTTGGTTTATTAAGAAACCTTTCTTGGCAATTCAGTTAAGCAACTGTACACAAAAGCAAGCAATGGATGTTCGCAATCAACCACTTGATGAGAAAATAAAACCAGACACATCTCTTAAGCACGTACGAACTCTCTGGTGACCGACCTAATGCTCCTCATTAGGCAAGCACACACAGGGTACACTGCCCTGCTAAAAAGCCGCAGAATTTAGAAACCATCAACAGCTATCGGAAAGAAAATGGAAGCTGCCTCTGCATGGATGCGATGATTTGTCGCTCTCAGTCACCACTAGATTCTGAGGAAGCGTGGGCTTGGTTTTGTTTTTTCAGGAGATGGCTGTCTCTTTGCAGGCACTTCCCAGGCACTCCTGGCTGGATTATGCGAAGTGCCGGGATGCTGAAGAAAACGCAGGATGACAGTTCTGTCCATCAGGACATTACTGGACTAAGCAATAGCCCGTCGCCGTGGTAGTGTTGTCAGTTCACCGGTAGAGAATCTGAACATCAAACATGGACTTGGCTGGTTTACACCCACTACAAATATGAAAAGTGCCAGTATCTATAGCAACTGATTTCAGTGGAAAATTCAAGTATAGCAGTATTTTTGCAGATCTCCTCGTGCTAACAGAGAATACAGCAATGTATCCATAAACTTCCATATCCAGGAAACACGTCCAAGGTCAGATCTCATCTTGTGTATTTTTTTTTCTTTAAGTGCTTGAAAACTCATACAGTAATGAGCAGAGCATTTGATGAATCCTTTCTCATACATGATATATACTTTTTGATTTAAAACACAAGCTGCTCCATACAAGACACATATTTGAAAGCAAAGTCCTGATGTAAAGACTAGTTTGGTGAGTTTTGTGGGTTTCGGGGTTTTTTTAAACATTTCAAACACTGCAAAGATCATGTTACAACTGAAAAACAATGCAGAACATACATCCAAAAATTAGGAAACTGCTTGTAAAAATAAAATGTCAGAGAAAAATCTAAATCAATTTCACTGAAAAGGCTCAATAAAGTGCAAGCAGTAAATGCAAGGGTTTACATAGTGAAAAGTGAAGTTTAATAAATTTGTACAATCTGTATTGCTGACAGAGAGACACTCTATAAAAATGTTTTACCTTGACAGCATGCCCTCATATAAAAATATATTCTAGTTGCATTGCAGTACAATCAGGTCATGACAGAATTGAAAACGTAATCAATACTGAAATGCCACTGCTCCCTTTCAGCAATGTCAAAATGGAATAAAATATGTAGATTTATACTATTACAGTATACTCCAATTAACTGGACAAACTGGACCAGCTGAAATGACGTAGTATGGTAATTGCAAATGAAAATGATGCATTGCTACTTACTTCCATTGACTCATCACCACGTCTTGCAAAAGCACTCAGGAGGTGCCAAATTGCACACGTGGAACTCATTGCTGTGCAAAACACTCAAGCGTCAAGCTCTCCAATGACTGGACAGAAGTATGAACTGCAGCAAGTATTTTTTACATCAGAAAATATTTCATGTCGTTAAATCTGCAGGTACGTGTCCTCTCAAAAGCATTTCCTTCTGCTTACAGCAAGTCATTGAACTGAAACAACCAGGTCTTCAAAGCGTACCACAACTGAGGTGATTCCAGTGAAGGAAAACAAGCCTTTGTAATACCACCTGTCACCCAGTGCAAGAATTTGTTTGTAACTGGAGTTCTGTTTTATGAAAACATAATAAAGCAGACTGCAGAAGTTCTCCCAGCGGAGGGGACATTTTCAAATCATTTACCCTTCAGGCAGGTTCTTTGGTGTTCAGGAATAGCTAGTATAATATCAGGATAAACAAGCAGTAACTGTTTTCCTTCATACACTCCTATTTGTCCTGTAAGGCCCATCAGGGAAGATTTTGCTAGTGGCAGGTATTACATGGAAGAGAGGGAAACTACTTCCTCATCACCCTTAGAGACTGAAGTCTGATCAAAGGCATCTGATGTCCCTCTTTCAGCGGGGATTTTCCACATAGCCCGTTTGCAGGATTTCCATTTATGACAAGCACGGAACTGGGACAAGCTTACGTTCCGGCTCGTCATCCAAAGTGTTAAGTTGTTGAAATTCAAAATGAGTATTTTCCCATTCGGAATAGTCTTTACATTTTATCCTCCAGTTTTTGGTAATACAAGGAAAAAAAATTTTATTCCTGCACAGCTAGTGCTGAAACTTTTAACTGCCCAGAAATGCCGCAATGTCAGTTTTTTAATAAAGCTCTGTGGAGACCCTGGTCACCTATTAAACTGTAAATAATGTCAGTACTAGCTTTCATTTTTAAAGTTTTGTTGCCTTTTTTTTTTTGTAAATCCTCTCACCCATCCCCAGTTCACATTAAATGACCCGAAATACTCATTGTCAAATAACTGATGACGCACAATTTAAATTAAAAACTCTGTGAGAGCAGCAACTTTGCAACAATATGAACTTTAAATAAAAGAAGATTATTAAAATAAAGTCTGTATAGAATTTTATCTATGAAATAATTTGTTTTTACTTTACTTAGGATTTCTCATTCTTACAAAGAAGTGTTGGCCACAATAATATTTAACTGCTAACTGCTGTTTTCCTGGAGAATAATTATTTTTAGCATCGTAATTAGTGTAACAGAAGATAAAAAGTGTTCTTACATACAATGAGTAGTTTAAACAAATTTAAGAGACTTTTCCGTAGGATCATCATCAAATGATGCTCTTTTCAATAATTTGTGTAAGCTTCTAAACCACATAAAGGATAATGCACATTACATTTTATTCACACTATAAAAAAAGCACAATATACAGGCCATATTCTTTAAAGTGCAACACAACAGAACATTTCTGCAACATTCAGATTCTTCAACGACCCACAAAAGTAGGCATTCAATATTTAGGAACAAATCCTGTTCGTAGGTGTAGCAACACTGAATCTAAACTCTGAATGGTTATCAAGCTTGCCCTTGCTGTAAGTGCCATGCTAAAAGCGATGCTTATGACCACTAAACGATATTATCCTATCTGCTTCCGTATTACATAGCCTTCATGTCTCATGTCCAAAATGAAAGCTTTTATCCTTTAGTCAGTGAAGAGCATCTGCAGAGCCCAGTTCTTTGACTACGCTCAGAAAACATCTTTAAAGTATACTTAGTTTCACCATACCGGCTACTGCTTCAGATGTTAAATCTGCCAAGAAAAGTACGGTAAACGGAATAGAGCAAGCATGTCTCTGAGTTGGCAGCGCATGCTTCGCTATGTTTGGCACTATCTACCAAATGTATTGGTAACACACAGTATAAGCAAGTCCCAATTCGCTTTCCACTTCATAAATATTTTTGGTTGGATGTTTCGCTAATAATAGTTGAAAACCTCATTTGTTCCTGAGATGAACGTGACAAGACAAAGTGAGCTCCATCTAAAGCTGCCAACGGGACAATCTTCTGCATTTCCAGTCTTGCTACCTGCCTGCTGAGCCAGATTTACAATCTCAATCCTCCCCAAGGCGCCACTTCTGAGACTCTTCCTGACGCACATCTGGCCTGATCTGGTTTCTCATTCCACCTAGAACATTTGAGGTCGCCTCTGTTGCAACAATGAAAGGTTTCACCACAGTTGGTGGAATTTGGCGGAGGACTCCTCCTACTGCTCCGGTTACTCCTCTGTTTTCATGCTCACGAGCAGCAGTCTCATAGATGGTTTGGGCTGTGTCCGTAATCCCCTTTGAGAAATTAACAGAAATTAGTTACACTGAAAAAGAAAAAGCAACCTCTCCTAATTTTAAGGGAAACTAACTGCCCAGCATTTGTCTTCTTGCGATTTATATTATAACCACAGTACAACTATTCTGATGACACGATTTAGTTCTAATGAGGCTTAAAATAACACTGCTGTGAATTTACAGATTAAAGTATTTCATGTAACTTCTGGTGGCACTTCTTGTGCCTAAGGGAAGAAGCTGGGGGGTACCGAGTGCTATTAAAACAAAAAGACAGACTTCACTGAAAACTCCCCAGCTGCGACCTAACTTCCTAGACATGGTACCAGGTGCAACTAACTGAAAGTACAACACAAAAGGTACAATAAAAACAGGTCAGCAATACACCGTCATGGTAAAGAGAGTTTTCACTTGTTTTAAATTCAGCATTATTCTTAAACTTTTAATAATCTCAGAATTAACAGGAAGTGGGGGGGGGCAGAGAAGGGAAGAATGGACAACATGGGGCAGGAAATCAGGTTTACATATCTCAGAATAACTGTAAGCCGTCACAACTGCAGAACACAGAAGTCCTATTTGAGCTTATCTGCGTAATATCTTAGTTTATTTCCGCTTCTCTCATTTTTCTATGCCAGGTTTCTCTTGGTTTAGGATTACCGATGAAGACAGTCTTGTTCAAAACTTAAATCCCCTTCACTTGGTCAGCTTAAACTAAAATCTGCTATTTTATTTGCTCTCTTAGGAAATAATACTTAAATTTGGTTAAGGACAATTACTTTTGCACTCACCTCTTTTACTACACTGTATGCTTTGGCTACACCTTCCCGTAGGTCTACTGGCTGATGAGCTAAGCGATGGCGAGGGAATCGTTTGATCTTTTTTGCTTCAATAAAAGTAGGCCCTGGTGATACCATGTCATACGCAGTTTCTGCAGCTGCCTGAAGATCAGAAGCGAACACAAAATATGTAATAAGTCTCAGAGCATCCGATCACAAATTTAAATTATTAACAGGCTGACATAATTAAAATAAAAGAATTTTAATTCCACAAATAATATTAATTAACATCAGATTAAGGGTTTGTACAAGAACTTCTGGAATGGGTGCAGCTGTAACTTTACATTAAGTTCCATAATGAAAGAACGAACATTGTAGGCTTTGGCAGGGCTTTCCCCCCTCTATTTGCCATCCTTTCAAAAGCATCCTCTAATCTGCACAAAATGCTCAAGACAGAAACTGAAACATTTGATCAATGGTATGTTTTTCTTACAAACGCTCAAGCATATAAATAATTCCACTTGTGAATGACATCACTGGTTTTTTTACTATACAGGTTCAAGCTTAGGCACACTTAAATCTTCGCAAAATTAGGTGGTAAAAGCAATTTTCACTATGTATTTCACATAAGGAACATAAGTTTATTAACACTTTAATCCAAGATTATTTTAGGGTTAAATCCAGAAAGCTTTATAGACCTCCTGTACATCAACACAATTAGTATTGGATTTGAGGCAGGTTTTTTTGTTTCGTTGGTTTTGTTTGGTTTGGTTGGTTGTTTCTTTAAAGAACCGCATATAAGCTGACTTTTTTTAAAAAAAAAAAAAGTTAATCACTGGAAAACACATACGCGAAGAACTCATCTTTTTCAGTATCAACGATTTTTTAGTGCAGCTGAGTATTTTATTATTGAACTGTACACTGTAATACATTAAAGAGATTAAGAAACACGTAACAGCTTGGGTGTTCAGCAATATTTTAACACCACAATTTTCTAAACATTGCATTTGACGCCACCTCACAGACTGCTGCAAGCTTTGCCCAGTCTCTGCCTTCCTATTTATACTGCTTTTAAGACATGCTCCCAACCTTAAATATATAGCATCAAGATATCAGCTTAATACAGAGCACTGAGAAGCAACACTTCTCATTTTATGTCTAACTCCCGAAGTAATACGCTATACCTGTATAGTCTGAACCATTCTGTTTGTCAGCTCCAGTGCTGCCATTGCAGTGGAAGTACCAAAAGAAGCTGCTCCTCTTTGAAAGCCTCTAACAATACGGCCATCCTTTCGGTACTGCTCTATTGGCAACCACACCAAGTCCTTCAGACCTTGGACTGAAAATGAAGACAGAAGACCATAGTTAGAAACTTCTCTTACTTAAGCAGAATGCCTTGAGAGGAAGAGAAAACGGGTGTCAGCATTGTGGGGGTTTTGTTTGTTTAAAACAACTGCGAGGTGTGTCTGAATAGAAGTAAGAATGAACTTACCTAACTGCACTAGTGAATGCATAGGCCCTACTCCTCCCAAAATTCCTGGTAGCTGGTTTTTCTTTATATCATTAAGCCATTCGCTGATGGCATAGGAGAACAATTTATCCACACCTAACAAACTGAAATAAATAAAGTTATCAGTATTTTTTAAAAAACATACAATTCCTAATAAGACAAATACATCATTCATTGAAGTAAACGAAGATGTCATTCAAACAAAAGGAAAGATGTTTTCAATCTTTTGTTGCTGTTGGCTAACCCAAGGGTTCCATGCATATGTGTTTCATAAAACAGAAATTCAAGACTGCATAATCACATCTAGTTCAATAGGAAGTAAACATACAACTAAAATGAAGAGTTTAGCACCAATACTAGCACATATATTAAATACCGTCCTGAAAATAGATGTTCTTTTTGAACACTATGTATTTGACAAGAACTAGAATCAAGAAATATCTGTAAAGTCAAAAAGCGTCCTGGATTTTTGAAATGCATCTTATCAGAGAACTTCCTTTTTGCTTGCTACGTTCAGTTTTCCACCACAAACTTGTTCAATTTGCAATATCAATGTTAATCTATAATTCAGTAAACTTACCCATGTCTGTAACAAAGTCTCTTCAGCTTTAATTCTGAGCAGTTTAATTGAGCAAGCCCAATAAGAATCCCAGCTAGTGTCCCCTGTAAGTGAAACATTTTGTTATCACATGAGTTTATTCATCCTGCACAATCTCTAGGTGAGAAATAATTTCATCATCTCAAGTCTAATTACAGGTATTTCTGTCTAAAAATATGATTCTCCCTCAGTCTCCCAAATGCTACCTGTTACAGTGCTATGAATTATGTTACATGGAAACTTGCAAAAGACAGAAACTGGCTTAATCGGCTACTCTAAGAAAAACATCTGGATACAAGAGGGGTTCTTCAGAAATATTAAGATATAACAAATTACGTAAACATAGCTCTGGCATTAGTGTGTTCCAGGCATTCTAAAGCTGCTATTTCATGTTTTGATTTCTGTGGCAGCAGTGCAAACTGACAAAGTTGCTGCTTTTACTTGGGCATGTTTTCTTACTGATTTCCCGTGACAGAGTACAAATCTGGCTATGCAAGCTGGATTTTTTGAGGTCTACTCTGTAAAGGTACAGTAAGTAATGGCAATCAATACATATTTTAAAAAGAATTATGAGCATTTTTTTCATCTATATTAGATTCTGCTGCCATTGCCACTGAAGCCCATACACTGGGAGACTGCAAGGGAAGGAAACAAGGGGTAGGGGGGAAAGACACTACTTTATTCTGGCATTAATAAGGGAGAAAATAAATTGCACAATTCTGGCATCAGATAGTAGTATCATCCTTTGACAGGCACCATAGCTGCATAAAAAGATTTCTAGCCAGTCACTCAGTTGCTAAATGTGACTTTAAAGTCTTGTTCTGAGTTAATCATAACTGGAGGGTCCACCCCCTAGTTATAAAATTAAGAATGAAACAAGGTTAAGCTCTACTGAAACGACGAAAAAAAATAATTCTGCATTTCTCAAGATCGCATCAATAATGAGTAGGGAGCATAAAAAGATACCCCAACTCATGGGGGAAAAAACAAAACAAACAAAATCATCTTTTTTTTTTTTTCTTCTACAGCATCAGTATTATACACAAACCTGATCCATTGATACATGTTTGCCGTGGTAATCAAGCCGTATTGGAACTTCTGATGTAAAACGGAATTCTCTGGGATATACAAAGGAAATTTTACAGTGAGAAACATGAAAAGGAAATAAAATTATCCTTCCGAAAAGAAACCCATGACTTCCCACCCTCCTGGAACAGGATGCCACACTCTCTTCTGTTAACTGTAAGTCCTCTAGCTACTGTGTTAGTACTTTACAGTAAGCGTACAAAATACTATGGCAAATTCAGCTTTTCTTAGTTTATTAACATCTAGTCAAGGCTAGCATTTATAAAAAATTCATATATAAAATAAAATATTGAAAAATAAATTGATAATAAATTTAACAGCCTCGCAAAAGTGCTACTAATCCTGCAGGTGAGTATCTTCCCTCCATTTTCACAGAGTGAATTTCAGTTACAATTAAAAAAAAAAAAAAAAGGATGGCTAATGATGGTTCTGTGGGCAAAATTTAGCCCTGCAGCTGAAGCTTATTAAAAAATTCTGTTGGTGATGTATGTGGTGGAATAGAACCACAGTCATTCTCTCATAATTTGGCTCTGCACTCCTTACCAAAGTACACATCTGTTGTTAAAGGCACTTACGATCCAAATACACAAGAAAAAACTTCTGCATAACAACCTGCAATTTTCATAATCACTTTCCAGACGGGACTACATTAGAGTTTCTCTCATACTACATTAATCTTGCACCTCTCCCATGATATCCTTTTCCTTTCTATACGCTCATCTCTGGTTTTATTATATTTAGTTTACATCGTTAGACATAAGAGTACAAAGACTGCTCTTTTTATTTATTTGTATAACATCTCATTGCTGGTTCTATACATGGCAGAGCTTTAATTAATTTTATTTCCTTGTGCACAGCAGGGTGCAAAAGTTAATTAAAAAAATCATTACTTACCTTCCAGTGATCAAAACAAATATATTTGATTTCCACATTCAACAAACAAGCAAAAAAATGCACCTTGTCAATGATTAGTTTATCATCACACTTCCTTAAAACATTCAGCAGAACAGCTGCGTGTCACTGGAAATTCTGTAACAAAGAGTTTACCTGAAAAATACTGGCTGATCACTGTATGACGTTACTTCTTGTGAGAAATTATGGTCTTCTCCATTCACCACATCCATAGAATCAACGCTACCATTTTCATTTGCTTGCTTGTGTGATGAGAAAGAAATGACTGGACTTGGGTCCTTAAGGCTGCTGCCATGCCTGGGCAAACTACACGTAACTTCAGCGCCAGGAGACTTTTTAACTAAAATAAGAAGTTATATACAATAAATTGACTCATATTTTTCACAACCATTACAAAAAGATTGTGTTTATACAATCACTGTGTCCTTAGTAAACCTAACAGGAATTACTAGCAGGACAATATTTAGATTCTCTTACTAACGTAATATCTTAGCTATCAATAGAAATTATTGCAAAAGGCTTAAGTTGAGGTTTATGCATCAGCACAAATAATCTATCTAGTTTAATGGCAGCATTGCAGAGTACTTCATTACCTATGCATTTCAGGATGACGTCTCAATAGAAACAGGTAAAGTATAGCTGCTAACATTCATAAATATAGTAAACAGAGGAAATATGCTTTTCAACATACACTCTTTTTTGCATCAGATGGTGTAGTTGATTAGAAGTACTGCTCTCACTGTATCGTACTTTGTAATGTTTATTTATATCTTGACTTCTGTTCCTTTCTCTAGGGTTACATAACTTCAAGCTATTAGACAGACTTCTTGCTTTTATGCAAGAAGTATTAAATAATGTATTTGTTTTATCTAATAATAACTCCTAATATTATATATACAGTCCTCAATTTCTTCAGGAGTTCTTATTAAATATGCTCCAATTTTGGTGAAAACTTCCATACAATGGAGATCCCAGGTGTGGAAGACCTTTGTTGGTATTTATAAAATACAAAACTAAAATACCCAAAGCTTCTGTGTTCTAACAAATTAGTCACTAATGTGGGGGTCTGATCACTAATACTTTTACACACAAGATTCACATGTGAATTTATAGACATATACACATATTAAAGGAGAAAGAAGAAGCACCTTCATACTAGATTTTTGAAAAGCATACCTTCAGGATCTGGTGTAACTAAGAGTTCTACTTCCGTTGAAAGGCTAGTGAAAAAATCCTTCAGGAAAAACAAGGCATCCTAATGTCAAGAACAAAACACAATCAGGTTAAAAATAAATAATTAAATAAATAAATACCCAATTCTCTAAAAAATACTACCTACTATTCCAGCTCTTTATTCCTGTACAGATATGAATAAAAACGTATTTCTTCTTTTTGATCCTTCAACAAGTGCAGAAGTCACACAGAAATCTAGGACAGAGCCCCCCTGCTAGACAAAATATGATTTCATAACCCTATCTAGCTCTGGCTTAACACTCCAGGGTTATTTTCACCATCTGTATTCTCATTTCAGAGACTGTTCCAGAAACTAAGTGTTTTAATGGGTAGAAACTTTTCTCTGGATTCCAATAAAAAGGTTCTCAAGTAGAGGTTCCTCTCTAATACTGCCAGTGTCAGACAGCCCAATTATTCCAGATCAGATCTCGCCACTGCTTCATTAAAAGTCATAAATATCTCTGCTGTTAATGTCTTGTCAGTCAGATGCACCACACTGCTGCCTTGTTCATCCTATAATTAATGATATCTGGACTTTCTTCTCCTTTTTTTGTTTCCAACTGAAAAGCAGACTGCTTAAGTAGTAATAAGAAGAATTTCTAACATGACTGCATGCAGGCCTGTGCTTTCAAGACAGCTGTGGTTAATTTTGCAGAAGTTGTAAAGGTGAATTTTGTTTATGGTACAAAAGGTAACACTTAGAGAAGTAATCCGAGAGAATGTATTTCCTCACTAGATGGCAGTATTTCCATTCTATTTTTCTACATGAACTTACTACAAACTATAAAATTCAGTTTTTCTAACAGTAAAATGAAAAACTGGTCTCTACTGTGTGTTGAGGGAAACAGAAGGCAGGTATGGAACTTCTAAAAAAAACAACCCACATCCCTCTGCAGATGACAAATTACGGAAGAAATGCCTCAAAGGGTAATAACTGCACTTTAAACTCGAATTCACAAACATATGTAGCTTCCTTACCGGTGCAGAAAAAAAACCCCAACTTTTTCTTGAGTATATGAAAACTACTTTGCACAAAGGCTTGCTAAAGAAAGTAAAACAATTTCTCCTATTTCTGTTCTTCATGCCACTGCAGCCGATAGCAAGACTGCAGCTTTCAGAGCAGAGAAGCTGTCCTCAAGCGTCAAGTGCCCTTGACTAAAATTTTGTGAACAGCTTCTGGATTAGTGATTATTTTTTTTTTAATTAAAAACACAAAATCCACTTCATGAACAAACAAAGCAAGATCATTCAAGAATAAGTATATGCTTTTGAAAAGCCATGATTTCAAAACATTAGAGATCATCAGAAGCCTCAGGAGGTAAACTGGTACTACTGAATAAAGAGCCAGGTCTATAGACGTTCTTAGTTTTTAAATCAAAAAAAGGCCAGTCTCTGGAATAGCTGGAGCAGAAGGTAAGCTTGAACATGGATACAAGCAGAGTGGCAGAAATCCAAAGATCTGTGTGATTGATATAAATAAAAAAAGGTATCAAACTAAGAAAACAACCCCACAGAACTTCTATTTTTTTGCATTGGCACAACCAACCTGGTCAATATTGAGGCGAAGTGGCATTAGTGAAACACGTAAACAACATTCCTGCGGGGATCTCCCAGACTCTGGACGGACATGTAATGCTTTAACTGTTAACTGAGAAAAAGCAGCAAGATACATAAAAGTAGTAACATTCATAATTATTAAATCTCAGAATGCTAGCTGGAAAGAAATATTTACTGCAAAACCTCTGTAGTAATTTTATTCCATCTACCAATAATAAAGCTAGTGTTGAATAAATAACTGATTATGGATGTTTTAAAAAAGAAAATTAAAATAAGAAAAACCAAAACCCCAAATTTATAAATTCATAAATCCATTACAGAACCAGAAAGACTACAGTATATCACAAAACTACAACTCTGCATGTATAGTGGAAAGTCTAATCATACTCATAGAAGCAGATAGTTATTCAAAACCAAAATCTGAAAGCTACCAAGGCAGTCCTGCACATCTCTTCCAACCCAAGTGATTCTATGATTCTACGATCTACCTTTTTTAAACTGACAGAATCTCAAAAACATTAATGCCTGACATACTACTAATCAAACTGAGTTTTTAATTAGTTTTTATGTTCACAAGGAGTCAAACAAGTAAATATCAAGCTATATTAGTTCAGTGTTCCATGACCTCGTGTTCCTTCTGCAACATTAAGAAATGTATACAATCTCCACAATGACAGTCCAATCACTATAATTATAATGAATTAATGTATTCCATAACCATACCATGTTTGAATGCGCTTTTCTGGGCAGCTCCTTACTGCAGTAGAGATAGAGAAATTTATTCATCTGTGATGTAGCTAAGCGATCTCTAATCTCCAGGTCTTGAACAATAAAAACCTGCCGTGACACTGGCTGCTCCAACAGACTGGATTCACCCTCTGCACCACCTGGAGGGTATACTTCATGCTGAAATTTCACCTTTTAAAAAGGAAAGAAAACAGCATAATCAGCTTCTGTGAAAAACAATCTTTAACAATAGAAGAGAGGGCTCCAGGGAGACCTTGTAACAGTCTTCCAGCACCTAAAGGGGCCTACAGGAAAGATGGAGAGGGACTCTTTATCAGGGAGTGGAGTGATAGGATGAGGGGTAACGGTATTAAACTGAAAGAGGGGAGACTTAGATTAGCTATTAGGAAGAAATTCTTTACTGCAAGGTTGCTGAGACACTGGAACAGGTTGTCCAGAGAAGCTGTGGAGGCCCCATTCCTGGAAAGCCAGGTTAGACAGGGCTCTGAGCAACCTGGTCTAGTGGGAGGTGTCCCTGCCCATGGCAGGAGGGTTAGAACTAGATGATCTTTGGGGTCCCTTCCAACTCTAACCATTCTATGATTCTAATATTACTCAAAAAAAAAATCCCAACCAACCAAAAAACCCCAGACCACACAGAAGAACTTTAAAAGCCATCTACTATTTTAAACTTACAGAAATAATATTAGGATTTCTGAAAACAATTCAGATTTTTCCACATCTAGCAGTAGAAATCTTCCAGTTCCTAGCTGTGTACATGTTCATGTTTTAGCATGCAAATTCAAGCCAAAACAGAGAGCCAGTGTAAGAGAAAGAACAATTTTTGCTTTTTGTTTTAATATGACTCTGCTTTTTCCTCTCAATCCTGACATCTTTCTTACATGATGCTGAAGCCTGTACGGGGCAATCTTGCAGTTCTTGAATCCTGCAACTTCTACACTTAGGAAAGTAAGGCTTCTTCCCTACCAAGAGACTTCTCAAGTAGCTTCTTCCAGTCTCAGTTTCCTTTTACTTGACTCACTTTAGTCCAGAGAAATTCTAATCCACTACCCTTCTTAAATTCTAAAGAATTCTGGACGCTCTCCTCTCCCTCATCTCTTGATGCAGTTCTCATCTTCAACCAGAGACCTGTGCTTACCTACAAATCACTCCCCACCTCAAAGGACACCCCCGCAACGTAAGGAAGCGGAGGACACAGAGCAAGTGGAGCAGAGGCCTCTACTGGCCAGATACTGAGATGTCAGGAAACCCCGTATTTGAAAGTTCCCTGTACTCACGATACATGTGATAATGAACATTTTAAGTGCTGAAGAGAAAAACAGACGATTACCATCATAAACATTGCTCAGAAACTTTACATTTTTGACACTCTTCTCCTTAATTTCTTGTTTAAACATTATTACTATTAAGTCCTGTACCAAATTAGCGGTGCAAGCAGGGAAGAAAAAAGACTTTATGCCTTAGTACTAACACCAACCCATAACACCAACCCATTGAATACCTGCAAATTAAGAGAGATTGCTATACTTCTACGTATGAAGTTTTCCATGTGGAATATAAACACTTCATTCCCTGCTCCCCTTTTTTTTATTGCAACATCTTCTTCCATCCGGCCCCCCCCCCCAAAAAAAGGCTAAAATAAGCATCATAACATTTTTAGCAAGTTTGAAGTGCTACCGGCATGAATTTTAAGCTCTAGAAACGCACGTGGTCTATAAAGGCATTTAGTTTTATGTAGTATCTTTCAAATTTATGGAAATGGTTGAGAAAACCTTATTTATTTTAAAAAAGTTTTGTTATTGATCCAGCTAACATGAAATTCGGTTAACTCCCTGCCAATATTCTTGCCAGCACCAGAATCAAGCATTCAGTTTCCATGTTAGAGCCAAGCACAAGCTTAAAAACAAGAGTAACACACTTATGCCTGAAGGGTGCTAAATATGCTAGAGGAAATAGAGGAACAATATTGTGCTATAACTGGATGTTATTTAATATCCAGTTATCATCAGCTGATACACTGAATGTCTCAACAGATCTACGTCCTGGTTATTTTGCAAGAACATTTGATTTTGTAATAGGTGTATCATTTCAGAGTAGAACTGAAGACAGAAAAACAGAAAAGCAGTTGTAAAACATGGTTATAATAAACAAAAACTTTTAAGAGTATTAGAATAAGTACCCTTCATCTTTAGAAACATGCTTATTCAGCAAGTAAACAATACTGTGCTAGAAGAACAAATATATTTTTTGTTACACAAATTCTAAATTCATCACCTTCAGAGTGATACTAACGGAAGAAATCCTGTTGAACTGTAATGGAAAGCTGTTATCAAAAGGATACAATGTGTAAATATATTCAGACACAGACAGTCATGGCCAAAACTGTTTCTGTCATTCACCTTGCTTAACTGTATTTCCATTAGGAGGTCTGGGTTTCTTCCTCTTCCCCCACACACTGTACTCCGTGCATGCCTCGTTGGTGTATGAGAAGGAGAACTATGTGGACTTCTGGGGAAATAAAAAAGAAAAATACACTTTTGCAGATTAAACTTAAAGCTATTTCACTGTTAATCTAACACTAAAAGCATGCATGTTTCACTGGATATAGCTTAAGTATTTTAATGGTTACAAGAGAAAAATACTAGAAAATAAGAAAAAAAAATTGGAATTTGTGTGTTACTGTTAACCAAATAAATACTTTCTTTTTATTGTTCAAATAATGCATATTTAAGCAGAATGCTAGATGTTACACCAAATTAACATTCCTAAAACATCTCCTTAATTTTGGGACTGATAATATTCATTACTCTTTAGTTTACATAACATCCTGAAAACCAGACTGCAGCTACCATAGTTTCTTACACTCCTTAAGCCCCAGCCTCTTTAGGAAAATTTAACTTCTAATATAACCCTTGAAAGCAAAAACCCACCCCCTCCATCCCCAAGAAAACACCAAAACCAAACCCAGCTTGTCCAGGTTATGACACAGGAAAATTACACTCTGGTGTGTGGAGCTAAACTGAATAAAATGATTCTCGATGATCTTTAGGGTCCCTTCCAACCTAAGCCATTCTATGACTGATTCCCTTGTGAGGAGGGAACAAAGCAGCAAGTGAGGGAGACTTGAGATTTATAAGTGAGATTAATCTCAAATCAAAGGAAAATTAAGTATTTTTAAATGTTCTAATCTACAGCATTACATCAAATACTTACATGAAGCTTTTAGCTGGAGATGTTGGTGGTGCAGTCCCAAAATCCCTTCCCCCATAAAGATGCCAAATAAGAGAGATTTCCTTTACAACATAGCGTACCAGAGGAACAGGGAAATGAAGGGGAGCTTTGCTTGTATCTGTTTTTTTCATAGGTTGGCCAAAATGATTTTCCTTTATGATAATTGCATCATCAACCATTATCTTTATTACTGGCTCTTCCTCTTTTTCCTAATAAAAGAAAATATATAGCATTGAGAAGGTGAAATCTGCTTTATAGAAATGTCTAATTCCTTCCTATGAAAAGAAAAGAAACTGTTCTGTACTGTCTCCTAAAGCGTATACAACACAGGCTTGGTTTAGGAAACAGTCTCATAAAGTAGGTTAAAAACAAAAACATATAAAAATAAACTAGAACCTGAGTTGTAGTCAAAAAAAAAAAAAGATTCCTTATCCACACTGTAAACAAAACAAGTGGTGAAAACAAACAAAAAAAACATGGAAGAGCCCAGGCTACCCTATTAGCAATTTTGGAAACAAACAAGCTCAAAGATAACTAAATACAGCTTCTAATCAGGGATACAGAACTACTTCTCTCTATTAAGAAGACCACAACCAGAGACAGTATGAAAAACATGCACACAAGCTGTTTTCAAAGAGTTTCAGTATAGTTTTCTTAGTCTTTTAATGCAGTGGACAGACAGAAGTGTGAAGGGACACACAAGCTTTTTCTCTGAGGTTTGGCAAGGCTCTTAGACTCAAAAAAGCAGTGAAAGCTTAGACTATGAGAGAAATGAATAAAGTATTAGAAGGTGTGCAAAGCTGCCATTTTGATAAATACTGTGTTTTGCTCTAAACATTTTTTCTTCTAGCTATGCCATTACTGCAAATCAGAATGGCAATAATAACACGTGACCAACATTTAGGAAAACTGCCAATATAGTTTAAGGTAATATTCAGATCAGAGAACAATTACATACTGCTGAGATATAGAAAAATCATATATATTTGAAAATACTTGCATTCATTCCTAACAGTAACAATGTATTAAGTCCTTTCTAACAAAGATTCTTTTTCTG
This sequence comes from Chionis minor, assembly GCA_013398295.1. Lineage (NCBI taxonomy): Eukaryota > Metazoa > Chordata > Aves > Charadriiformes > Chionidae > Chionis > Chionis minor. The sequence continues at coordinate 1,114,769 of VZSF01003480.1, read as the reverse complement.
CTACTCTGCCCACTGATAAAAACATCATTAAGCAATCATAAAATCTATGAAGTCTAATTTGTCCAGGTCTTACACAGGCTTTTCTCTAATTCAATTTATACATGGACTTTTTTTAGTAATTCTCAAAGCTTCTTACAGCAACAGCAACTTTGGGTGCAAAAAGAATGCAGAAATCGTCGCTTTCTGCCGGAACATCTCCCATAGCCTCATTTATCAGGTGATGAGTGAATGAAGCATAAGTAGGACTTGGTTCTTGTGAGACATTTCCACTTTCGTCTGGAAACAGGAAGAGATCTGAGCAAGATGGCTCCTGAGTTTGGGATCTGTCATCCAAAACTCCTGGGAGTTGAAGGAGGGTGGAGAAAACACATGTTTCACTGGAAAAATCTTTATAAAATATGAAAATATGAACAAATTAACCTAACAATTAAATAAAATCTGTTACTTCAATTGTATCAAGTGAATTTGCTTATTTTTTATCTTGAATTATCATGAATTGATTCCTACTATTAATAAAATACAATTTTCAAAAATTAATCTACCATACAATTGAAAATTATTACAATATAATCGTAACTAGTTGCTAGTACAGATGAACTGACAAACTATAGAAAAACTATTTGTAAAAAAACCCCACAGATGGACACCAAATTTTTTTTTGTGTTCAACTTTCTTACTCTGGTAGAAAACCCACAACATCAATAACTTTCAGTTCTACACTGACTGCTCATCATCCACCATCAAAAAGAGGAAACATCATGGAAAGCGTGAAATTCTCTACTTGCAGTACAAAATCCTTAGCCAGTTTAAACTTGGATTTAACTCTAGCCATAATGCAGAAGCCTTACTCCTATGACAAAATCAATTATCTTGTTCTATCTGCTAACTTAAAGTTTTCCTCATAAAGTTCTTTTTGTGACTCAGAACTGTACCATCCTCCTGGGCTGCCTTCAAACACAGAACGGATGTCTTCGATTCCTCCAGAGTGCAGTATGCCATATAAACTTACACCAGTACTAACTTAACACTCCTAGACAATTTGGGGTGTTGACAGAGTTCCACAAAGTCAGATTTCTTCCTTGCTGTTTTCAGTATCTCAGTAATGTGTATTTGACTAGAATCTTAAATTACTTTTGCTCTGCTGTTATTAAAAGCCAGAATCTGTTCGCTAGTTTGAAGACTTCAGACATCAAAGCTATGCTCCCATTCTTGTTGCAGCATCTCTACATATATAAAACTTCCAATCCCACTTTCCTTCCACAAAGGTTGTACTTTACGTGTACTTATGCCTTCAGAGGATTCCTACCATTAGACTCTGGCTTCATAGCAGAAGCAGTCTGTTGAGTCTCAATTTCCTCCATTGCATCACTCATCAAATCCCGTAAAATCTGTTGCTCTGATTCAGCAAGGACTGGTCCGTGGGAAGATGGTTGACTAAAGGTCTCTACCTGTAGGAGAGTAACCATACATAGTTACATCTTAAGACAACTACAATACCGTGCCGAATAAGATCTTGCTAGAATGGCTCAGTACACAGCTCTTAAACTGTAGGAAGTAACACCCTAACTTTATGAATAATCAAGTGAGCTGAAACTCCAAGCTAGATGATTCATGAAGTAGGTTAGAACATTACAGCTCAGGGTATTTATATCAGAGTACTTGGACAGCTCATATATGTCCTGGAATTTCCTTCTTTAGATAAGAATAAAGTACAATAGGTAAACAGCGCAACATATTTTAAAATACTAAGTAGTGACCAAAGCAGAAAAAAAGGTCACTATTTTACTCTCAAATGTATTTTAAGTTACATGCAATCTGTTAATTTTTTTTGCAGGAAATCTCATATTCTTTGGAAATAGAATAGGGATAACAAATTAAAATGTATTGCCAGGAAGCATAAAGTTAAGTTGATATTATTTTGCCATTTTATACCTTCATTTTTGGCTTGCTCACTCCACGTTTAATCTCCGTCTTCACAGGTGGATGCAAATCACCATAACTTGCGATATATTGTATAAGATTCATTAGTGCGGCACATGAATCTGAACAGGTACGAATATGGATTACATCACTGGAACAGTGCAGCTCAAAACGTGGTTTAGTCTAGATAGCAACAATAAAAATGTAAGAATACACTTCAAATCAACCTTAGGTTCCATAAAAATAGCATCTATACACAGTTGTTTTTAAATTAGTTTACCTAACTAGTGAAAAAGGACTTAAATAATAGTACACATAATCTGAAAAACCTTCCTTGATTCTAAATACTACTATAGTAATTATTCAAGTCACAATCTTTCATGGAGGTTTTACATTTTGTTTTATTTGTGATTAAATACTTACTCTTTCAGCATCAGAATCAGATTTTACTGCTGTAATGGTTAGTTCCAGCAGTCCCATATCCATAACACGAACATAATCTGAAAGACAATGAGTAATAAAATAAAATAAAGACTGAATAACAAACATCATCTTTACTATGTGTTTTTGGTTATAAAACCATTAAAAACAGCATAAGCATAAAAAGAGATCTTTTTTGTCAAAACCTTTTGTATCTCTGCATTTCCTTCCTTTATGAGGATTACTCTCAGAGTTCAAGTTTCTCAAGCTACTCAAATCAAGAACTCAAATTTTTTCAATCCAATATAACACTCCCACTGCTGCCATCTGTGTGCAGTGTAATCTTTTAAGTTATTTATCCTCATCCCATCTGTGTGAGTTAGAGAAGCAGAGGCACACAGGAGCTGGGTGACTAAGCATCCTAGCAGTTCTTTAGTTGAAGTGAGACAGAGGACATTTTCACATTGTACTCATCTTTCAGTACCGCGAATAACTTATTTCGCCTCTTTCTTATTTAAACAAAATAGGCATATCTTTACTCTGTCCTTCACTAGAGATCTCTTACCTACATTTGTGAGCACAGAGTTTCATTACTTCTCCAATTCATTTGTTAAATACTGATTGAGGTTCCTCAGTCCTTAAAGGTTGTTACTATATGAATGAGAGCAAGCCAGTTTGTATCACTCTTTCCAGAACCTGGAACTCTGTGCCATGTAACACCTTTCAAGTTCAACTATTCAGAATATGGCTCCCATAAAATGAGATCTCTTTTCTATGAAGATTTCTTTCTACGCCAACTCCATATTTTTAAAAATACGCTTTTTTCAAATACCCATTATGGAACTGTAACAAGAAAGCGAGAGACTTGCAAGCTGCTGTTCTCTGACATACCTCTTCATCCACAAATCCAAACTAGAGCACTCATTTTCATCAACACTGCACTATTCATTCATATTCACCTTGCTGCTCCTCATCTCCTCAGACCTCTTCTTCAATAACCTTTATAAATGCTGAATATGCCTGTAATTTTGTTTCTTTAGGCTGTGCGTTTCACTCGTCACATCTAAAACATCCTTACCTCTATGGAGGTTCACCGTAACAGTGTTGCACTTGTCAGACAGATGCAAAGCAGCTTCATCCAAAATTATTCTAAAAGATAAAAAAAAAAAAAAGATGAAATAAACACACTAGAGAAACGCTGTGCAATACACCAGACAAAAGAAATACATACAGAAAAAAGTACTTAAACCCAAATATATCTACCATATCTTAAGTCCAAATGCTTCACCTGAACCTTTCATAATTTCCAAACCCATTGGTAATTAACCATTGTAAGGTATTTTTGCCATCATTAATTATAATTTACTTGCATTTCAATTTATACATTTGATTCTTCCTAGAATAAAAAGTAATGCTTTTGGCATATAGAATTAACAGTTATTTCCTTTTTTTGCCTTTTTTTTTTTTTCTTTTCAAGAAAGTGACAGTTGTTTCGAAGGTCATTTATATGGTTTTATCAATAGAAAGAGGCAACTTGGCATGTTTCACATGAAAACAGACCTAACAATGAATATTCAATTAAAATTGCAAGAAAAATTATCAGAAAGTTACTTAGGTGTTCAGTAATCACTAAATATTTCCTTAATTAATACACACTGTCTTGAAATAACAAATCTTTAAATAATTAACAAAATAGTCACAATTTCCTTTCAGGACATCTTTCAACTGTATTAAAAAGTAAAGAGTTGCTAGTTCTTAAAGAAAGCAATCCAACACAAAAAAAACCCACCAACATTTAACCTAAATACCCCAGAAGGATTACACATGGGCAAAGTGTATTTCAAAGGATGCAAACCAGTGTGATCATTTACACAACACAAACGCTTCCTAGGTCAAAAACGGAGGTGTGCATTACAAGTTTTACAGGAGCTTCCACGTTTCATCATCATTTAAATAATACCTGAGAGTAGAAGAGGATTTATCTACTGCAACGCTGCTGGAAATGCTGAAAGTTTCAACAGTAAGTAGAGATCTGACTGGCAAAAACAAGGGCCTAACAATAAACAGGAAAAAAAAATTAATACTCCGTACCTATTTAGAAGTGCAATCAAAGTTTTATAGGTTACCTAATTAGATCTTCCTAGGCTTAGGCAAGTGCTTATCCTACTTTGATTTGCTTACGGTTTAAGGGATTTCTGTTAAGTACTTTTTCCAAACAAGCCTAAACAAGTATTCTTTGCAATACGCAAACTCGAACGTTCCTAAAGAATAAATACATAGCTGCAGTGCCACCAAGTGACAAACACTTGCATTTTATTTACCTGTAATCAAGAGCACAACTCCACAGATGTACGTGAAAAGTTGTAATTGTAGCTGGAGGATTATATCCGAGAACAGGCTCATCAGAAATATTCAAAAAATATAAAATCTAAAAATCACAAACATATTATTATAATACTTCAATATCTGTTAAAATAATAAACAATTCTGCACTGGAAAAGAGAAAATCTGGAATAGGTATGACAATAAAATGTTTGGTTAGTAGAAGGAACAGGGAGTGAACAATCTCAGATATTTAAAGGTGCTTACTCAATATCTGAATATAGAAAAGCACAGAATGCAAACAGAACAAAAACTACAGCATCCAAACCACAGCCTCAGAGCTATGGAAAAGACCAATCCACAGATGCACAGGTGCGTACTTGTACAGTACCTCACAATCCATTTTTAAAGCATTTTCCAAACAGTGTCTCATTCATCTTTCTTTGCAGTTCTAATTGCAGTGTTAAGTGTTTGCTTAATTCTCTTTATCTGAAAAGCCGACTTTTCTTGTAATACTGTGCATTGTTAAAGTTATCTTCGAGTTATCTTTTTTTTAATTTGGGGAAGGGGGGGCAGGAAATATGCTCAGGATCAGAAATATGTACACATGCATGTATTACTGCATAAAATAAACCCCTATCCTCCCCTCTCAAACCTGCTACACTACAGAAGTCCATAAATTATTCCAAGCCTGGGACATACTAACACTGCTAGCCTTTCCTCTACCCAGCTCTTTGGCCAATTTTTTTTTTTCTTTTTTTATTTCCCCACCCTCCCCCTCCACAAAAGATTCCCAAGTGCATTACAGGCAATGTTAATTGAGCAAAAATTCACAGAGCAAATACGCAACCCAGTGTAAAGCAGGCTATGTGAACACGTAGGAATACCATGCCGAGAAGAAAGTAATGACACAGCAGAGTCCAAAGCACTAACTTCAGCTCCATCCAGTTACACAACAAAAATGCGTGCAAAAAGAAGCATACTGTACATATGGAGGACAAGCAGGATAAAGATGAATGTCAGGGCTTACTATTTGCAATCCAGTATGGTGTAAGTACATGCAAGTACATGCAACTATACTGCTGCTGTGTTAATTCCATGTCCTAGCTCATGCATGTTCACACACAGCTGCTGGATCACGGGTCTCTAGCCTGTCTGCTACGCTGTACCCTACATCCACACTCATCAGTAAAACCCTTCTAATTCAGAAGTTTGCATTACAAGCGTTTACGTAAACTGCTGCTTACTACTTCCCCAAAGTCTTCTCCACTACTGCTATTCAAATGACGTACAACAGGACACAGATAAGGGGCAAACCAGAACTTGAGGAATGAAGTGAGCAGAAGGGAAAGACACAGAAATGCTTTCAGTGCTGCAAGCAGCCTGTTTGTTTTGAGGGTGGTTTTTTTACACCAAGGATTACCTAAGTACTCAGATAGCACTGGACTATGAAGATTTTCCATCTGAACTTTATAAAAAACCAACGAACCAAATAAATAAAAGACCCAAAAAAACCCCAGAACCTCTCTGACATGTTGTGGGTGGAGATGTAGGACGATTAGTGGAACTGTAGCAAACCCATACACAAATAAGAATTTGGGAGCACGACGACAGTCTGTCAACGGTCTCACAGAGAGACAAAAAAGAAAGTAAAGAATATCTTTCAAGAGTAAGATAATGATATACAGCCTAACACAAAGATTTTCCATCGAGGTTTAGTTTGATACTAAAGGCAGTTGTTAAAGCAATGAGACTGGAACTGAAGATGTAGCTGAGAAAACTGCAGCAGCCTGACCTGTTCATGCCAGCTTAAACCTGAAGGCAGCACTCTGTGCTGAAGAGTGGCTCCTCTTAGTCCAACAGCAACTAGAAATTCCTGCACAAGAAAGTTGTACGAGTTAGTTTACATGAAATACATGTAACTACTTGACATTTAGATTATGAAACAGTCACTCTTTTGCTCCTAGAATCTCCAAGTGTCTAGAAATGAAGAAAAGACTAGGTGAGGATTAAACACTAAAAAAACCCCGCTGCTTCCTAATACAGAAACCCTGGCTAATACAGTCTCATACTTTTCCCAATAGGATGGGTTTGAAATGACAATTTTGTGGTGGTGCTAGAAAGGAAGGCTACCTGTTCATTTGTTCTAGGATTCACCAGGAATTACCAAGAGCACCAACCCAATGTAGTTCTTCCTTACGTTCTTCAAATCTGAGTCCATTAAGCTCCCATGACACTGCACTGGTGTGCAGATTCCTCGTTCTCTACATAACTCTACCAACCTGTTTGCCACCACTATGCCAGCAAAGAGGTCACCTTTTAGCCATGCTAATAAATGCTACTGTCAAAGCCAAACGTACCACTCATTTACCAGTGCCGCTCCAAACAGGGAAGTAAAGGGTGCCTATTAGATGACACTGCTTAAGCTTTTAACTCTGTGTTTGTTCTTGCCTGGTTTGGCACCAGATTAAACCTCAATCAAAGAAAAACAAGGTCAACTGACCAAGAAACGCATTCAGTAAAAAAATACAATGTAATCAACAAAGTGAAGCATTGGAAGAATTAATAAATTATTCTGATACTTAAATATTACAAACCACCCAGAAGATTCTAACAGGAAATAGTAGTTTGAGGATGAACAGCTCAGAATGACATGGTTTCTTCATCTATAGCCAATCGTAACCCCACATCTAAATGCCTCCATATAAACTGAGGTAACTCAAATTTCTAAAAGTACAAATGTAAAAACGCAAACCTTTGTATTGCTCTCTATTTTATCTGATTGGATTTTGACTGCGACAGTCAGCATACTCGGACAATCCACTCCCACACCATCTGAAGTAGTCCTACTAAGACCATCTTCTTCAGAAAAACAAATGGTAGGTTCTAACCAATGGGGACGTATTGTGCTGGGCAGTCGTACTTCAGAGGAAGGGACGACTCCATCTACCATACCTGCAAAGAGATTTTACAATGAATTACCTTGTGCTTCAATGCTGTTACTGATGAGGAGCTAAAGAAAATCTTTTTTATGCTTAATGCCTTTAAAATTATTTTAATTACCAAAGTTAGTCATGCACACTGATAACAAAAAATTGTGAAGGGGAGGGGGTTACAGGTGATCCAATATTTAAAACCATGGTTCTAGCTAAGATCTTCAATGTGACTACAGGGTTTGTTTATCCATTTGCCCAACAACTGGAAAAGTTTAAAGGACAGAAATCTCCTATGGGTTACATGGAAAGACAGGAATATGTCTCTCCCATTCATTTTACGAGATGGTGCCAGGTTAACCTCTAAAAACACAATAATTAAGCCTTATACTGAAAATCCATTAACTTGACTATGACTGGTTCAAAGACATTTGAGGGGTAAACCTTAAAAAGTTTAACTACACGGGTGTTATCAGCCATACAAACTACACAGTCAACTTAAAGTTCTTCACCTGCATACTACAAATAGCTACCTAGAAAAGAAACAGCACTGGCAACCTGTACCTTTTGAAATTAAATAACCAATCGCAGGTAGGAAGTGTGTACTTTCATAATAAAGAACAGACTGTACAGACAATTTGCCAGAGGACCACAGTATCTTTAAAGACCTGCAGGTGTCAAGGAAAGTTTGAGCTAAACTGTAACTAAATAAATATAGTTATCATGAAGTGGTACTACTTTAACATTTAGGAGCATCAGCCATGAACTAAATCCATTGTGCCAAATGATACACTATCAGGGGGAAGGAAAAAAAAAAAAGAGAGAAAAAAGAAAAAAAAAAGGGAGCATTTCTCCTAAAAAACTTCAAGCTTATCTCACGTCAAACTTGGTCCCAAAGCCACCCCAGTCCTCCCCTTACCTTGATGATATAAATTGAGGCTGCTAGAATGGAGACAAACATAGTGTCTGTCCTCAAAGCCTTGATATTTAGTCACGCTGAAAAGTGAACCACCGTTGAACTCAAACCAGAATTCGCCGTATTTCCCTTCCAGTGTATTTCCATCATCCTGCTGAAGGAAGAATAGAAATGATAAAACGATTGCTTGCCGAGTTTGCTGCAGTTAGACAGTGTAAACTAAAATAACGCTTGCTACCAATACGTATTTTCCCACTTGTGTTTACTTATTCTCATGTAAAGCAAAGAAAATTGCTAAAATATCGTGTTGCATTATTGTCTAGTTATAGTACAATAGTACGAAGATTACAGAATTGCTGTTTTAAACACTTGTTCCTTCCAAAAGCAGAACACGCAGCATGAAGGGAATCCCACAGTCAAAACAACAGAACAACTTTTTCCAGCCCCCGTGTCTCACCTTTACATCTGTGAATATTGACACTAATCCGTGTGTCACGTTTAGCAGAACAGACAGAAAGCTTTGCGAGTTCTTGTTCTGAGAGTCAAGCTTTTTCCTTCTGCGTGAACGATAGTTTGGATCAACAGTGGAATAATACTGTAGTGTTTCTTCCTCAGATCCACTCTCATCATCTAATAGATAAAATGAAAAACAACTAACTCTCTAGCTAGTACACATATTATGCCAATAACTTCTTTTCTCCCCCTCTCTCCCCACATCGATAATGCGATTCAATTTCACACTTATTTTACTTAAACAGTAATGCACATTTTTTCTTCTTGGTTTAAGTAAATCCTTTCTTATAAGTTTGAAAATTCTTTTCACTATCAGTTTAATCACTTCAGCCAATTATGCTTCCTAATCACTGTAGTTCTAGATGATTTTTTAAGTGTATTACCATAATTAACTGCAGATTTAAATTGACTAAAGCTGTCTTTACTGAAAGTGTTGATGAGCTGGCTGGCCACAGACAGTCCAACACCATAAGAAAGGTTTTCAAATGTTTCTACAGGAGATGGAGCTGTGGGTTCCCACAACAGTAAATCGTTGCTGATCCTAGGAAGAAATACATTATCATTATACAAAACATATTACTATATTCCCACTTAATATAAGGTCAGTCAAGCAATATTTCCTTTGCAGACTTCATAAAACAGATTTCAGATTTCATAAACAAAAAGAGAAAAAAGTTCAAGAGCACAACAGAGAATAATGTATTCATGAATAAAAGTAATAAATAATGAAAATAACTTTTTTCTGTAATTATGGTATGCATATATCAGAAGTCTAACATTTGACAGTGACACAGAAGCCTCTACTCGTAGGTGTATGTTAGAACAGCAGGTTGGAGGGGGTGTAACAAAATCCTATTTTGACCACATCAATTCTCAAGCAAATTTGCAGGAAACGTTAGTTCTTTTGATTTGAAGTGATTCTGTGTCTGTCGGGGTAAAGATATATGTGTCATTCAATACAGAAGTACACCAACAGAACGTTCAATGAAAGATTCAGCTTTGACACTTTGGAAGTGAAAAAAATGCTTTGGAAGTAAAGTAATGCCTGTCACAGGCTAAAATAGCTCAGTGTCTCTCTCTATGTAGCTAATGCACAGCATAATACCTATTTTTTAGTTGATTTAATCTAGTTGTGGTTTTGTTTTTCAAAAAAAACAGTAACAGAAATAAATACTGAACACCTATCTCTAAATTGGGTTCACTGTCTCAACATTTTCATAAGCCTTTGTGAGGCTTGCAGAACCGGGTTGTTATGAGTTTTTTCCTCCCTGCCTGCCTTGTGGATTCTTAATTTTTAGATGGAGAATCAATGAACAAAAAGGAAAGAATAAAATTGAATGCAATATTTTTTGGAGTACAATGACCTATTTACAGAGGAGAATTCAGAAAAATTAGAGCAAAATGAAACATTGCAAACAGAGATCTGAACAAAGTATTCATTGAAAGCAAAAGACTACTCAACTTTACTGTTTGTTCACAAAATCTGCCACACTTTTTAGCAGCTGGCTGTTACGGCACCAATGAGATATATGACACAGTGACATCTTTTATGTTAACTTGAAAGAACATTTATATAGTATTTTATGTTCTTAGAAAACTATACGAATGAATTCCTGCTACAGTTGTTCATTCAATTGCTTTTATCAGCGAATACGGGACTGAAAGTACAGGTCGTGATAACAATTGTTTTGCTTGGTTATACTTGCCTGTTGTAAAGTTTTTCATAAAAGCTTTTGTTTGGCAATGTCAAGTGAATGTTTGGTAACATAAGTTCCAGTACATAATGGGAATTGCTAATTGTTTTATCCTGAAACTCAGTCATTTCAACTACATCTCCTGGCATCACCATCTGAAAGAAAAGAGAAAACACACAAACACCTCAAGTAAAAAAAAAAAACCAAACCAAACCAAAACTGGAAGCCAGAAGATGCATACAAAGTAGTGAGAATATATTAATTTCATTCACCATAAGCACAAAGCAATAACAAAATTCTATAGTACCTCTTCATTTTCAAACATGACCCTACGAGAAGAAAAAGGAGAAGGCTCTGGTCTTCTAATATCACAGACATCCTTCAAAGAATGAGACCCTCCTTCTTCTTCCTCTTGAAAGTTATTATCACCTTCTTCCTCCTCAGCTGCTATCCTTTCCAGAATAGAGTGCACAGCCAAAGGGTTTATTTTCAATACAATCCTAACATTGGAGAAGTTACACAGAACAAGCCATTAGAGATGCTCAGAATTTTTGTATTGATGCAGGGTCACGTCCCCTAGCTCTACTAGCTAGCCATTAAATGCATATAGATTAAATTGCTCAAAGATCAGGGGTTTTTTTATTAGACAATAATGTATTTTATTAGACAAAGGGATACCATTAAGAAAAACATCAAACTTATAGGCTGAAAGGGATATGAAAAAAAGAACCATCAGGCAGACCAAAAGTGTCTGCTTTTTTCAACTCTATTAGGTGAGGTAAGAAAAACCTAGTGCATTACCAAAATAACGCTTGGATCATTGGACCATCAGAAGCTACTAAAGAACATTCTGCTATACGACACAGTGTATTAAATGTACACACTGTTATAGAAAAAATATTTTTGTACCATTATAAAACAAAACTATGCTGAAAAAACATCCATACAAGCATGCTTTCAGAAAGCCACTATATTTTGTGGCAAAAAACGTATGCGGCAAATTCTGCAGCAAATCTAAAATTGCCTCTTTAAACATCTAATTACATGCTATAGCTGTTAGGTCCTTCTGTTCAGTAACTCTGAAGTATTGTATTGCCTTAGATGTGATATAAGCTGCAATAATTCAGTCAGAATATAATTATCCTTATCGTTGTTACAGTTTTATACCAGATCATATTAATACTTTGAGGCAAAATATGACTAAGTTTTTTTGTTCTTTGGTATTCAGTGTTGAACGTAAAAGTAGGAGAACAGGTAAAGTAACAAAAGAAAAAAAACAAACCAGGAAGCCAAACCAAAACCAAACCAAATTTAAAGTCTCTAATCATTCACCCAGCTTTCACTGAAATTTACTCAAGTCTACGCAGAAACCATTATACATTAAAACCATCTTGCATTATTATAAATAGAGATGGTTTGGATTTGTTTTTTGGGGTTTTTTTATAATTTCCACACACACACCCCCAATCGCTACATGTTCTTTCTTTGCACATTATTTTAAAGCATGTACCACATAGGCAGTCTGCATTAAAATTAGAAAAATAACAGTGCTTCATAAAAAAATAAAGCATTATTTTACCGTGGCCAGTCAAAATTGTCTGATGATGATGTTATATCTCCATCTATGCCACCAGACACATGAAAAAATTTTATTGGTGCTTCTGCATTATCTTCTTCAAATGAACCTGAATAGAAAAAGATTTTTAAAACATTAACACAGGAATGACAACTGCTAATTTCAGGTTGCCCACTCCTCAGTTTGGAGTCCAAAGGCTAACTTTTCAACGCTGTTACTGAGGTAGTCATGCAAATTTTGTCATCTTTTCCTCCAAAAATTAAATATCAATTTTTAGAAACAAAAATTATTTCACATGCTCTTCTAACTAGCAGCAGTTAGAAAGCCAGATGCTTCTAATACAGAGCTATCTGCATTTACATTTATAGCATCGCTCCGCTGTGTCACAGCCTTGAAAAGCACACAGAATGACAAATCAGCACAGAAGGTTGCAAATATAAACTAGTCTCACAGATTTATTGCTTTGAAAGATATTAGAGGCATAAAAGTATTAAAATTTTCTCTGTGACAGTTATTTAGGACATCATTCACTTCATTTCTAGACTAGACTTGAGATTCCCAACTTGCATAGCTGTAGCATTCCCCAACAAATCTACAAAACTTAGCCTAACACCATGATAGAGATCCCAGAGATACCCTAAATTGAAATAAACGGGCATAACAATATAACAGGAAATAACAGAAATACTAGCTCGGGTGTCAAAAACACCAATGCAAGCACTACACCTATATATATTAGTCTCTCCTCCCATTAAGATTGTTTTGACCTATGTTGGCATATAGTATAGAACACTAAACTGCAGCAGAGATACCTGCTCCAAAATTCAGAAGGAAAGACACTCCCTGCATTAATCCATGAGAGGACCCTATGTAACACCTGGGAAAACAAAAAAGAATATCTGAATATAATGTTAACGTTCTTACCAGTTAGCTCTTTAAAGGTAAGTTCTAATTTAATTTGTTCTGGAGTTGACCCTCCTATAAACTCCGTTTTAAATTCCATATCTGTAAATTCAAGATGAAGAATCTCCTTCTGAAGTGATTTCTTAAACCATGGTCCTCTTTCCTGATCTGACCGTAGGTCAGGTATTGGGAAGCGAACAGAGAGTTTTAATGATGGAGCATTGACTTGAACTGAAACTCTACAGTTTGCAGGAGTATGCGAATCATCCAGAAAAACTTCAGTAAATGCTTTATGCTAAAAAAAAAAGTACAGGAAAAAAATATGAATTAGAGAAAATGGCATTAAAAATTACTTTTTAATGTAAGCTTTTGATGATCTAACACCTAAAAATGAAAAAGATTATTTTTCATATATCACAGAAAACACACATGGTAGGACCAATTTTATTACTTAGGATACTCTTCTATTATCGGTGCCATTAGGATTCTACTTAGTTATAACTCATGCATTTGCACGTGTTAGCAATCTCTCAAAAATGGCTATCTTCATATTTTTTTCTCTTAAATTAAGTACGTACCAAACAATACACAACTGCCATTAGGAAATATCATGACTGACAGATTATTTAAAAAAAAAAAAAAAAAGAGAGAGGGGAAAAAAAAAAAAAAAAAAAAAAGGCTGTTGTTGAGAAGCCAGAACTCTTATCAATATAGAAATGGAATTGTCAGCAGCAGTTTGCATCAGCTGCTGGTGAACATGACAGAACACATTAGGGATTAGAAATCAGTCAAGATTCCTCTTTATTGTGCAGTTCTGCTTGCTTCAAGAAGCTGAGAATTTAAACTGTTTTTGAAGCAGCTACCATCGTCTTGGGTCTGTTACCATACACGCAATCACTGAATTTTAGAATCACATTCATTTTAGAATGATTACTTATGCCAGATGGCTGTTGCTCTGTATCAAAAATTAAAAAAAAATAAAAAAGAAACAAAACAACAAAAAAACCCCAAAGTACCACAAGTAATTTGGTACCACAAATCAATCCGAATTAGCAATCTCAGGCTTAGTGCCATCCTGCCTTCCTCCTGCAAAACATCAGCAAGTTTATTAATCAATTTCACTTTTAACTTACCAGGTTTATGTGCTTGTTGTAAGAAGCATACATGTGAGATGCCATCATCTCCACTGTAGTTAGTTTCTGTGGTTGAAGTAAGGAATTTAATCTGTCTACAATACTAATATCCAGCTCACAAAACACTGGACTTAACTTTATTTGTAACTCTGCTTTCTGTGGAACAGAACTGAGTCTCCCTTGACTACCCTGAAAAGAAAGAGAAAAAGCACTAAAACCCTTAAAAACAATATAGTGAAAAAAATTATAACAACTGAGAGCTAAGGACAAAGTTTTACAGGAAAGATACCCTTCTGTTAAAACAAACAAAATTAGACAAAGGCTATTCTATAGAAACTTGGCGTTTCTGATCTCCCACCTTACCTGAGGTCCTCTATTATCTGAATGCTTATAATGAAGCTGAAGGCATGGCATAGCACGAGAATCATTTCCTTCTTCAGAATGAAATGTCAGCAGCTTTAGAATAAAATAGAATTAAAGATAAATAATAGATAAAGAGGAAAGATTTGCCACAAGAAAAGGTATTTATGACATCTTACCTAGAAGAGACAGTAGGTAACCCTACACTCAAGTCATCAAACAGAGCCCCAGCCCAACCGCTTACACAATCCACTTACTCCACCACTTTATTGGATGTCTCTGACTATTAAAAGAGCTGGAAGAATAATCATCACCCAAAGAAACCTTTGCATTGCTCAACTCCCTGGGTCAGGTTTTGGAAAACATTTACTCTAATTCCCAAACCATGTTAAGCATATTTAAAAGAAAGCAAACTAGCCAAGCCCGGCTACTTAACGCTATTCCTGCCAGGTATGACAGCAGGCTGGTTCACTATTTGAGCTTGCAGTTAAAACGTCAGTAGCATCTTAAAACCATAACACATTAAAAAAATCTTTAAAGTTACAACCATTTAAACATCTACCATTCTCAGCTATAAAATCAGTATTTCTTTTCTGTGGAATTGCCTGTATTTCTTACATACCTCTGTATAATGAGGTTGAATGGAATGAGAGTCAGTAGAAAAAAGGCATTCTAGGAACTCCATATCCCCAATGGATAAATCAGTACTAAAACTTCGAGAGGCAGTCCTTTGTCTTTGTTCATAAGACACTTTGATGCCAGTACCTATAAATCTGAATTAGGAAAACAATAAATTATGAAAAGTAGCATAAAACAATAAAAAATTATGAAAAGTCAAGATTTAAATAGCAAAAAAGGATCACTACAATCCTTTAAAAAAAAATCATTAAAACCACCATAATTTCAAAAATAAGAAAAAATGCTAATTATAACAGAATATAGCTTCAGCAAGAAAGGCAATGGAGCTCATTTATGTTACACATTCAACAATAGTCAGTATAGAGAAATTTGCAAAGAACACTTTAGACACCTAACCTAACATGGAATTCACAGAAAGCTGGGAATCTGACATCTTTATATAGACAACAAAAAAGTCAAATGCCTCAGGAAGTCTAAATAACATGCATAAGGTAAGAAAAAAATATATACACCCTTAAATATTTTACTTCATACACTGTACTGGGAAAGTAAAAACTTCTGGAAAAAAAGACTAACTTTACGACTTTGCTCACACTTACTTTTTATGCCTACTGATACACTATTTCGCACTAAGAAAAAACCCAAGCTCCTTCAAACAGGAATCGCTAAGTTGGAATAAAGATGGTCCTGTAAAATACAGCTATTTTTAAAGAAATAATTTATTTAATGATTCTTGACTGTCTAGATTTCTGTGTCAGAAACTGTACCTAGTTTAATTCATCTATTGTTGAAAAAAGCTAGGTTGATTTTAACGTTTATGCACTTTTCTTCTTTTTTTCTTAAAAACAATAAACAGTCTTTGACAACAGATGTCAAAATTCTAGGCTATTTTTAAATTAGCAAAGCAGCCTAATGCAATTCAAATATTAAGTGACACAATTCCTACGGAAATAAACTTACTTTATTTAAAACTACTTAAAAGATATTTTTGTTAATTATATGTATTAATAAGCAAAGTTATACCTAAGGTGATCATGAGAACAAGCTTCTGCAAATACTTCTCGGAAGGACAGAAAATCTTCTGTTGAAAACTTAATTGGCTCAATCTTTTCTATTCGGGTAAAGAAATCCCGAGCCATTGGTGTCAATGGGTTAAGGTTCAGTGAACTTTCAGGTGGGGGTAAAGGGTCAATATGAAGTACAGACACTGAGAAAGTTCCAACTGCCAGTCTAAAAAGAAGCTCAGGTCTGGATTCATCCACAGAAACAGATCTGGATGGAATAGCTGAAATACAAAATTAAGTTCACGTAATTTTTCAACAATAACACATTTATAAAATTATCTTACTTTTGATTTTCATTTCTTTTTACGAAGTTGCTGCATAACAATTCATTTCCAGATTTATCTAGGGAGTAGAATGCAAAACAATGTTTTTACTTACACGTCCTTCTTAAGGAAGTCTGGTGAACCATGTTGGCTGTAAGCGAAGAACCTCTTGGAGGTTGTAGTTCTTGTTTGTTACGATCAAGAAAATCACCCCAAGTTGGTTGAAGCTAAACCAAAAATACATATGATCTTAAATTTGACAAATAGATGTTAGATTCAACATAAAAAATAAGGTAAAGGAACAAAGGGAAAATACATGCACAAACAATCAATAGCATGCCATTTCATGGCATATTTGTGCTCAACTAAACAATGCAGATGAGCTTTACTTTGGGCTACGCTAATTCTGTGATCATCTCTACTCCCCGTATTTTTAAGCTCAAGTTGCGCTCTCTATGAGTGGATGTTCTGCTCTTTCTCTGTAAAAAGCACAACTGTTCTCCATAGCTTTTAAGTGAAACATTATGAACATAGCAGATTTAGAAAAGAGAGTGATATTACCAGCATAATTTTTATGTTGTTTGAGGAATAATGTAATATAATAATTTTGTACTTTTTATTGTCATTGCCTGTGTAGTCCATACTAAAATAAAACCCAGTTGGCAAACATGCAGTTATTAAAAAGAAAATAAATCATAAAGTGTCCTATATAAGCTTCAAGGAATTTGAAAATAAATTTCCTGTCTTGGGAGCCAAACAGATGAGAAACTTTCCAATACAATTTCCATAGCAGAAAATGGAATATTATCAGCTCTAAACATTTCCAATTGTCCTAGAATTGCAATAGTTCTTGATATGGTAAAGAATATTTACACAAGTTTCAAAAGTGTTAGCTTCAAGAAGATTTTAAATGTAGTTAATACTATACCACTGTAGTGCTCAGTGGAGATCCTGCTGGTGTAGTTGTATATGTACTGGTTAAAGACAAGTCTAGATCCATAGTTGGAGGGTCTCCAAGAGGTGGCAGAGAGGAAAGGCTGTGAGACATGTCCATTTCAGCCATTGAGAAGAAAACTTCTTCTTCTAATAAGAACCATAGATAGTAAGGTGTGATTTTGTAATGAAAAAAATAACTTTGCTTTTAACAGAAATGTATTCATAAGTTCAGAAATCTGACTGCTAAACAGAATAACCAGGTAAATACATTAATTACAGAAGTTCCAAGTTCTCTTGACACCAAGACTAGTAATATCTACGGAGAGAGTTTTTTTTTAAAAAAGGCAAAAAAACCTACAAAATACTAAAACAGTTAAGTGTTCCATTTTCATACTCAAGTTGACATAATTTCTATAAATTCATACACTCTCCT
This sequence comes from Chionis minor, assembly GCA_013398295.1. Lineage (NCBI taxonomy): Eukaryota > Metazoa > Chordata > Aves > Charadriiformes > Chionidae > Chionis > Chionis minor. The sequence continues at coordinate 1,096,744 of VZSF01003480.1, read as the reverse complement.
TTTGAGATAGCAAAGTTCATATTTTCACATTAAAATAATCAGCAAAAAATACTCAAATAAAAATATAATTATCAGGGCAATGCAACTATTATTCTGTATTTTATTTCCTAAACCATGCATTTGAAAAGATGTTACACTACATGTGTATTTACTGTGCCACACAGTAACGTACAAATTACTGAGCAGTTTTAATGAAATCCTGAATCAAGTTTAGTCTGATACCTAAGCTAGGTGTTAATTTTTTATTCAACAGTACAATTAATAGCATACAACTAGTCTATGTCAAAGTCCTTTTGATACTTAAGTTAGTAAATTTAAAAGACAAACAGTCCATTTACATAATCTTAGCAACAGGTTATTTGCTATGCTGCACCATCTTTTATACTTGCCACGACTAGAAGGCGTTCTGGCACTCTCTGTCTCATAAAAGCTTTGTTCAGATGAAGCTCCTGCAGATAAAGACTCTTTTCTTAAATAACGTTTCAACTCCATCTGAATCCGATACTCATCTTCCTGTTGCATTGGCCGATTCTTCCTGTCTTTATTTGACAATTCTATCCTGCTTAGGCTCTCTGAATTCAAAGAAAGGACAGAAAGCGCACTGTAATTTCCTTACCAGTTTCCCAAAGAAAAATTCAAAAACTAATCTGAAAATTAACCAATTGCTGTTGTTATGTGTGTGTATATTTATGTGCATCTGTATATATATACATATCCGTTGTGTATCAGATGTGTATATACATGCATTTTGTTGTTTTGGAAATTTTATTTGTCCAAAACAGACTACTCTCCCTAGCATTCATTAATTTCACGTCTGAAGAAAAAAATTTTAAGGTCACATATAATTTCAGCATATATTTCTCTTCTCGTTCAGCTTTAGGGACTAAGGACACAATCTCTTAAAAGTTTTACTATTAAGGAATTATTAAAATTTCAGGTTTGAAGATGACACCTATGGGAAACTATATGTAATGCTTTTCCAGTTATCCAAAAACAATGAACAAGTCATTTGCTGATGACACAAAACTGGGAGGGGTGGCTGACACACCAGAGGGCTGTGCTGCCATTCAGCATGACCTGGACAGGCTGGAGAGCTGACCGGAGAGGAACCTAATGAATTGTAACAAGGCCAAGTGTAGGGTCCTGCACCTGGGGAGGAATAACCCCATGCACCAGTAGAGGCTGGGGGCTGCCCTGTTGGAAAGCAGCTCTGCAGAGAGGGTCCTGGGAGTCCTGGTGGACAACAGGATGCCCATGAGCCAGCAATGTGCCCTTGTGGCCAAGCAAGCCAATGGCATTCTGGGATGCATCAAGAAGAGCGTGGCCAACAGGTGGAGGGAGGTCATCCTCTCCTACTCTGCCCTAGTGAGGCCACATCTGCAGTACTGTGTCCAGCTCCAGGATCCCCAGTTCAAGAAAGACAAGAAACTGCTGGAAAGAGTCCAGCAGAGGGCTACAAAGATGATCAAGGGACTGAAGCACCTCTCTTGTGAGGAAAGGCTGAGAAACCTGGGTCTGTTTAGCCTCGAGAAGAAAAGACTGAGAGAGGATCTCATCAATGCTTTTAAGTACCTAAAGGGCGGGTGCCATGAGGATGGGGCCAGATTCCTTTCAGTGGTGCCCAGTGACAGGACAAGCAACGGCAGGCACAAACTGGAACACAGGAAATTACATCTCAACATGAGGAAAAACTTGTTCCTTTGAGGGTGCCAGAGCATTGGAACAGGCTGCCCAGAGAGGCTGTGGAGTCTCCTTCTTTGGAGATATTCAAAACCTCCCTGGGTGCGCTCCTGTCCAACTTGCTCTAGGTGAACCTGCTTTGGCTGGGGGGTTGGACTAGATGACTTCCAAAGGTCCCTTACAACCCCTACCATTTTGTGATTCCATGAGGTCCAGTACAAGAAATAAATCAATATCATTAGAAGAACATTAAGTATCTACCCAGGACATCACAAATCTTTTCAAAAAGAAGGTTATCTATCCTGACAATGAGAGTGGTTACATGAGGTAGATGGTGGGAGGGAACAAACCAGAACACCCCCATCCTGCTAGTGCAGCAATCTAAACACAGCTGCTCATTATTTAGCAAACATGGACAAACAAACTCAACTACTGTCTGTTCTATATTTTTTATGCCTGTCACTAAAGCACCGAGCAGCCTGGTACCTGCTCTGTCAAGTCCCTCATGGAAACAGAAGGTCTAAGAACCACATGTTCTGGCCTCCTGATTTTTTCCACCTACCATTTCCCCATCTCTTGTCCTACTATATAGTCACTTACCAAGCTTTATTTGTTATCTAGATTTTCATTACCAGCATGTACAATTTGCAACTGAAGTCAATAAATCGATCATAGTCCTACTCTGAGCAGGTAGAAAACATTTTGCTAAGATCAGACAGAAATTAATAATAATCTACCACCATAAATATCTTTTTTTCCACTGAGGAAGCTTGTTTATCTTGCAAATCTTATTTTTGGTCCATACATTTAACAATTACAGGATGTTCACTTGCCTGGTCCAGCAATAGCTGCTACCATGTCCAATAAAAGATGCACCTGCCTTGGCGACAGAAACAGATGTACAGAGTCTATTTGTCCATCTACATCCAACTAAAAAAAAAAAAAGAAAGAAAATTAAGAAATATTCCTTAAGTGTTCTTGAAAAAGTCTTGCATCAACTATTTTGACAATAAATTTTGATGCTGTAAAGGATACATCCATTCCAGCAGTATTTTCGTCTTCTACACAACAGCAGCTAGAAATGTAATTGTGTATTGCTGCCAGTCTGTATCTTGGCAGGATAAACACAGGTGTATCACTGGCTATTTATTAGCTTAAAATAAATACACAATCACCTAACAGGAAAATTCAAGAATACCATTAACCTGCTAGTTGTTTTGCTTCTTTAGTAATTCCAGAAATAATCAACAATATAAAGTTAGTCTTATGTACTAATTATAAAATACTTAAGCCAGCACCTTCTGAAGTAGACCTTAAAAACTGTGAAGGTTCTCTTCAGGACTTCTCCTTAGTATAAAGATGAATAAACTCACACACTTTCTTCATGAAGAGTGGGATGGTTATAGAAGTCTAATTGGTTTGATACGGCATGCAACAAAGGAAGTCACTTATCTTTTGAGAGCAGCTCAAGCTAAATTTATCTTAAGGACTTGTAACGATTTATTTTTCAGTTCTAGAATTCCCAGAGGTTGCTCCATTCATGATTATTACCCATTGTATTGGGTGTAGGTGGCAAGGTGTTGGCAGCAGGGTTTGCTGCAGGGGCAGCCTCTGTGCTAAGAGGTGGGGGTCTGCCCCATGCTGGGCAGAGCTGGTTCCAGCCAGCTGTCATGGACACACCTCAGGACACAGCTGAGCCCATCAGCAAAGCCAGTGGTGCCTCTGTGAAAACATATTTAAGAAAGGGCAAAATGCTGTGCGGGCAGTGAGGGAAAAACAGCGAGAGAAACAATCCTGCAAACACCAAGGTCAGGGAAGAAGGAGGGGGAGAAGGTGCTCCAGGTGCCTGAGTAGATATTCCCACCCTGCGGCAGGTAGATGTGCTCTGAAGGAAGCCGTAGTCTATGGAGAGCCCACACAAGGAGCAGGCTCCTGGCAGGTGCTGCAGCCCATGGAGAAGAAAGAGCCCACACAGCAGCAGGTTCCCCTCACGGGAACTGCGGTTGGTGGAGGACCCATGTGGGAGCAGGTTTATCCTGCTGGACTCCAGCCCGTGGAGATGACCCACACTGAAGCGGTTTGTGAAGGACAGCAGCCCAAGGGATCCACAGTGGAGTAGGGGAAAAGCGTGAGGAGGAAGGAGCAGCAGAGAGGAACTGTCATGAACTGGCTGCAAACCCTCAGTTCCCCACACCCCTGCACTGCTCAGGGTGGTAAGGAGGTAGAGGAGTTGGGAATGAAGAAGAGAAGTTGAGCCTGGGATGAAAAATGGGTGAGGGGAAGGTGTTTTAAGTTTGTTTCTCATCATCCAACTCCATTCTAATTGGCAATAAATTCAATTAATTTTCCCCAAGTTGAGCCCGTGACTGTAACTGCCAAGTGGTCTCCCTGTCTTTATCTCAATCTGTGAGCTTTTTCATCACGTTCTCTCCCCCTGTTGTGTTGTGTGTGAGTGAGAGCAGCTGGATGGATGTATGACAGCCAGCCAAGGCCAACCCACCACACTCAGGGGAAAAAGAAAAAAAAAAAAGAAAAAAAGAAACAAAAAGAAAAAAGGTATGCAGTGGAATGCATTTATATGAAAATACACTTTTGCTCATAAAGACTGTAAGGGAATATTTATCCTAAGCAGGGAAAGTAAGTGATCAATTAGTTTTGTATATGGTTTCCTATTATCTTTTCCATCCTTTGGAAAGAGTTGAAAGAAACTAAAATTATTGAAGTATGTCACACTTGACAGGAACTTACACAGTGTATTTCGTAGTTTGCATGCTTGAAACACCTATTCTAATCAACAGTGTTCTAACACAATGCAGTTTCCAGAGTAAAAAAAAAAAATTAACCTTAACAAAGAAATATACTGTATCTATGTTCTTTCCAAAAATCAGGTCCTTTGTTCATTTTGTCAAGCAATATTACACCCATTCACTAGTTCAGATGTTGCTGTTATTTAACACACCAACAGTGTTTTGCTTGTACTCAGGCCCAACTTGACAGAGACCACTACTCTGCAGTCTGTTACATTCATCTTCTCCTATGAAACAAAAATTACTCTCAACTCTGCTCCTGATGTTTGTTTTTTTTTCTGGCTACCTTAAGATACATCTAAAGATAAAACAAGTGGGAAATTACTCATCTTGAGAAACATCTGGACATCAGTTAATTGAAAGGTGTTACCTGCATTAACTATTCATACTTCTGAAACAGACACCATTTTTCTATTTCACACCAAACAAAAATATGTTATTTTACTTTTCATGGACTTTCATTAACTGAATAAACAAGAAAAGTTTCAAAGATTGACTAGAAATTGCTGGACGTAATAAACTTTTCTACTTTACTAGAAACTTTCTGCTTTCTGTAAAACATAGCACACTATACGAGACAGGTTAGTAGTAAATTTTAAAACTGGAGACAAGGAATATATTTACACAACTTTACTTATATACTCACGCTTTTTAAAAAAAAACCAACAAAAAAAGAGGGCTTTATTTTCAACTGCTTTGTTTTGTGTCTCTTTATGTAAAAGTCAAATAAAATATTATTTTAACTAGTAGCATTTAAATATGGCGTTGTTATTTTATTACCTACAGATTTTAATACAAAAATTCAGAAGAAATGTTCGTCTTAGTTTTATAATGCTGCAACCTAATTAGCCATTTAAGGTTTACTTGTAACTGTTGAAGTAAATTATACCCTTTTAAAACCAAAGTGATTTTAATCAACCAGTTAAACATTCCACACATACGTAGGCAAAGTCAGTCACAGTGCAACAAGAAAAAAGGATAAATGAGTAGTAGCAGTGGTTTTATTTTCATGGAACTCCTCTCTCAGGAGTTACCCCAGTACATAAATTCAGTCTTGTCTCATACAGGAATTCTCCTTGAACAGATTTCAGTGTGCCGTTGACTTGTCATCTGGAATATCTGGATATATATGTCATATAGACATATGTATCAGCTCCAAATGCACAAAATCTAAAACAAAACTAAGGGGATTCTGCCCCTTGAGAATCTCACCATATTTTGTATGCAGTAGAAAAAATAAAAACCTACATAACTATTAATTTAGTTAAAGACCAGGAAAGCATGACTAACCTTAGCTCCAGGAAGTACTTCATTTTGCTTTAATGTTAGGCTCAACTCCATTCTACCAATCAGCTTACTGATCTGTACAGGGTCAGAAGGGGTAATTTCTGGCAAGTTTCTCGTTAATTGCGGATGTGGCTCATAAATGATTTTTGGATTCCAGCTAGGTGAAAGCTTTGGTTCAGTTGCCTTAAAATGTTATAGAGAAAAGGATGAGTATATTCTATTTCTCACCAAAAAACCCCAAAACAGAACACCACCAAAACCAACAACCCAAGCATGTTAAATAAGCTTATCACACAAATGATCATTTTACCCAAATATAAATTTGACAATGGCATTAAAAACATGCACTGATAACTGTTAAAGAAACAAGGCACGTAAAATGTGAAACATTAGGCCTTTGCAAAAAAGTGGAGCAAGTTTCCACAGAACAGTGAACTGTAGAGGACTTCTACACATTAATGTTAAAACCAGATTCCAGTAGGATAAATCCTAAATTTTACTCAGTCCTAGTCTCCATTTCATTCCCCCTCCTCAAAATGAACAGGAAGTGATTATGAAACTTATCAAACACAGATTCAAGTTGAAGTTCAACTCCTATATGCCTCAGAAGGAATCTGAGTGAAACAATATAGTCTGTCCTTCATGAATTTATATTCTTATATAATGTATTTAATTTTACCAGCTGTGTAGCTGAGCACACTGGGGAGGACTTTGCTGATGCAGGAAACTCATCCCAGAAGAAAGAGACACCTGAGAGCTGCAGTAACTTGTGAGCAAAGGCTGTGGGCTGATGTACATTAATTCCAGAGCACTCATCTGCAGTTTCATCACAGTACATAGTTCTGGGAGACAAAAGCAAGGAAATAAAGATGGCAGGTGCACACAAATTGTTACCTTTATTGTGCCATTTAGCCTCTCAATTTGCACATGTTCTCTCTCTTCATACTATTTACAATGGCACTGACTGTCCTGAAAGGAGAAACAACTCCTCTCTGGGAATGGGTGGAAATCTTAAATTTTCTACAGGACACCACAGGACAATTGTGACAAGCTTCCTGCGTGAACATATCCCAGTGTATCACTGTACTTATGTCTAATCTGACCACAAAGCGAAGGAGTCTGCCCAACACTTCTATACATGCGCTTCCATTAGGGCACACACAATTCTCGCTGCAGAAACTGAATTTTCTTAAAATCTGCCTTCTAATACTCTTCTGTTATCTAAGAGTACTACTTGAAAGTAACATTCTGGCTCACAATGACAGTTGAGAATTGAGAGAATAGGCTCCCATCCTGCAAAATTTCTGTGAAGTTAAATTTCTTACATGCAATATTCAGACAGCATGAACAGTAAACTCTTAAAAAGATGCAAGTCTCCATATAACAGAATTTACAGTGGAAAAATACACCTACCCTTCCATAAATAAAATGTATCAAACATCAAAACAACACGCTATTTAACAGTTCGCTTCAATCTAGTTTTTAAAGTACAGCAAAAAATGTTCTAGGAATGACTTGCATAACAAAAATAATTACAGTTTTACTAACATCTCTCCTGAATTGAACATAACAACCTGAAGTTTCCACGTGTTTAAAACAAAATATATTTCATCAGCATTTCTCAGAAAGAATCAGTTTTATTTGGTCATGATCTTAATACTTTGCAAGAAAGTATGATTACACTATCCCATTGGTCCAAAAAAAATACTTCAAGGACATACACAGTATTCAAGCTCAAAGTAGTTGAGGAATATGTGCAGGCTTTTCTGAAAGCTGACAGGGGACCTAAAATCTTCCAGTTTAATTTTTTTTTAGGACTGTATCTTTTTCTCTGAGAATATTTAAAGTGTCTTCAATATACAAGAGGAAGTATTAAGATATTAAAAAAGTAAGAGATGGCCTGATCTGCCGACAATATCCACAGAGCGTTGAACATCTGAGAAATGGTATTCATGAATTGTGGAAGTGATCACTAACTTATTTTTGGAAAATGGAAAACTCTTCTAATTTGACGGTTAAATATCCTTAGCTTAAATGTGTTACGTGGAAGGTGAGTGGAGAAAATGCTCACTGGCATTACAAAATAGATGCTCAAGACCTAGTGTCTAACTGTATACTAAGAATTTGTGTGCATGGGTACAATACATCGTACAGGAAATGGCAAAAAGTGCCTAAGGAAATACAGATTTTTTTGAAAAAAAAAAATATCTTTACCTTTCGATTCTGACTTCAAGTGCAGTTCCACTTTTAGAGTTTTCCGGCACATGTTCTATTCGCAAAACAGTATCTAAAAAGGTAACTTTCACTCTTCTTAGAACTTAAATGAGAAAACAAAAAGATATACCATGCAACCATTTAAGTCAAGTTACTCAACAATGACTTTTAGAACCAATTTAAAATGGTCTTTCATTTTGCTTAAGTTCTCAAAATTTATTTCAGTGGAAATAATAAATTGAGTTTAATAATGTAACAACATCAAGTCACAATATAAACTCCTACTAAAAACCTAATATGTACATCCATACCATGCAATGGACCTTAATGCATGGATATTTGAGCAAGTGACAACTCAAACCAAGTTGTTCCATGGCTCAGTGTGGATGATCCTCAAAGGAAATACCTGCTTCATCGTGCACCATGTCTGAGGTCTTAAACACAGCTACAGCACCACACTACTTTGGCTGAACACTTCTATTTCTAGCTCTGATTCTAAACATTTTCCTTAGCTCACACATGTCATCACTAGGTTCTCTACCACATAATGTGGTCCCACAAGCCCTCAGTTTCTTCCACTTAAAAAAAAAAAAAAAAATCACCACCACCAAAAACCAGAATTTCTAAAGTAACTTCTAATAACATGGTGTGACTACTGAGATACATATGTCGTAACAGGTCAGCCTGGTGAAAAATAGCTGAAAAAAACATTTTCTCTTTCTCCTTTACTAACAATACAAGATTGTGTGACAAACTAAATTGGCACCTCCAGAATTAAGGCATCTCACCAACCACTCAAGCACAGATTTACCTGGATTTGTTCTGGTGTAAACAAACACCAATTTGCCCTGAAGTGGGCTTCATTCTGTCCACTGAGTAAAGTATACACATATTTTAGTAAGTAAATCAGCTTTTCCCCTCCCCTCCTTTGGAAAAAGGATCATTTGTCCCATCTTCCTGTTTAAATTTTACAGGTAGTGCTAACAAGTGAAAATTTGTTAGACAAGTTACGGCAAATGAGATGCCACTTTGTAAAACTGAGACACAACATAAACTGATTTGATCTCAGATGTTCCCTCAGATCTCAATAACTAATTCATACCTGTTTCAATAGTTTCTGCAAATTTCTCAAGTCCTTCAAAAGGCTGGGACCCTTCTCCTTGTTCATCTGTCAGTTTTTGGCTAAGACACTCTTTTGCAAGCTGCATACTACTGGTCATAAAACTTGACCAATACATAGGCTCAGACCCAGATGCTGTGGAGTAAGAGAAGTTGTAATAAATTTACTGTGAGCATTTTGAAACCAGAAAGACAAAACAAAATAATACACTTGGCACAGCCAGAAAAGAGTTTCAACAGCTTAGTAAGAAGCTATACTTCAAAACAAATTTAGTTACAATTGCTCTTTATGCACTTTACTACTTTAAAATTATTTTAATCTATTTAGATTGCCTTGGTAAGATTCTGGCATTTGAAAACTCAATACAAACAAGATGAAACCAAGGTTTAGCATAACCAATCTTCAACGCTGGCTTAAGAGAATAATTTTTTGAGTGCTCTTATAATATTAGCATAATTTTGCAAGCATAATTGGCAAAATGAAATCAAGGAAATTACTCTTTTTTCTAAAACATTATTTTAAGTTTTCTTATTCAATTTGAAACATACTCTAGATGGGGAAAGACTAAACAAGGTTTAAGATGTTATCTTAGCATATTAGAACTTGTTTTTAAATGTCTAACACAGACCCAACATAAGTTGAACACAATAAAATCAGACAGCACAGCACATATTAAGCTTAAAGAGTTTTTTAGCAGCCAGATTAACTTAATTGACTGCATTCCTACCAGCTAATGCCAAGCCTGTTGTGAGCAAATTCTATAAAACTAGATTAGAAAAGTTAATCAAATTCAACCATAACACTGTAGTATAGGCAAGTAAAACTAGCCCAAATACAAACATGTTAAACAGGCAAAACATTCCAGTTTAGCATTCAGGTCTGGAAACATCCGTGTGGCTATAAAAGTGCGACAAAACCAGCACGGTGGGTTTTTGTACTATATTATAAAGCCCTGTGCATCAGAGAACTAAATGGATGCAAGTGAATAAATAAAGCTTCCTCCCAATACTACCATTCTCTCAAAGCAATAATCTTACTTCAGAAAGAAAGATAACTCAAAATCTATTTCCAGTTAAACAAGTAAGAACAAAATGCAGAGTGTATATATAAGCAAGTTACTTAAGGTAAGTTGCAAAACATGGAAAATAGGGGTTATGCATTTTTTTTCTCTTTATGATGTATTTAAATAACTATTTTCTTCCATCTTCTCTACACTATAAAAAGGAAAACAAGTCAAAATCCTTCAGATATTTCTTCAATATTTTCCACAAACTAAAGCACTGTGTGTCCCACACACACTATAACAACACATCTTAACAGAATTCATAAAGGTTTGACAGTGAAAATTTATCACCAGGACACTCTAAACTAGATCAACTAGATTCATATGGCTACAGACAAGCTAGAAGAGCTCAGACAATCCTCTAAGGATTATAATCAAAGGTAGTAAGCATTTAGAGTGCTTAAAATTCATTATTTCAGACTGAGAAAGCAATTAAAATGTATTAGTTGTTCTCCAGATATACAAGAATATGCATCCTTTAGCCTAAAGTTGTGGAAGAAAGCCAAAACCTCAGCATAAACCCCCTAGATAGTCTTACACTATTGTGTTATCCTACTACCACCTGAGAGTCAGTCACTAATGCTGACTTAATAGCACTTGGCACAGAACACCCAAAAACCCCAGATAACAAACTCCTTTCCACACAGTATTACTTTCATTTCAGTACGTCTGAAACAGTTTGGAAGATGAGATACAACCCCAGGAACATTATAACCATTTTGAGTCATTTAACAGAACAACAACCAACTAAGAAACGCTTGACAACCAACTGACAAACACCTGACAACTTATTTTTTTATTATATTCTTTGTCATTAACATATGCCAATTAAATAGCACTTTAAATAAGGCTAAGAACCGACTAAAGCAAGCGTTGCCTTTTGCCTCAGAAAAACTCTAAAGAATCTCCTTTTCGAAAATTAAAAAATGAGCCTACCAAGCCTTGGTCTTGGCCTGAAGACCATCTCTAATCCTTTTATTTCTAATGCACAGTTATCCTGTAGCAAGGACCCCCACGGAACAGATAAAGAAATTGATTGGATAAATCCATCTGTGACTTCCAGAGGTGCATCTGCAGACTCCAGGATCTCATTAAGACACTAGAAGAATAGAATAAAATAAAAATAATAATTAAAAAAAGTCACATCCATAATTTTGCGTATAACAAGTAAAACACATTGAGGCTATCAGAAAATTAATTATACTCAAAAAGACAATAAACTGGCTACTTTCAAGTATTTTGATTCCATCATAGTTTGTTTCAGAAAATTACTTAGCTTTCAGTATAATACAAATTTCCCAGGGGTAGCTGTATTTTTGCAGTATACCAAAAAAATTCTGCTATTTTACTGTTATAAATACTACAGTACCGACCCAAGTTAATCTATTCTTTCTCCCTCAGTACTTGAAGAAAGCTGAAAACAGGCTGACAGTAAAAATGCAAGTGCCTGGTTTCTGTGGCAAGAGTATTTCACTAGCATGTAACTTCAATGTAATGTTTATTTGACATTTCTCTGTAACACTGGAAAAACAGAATCAAATAACCATCTCTTGCTGTGTAACATACTTGCCATTTCTAAATCATATTTTAATCTGTTCAATGTTCAACACTTCCAAGCTCAGTGGAATGACCTCCAAAGCTCTACAGAAACCATTCAGTAAATCCAGTCCTTTACAGCAACATTATAAACAAAACTGCAATTAAGTTGCCCCCAGTATCATACAGAGTAAATGAAACTGATGAGGAAAAGGAAATATGAGGTCTGAAGAAATAACTTAGAATTCTTAAGTTTTCCACAATCCTCAGAAAAGACTCACTTGTTGCACTATGTAGCTTTCGTTATATCCATGCAGAGGAAACATATTCTTCGCGTTTATGTTAAAAAAACAAATGAAAATTCCTGTTTGTGGCCTGATTGAAAAATCTAGATAAAACTGAAATTATTGAACAAGTACCTAGGCTGCTTTAATAAAATAAAACACAATCTAAATCACATGCCAAATTTGGTGAGAGCAACTTTCTAACATAAACAAGACCCTACTAAAACTGTAGTTGTAATATTAGGACATAATTTTCAACGGGTCAAAAAAGTGAGGTTTTGGTCTTCCTGTGTTGAACAGGAATATGTTAATGCATAAATTCAACATCAAAACTTTTTTTAAAAGTAAGGTTTTAAAATTTTGTTCTAATCATATAGAATAATTTAAAAATAAACATGAACAAAAAAAAGCCTTCAGAAAATCGTATTTTTCATTCTCATGTCTCCAGGAGCAATTTTCCCATCACATTAACTTGTTGCTCTGCCTATTCTCTCAATAACTTTGATTTTAGAACTTTGTTTGCTTGCTTTTCCAGTTTCTGTTCCAAAGTCCACTCAAGCAGCAGAAAAAGACACCAACTTTAAAGAAACAGAACCTGAAACAGTTCTATCAGGAAATTATTTAAGAATCAAAAAATCAGCTAAGATTCAGTGACATTAAAACTTATTTTGAAGTAAATATAAGAATTATAGATGAGGTAATAGCCTAAAATAAGGCAAAAATAATTACAGGGTATGGAAACTATATCTGAAAATATCAGATTCATTTAAATCACTTGAAGCTTTACAAAATAATTTGCTGTAGCAGGAAGTAGGCTAACTACGATACTTTGACTAAATCTGACTCAGATGTCGATGTCTTTTTTTCCCACCAATGTACATGGCAATAAAAATGACTATCTTAGTGCACTCATTATTTTGAAATAGAATTTCACTATCTAAAAGCAAAAAAAAAAAAGAAAAATTTTTAAAAAAATCAAGTATTCTTATAGCTAAATTACTTCATAAACAAGCCAGTTGTTCTTAGACAGTAGCAATTAGAGCACTCCAAGGACTTGTTCCCATATTATTGACTGAAGTCTCCAGCTGGAATCACAGTAATACTAGTAGTCTAAGTACTATCTGATGTATATTAAAATTCAACCACAAACATCACGGGTTACATTTTGATTTTTCTAAACAGCCAAGGTCCCAAGAGGCAAAGGGGTTACACTAATAGCCCCAGGTCCTCCTACCTATCTCTACAATCTATAAACACACGCAGTGTTGGCTAAAACATCTACAATGTGAAGATGAACAGAAGTATCCACAAAATAAGATAATATGTAAAACTACAGCCATCCTGGTGATTCATAGAGAACAAGCTCACAGTGACTAGGGGGAGGGAAAAAAGCTGTAGTACTTCCGTGACATCTGTTTTTGCAATCTGTCATACATGAGAAAGTCACGTGCAGAGAACCTCAAACATGTCATTGTTTACAAGCCAAAAAGAAAAATGCTGATCTACAAACGGGAAGGTAATCTAAGCATTATTGTATATATATTTAAACACTGTGTGTACATAATTAACTGTTTATTTAGTCCCGGTCCATAACTGCTGCTGTTTCAAAATATTTATGTTTTAAATAATGTCAGTTTGACTAGTGAAGAGTGCTGTGATACCCACTAGAGGGCATAATAATTCAATTAAAGCGAGACAGCCTCACTGCCTGCCACGGAAAACAAGCTGCAGACACAGCCAGAAAAGAAAACAAACTAGTAAACAACAAATAAACCCCACAATAAACCACTGCTAATAGTGAGCATTTCTGCAAACTTCTGCCTCCTGCCGCTTTCAAACATTTTCACGCAAGCAACCGGAAAGGCCTTGTTTGGAAATATCACATATTATATCACAAATATATGTCACTCATATAAATGAGCCCAGCATGGCCTAATACCAGAACACAGTATAGTAAACGTGTGTTTTGAGAGTACTTTGTAAAGCAGTAAGCCTGCGTACCTAGTTCATCATCTGTGCTACCCTGGAAGTCAACGACTGACCTGCTTAAGGCTCCTCATTACAGTCACTTGACTGGCAGGTAGAATGCAGTAACGTTGGTAATTAACCCAAGAAACTTTACGAAATACTACAAACACGGACACAGACCTTTGGATGATTACAGTAGGCTGGAAGTATGCATACGTGTGTGTTTATACACACACACACACATATATATATATAAAAACACACATGCCAGGACTGAAAAAAGCTCCAGCTGGTTCAAAGCGTGACAGCCCACCTGCTCGGCAAACTCCAGCTAAAAAGAGCCTTCCATTTGTCAACAAGTGCTTTTGCCATTACAAGACTAGGGGGCAATTTTTTAGAGATCTACACAGACTCAGCTCGGCACAACACTGTAAATAAGAACCAAGCTGCCTCCAAGATGAAGACAAAGCATAAATGGAACAGAGGTGGCTTTTTACGTTTTTATTATCTCTAGTAGTAGTCAGTAAACCTGCTCCTCAGTAACCACAGCAGCAATTTCTAGCAGTTTGGGCTACACTTGCGCCTCCTCCCTGAAATACCAGCAGCCATTGCCTTCTTTTAGTTTTTGTTTCCTTTCTCATAGTTACAATTAACGAAATCACAGTGTGGCTAGAAAAATATATCCGTAATAAACGCCCCGATTTTTTTTGATTTTTTTTTTTTTTTTTTTAAATGCTAGCATATCAGTGGAGAGCTCCACGGATGAAGTGCTAATTACGGCTGCAACTTTTTACATAAAGGAGGCTGGGTCCTGAAAACAAAGTGGGTGGCAGCCGGGGGCAGGGAATCAGCTGGTCGCTCAGACGCAGCGGGAGCCGAGGGGGTGAGGCGCCGGCATCTCTTACCCACTTATCCAGAGGGACCTGCGTCAAGGAGCCGGTGCCCTGGTAGAGATCCAGGCTGAGCTGCTCCAGGCTGAGCTTCTCCTGCAAGAAGTGGCCCAGGTACCTCTGCAGCAGGTACCTGCAGGCCCTCTTCTTGATGGACTCCGAGAAAGGCCACGGCATGGCGGCTGCGCGCCGGGGGCCGCGGGGCCAGGCGGCGGGACGGGGACGGGGCCGGCGCCGGCC